>CM059305.1:9505000-9627500 GCA_030340665.1 Neosalanx taihuensis
CGATTCAGCAGGCAGTCTTGATCTTTGCTGCTGCCTAGTTCAGTCACCTTTATCACAACATGCGCCGTCTTTGCCACCATGGGTTCATTTAAAAAGGTGTTTGAAGGTTATGGATGGTGGAACATCAATTCTAAAGGTTTCGATCATAGAACAGTCATTCTGAGGTTATTGATCATGTGACAGTCTTTCATTATGGGTATTAATTGGATGGATCTGTACATCTGTGCTCGATGTTTTTTTTTTTTTTTACGTACGCACTGTAAATCTGGTGAGCAAAACACTAAATGTCACGTTCTTGTTTTTTGGGAATCGGGATCGTTAGGATCTTAATCTGCCTGCAGACTTCTGGAAATAAAATCATAATTAAAAGAAGATTAGTCCATGTTGTGAATGAAAATGCACTATGCTAACCTATTTACTGAAGTTTTAACAGAATATATAATTACACTGTATATTGTTCATAAGGGTTCTTTTTAATTTATTTTGTATACAAATCAATGTCTTTGCTGAAAGTAAATCTTTCTTTTTAAAATTTTATTTATAGAGAGCTTTGTTTTAATGAGGGTAATATTATTTATGGATTAATTTAAGTTTGGGAACAGCAGTGTCAGGTTGGTGACAGGCTGGTTGTGCTTGGTCCAGTCTGAAGGTCAGAGAGCATCACCATGTCAACATCATTAATGCCTTTGATCTGTGGCTGCTGTTGCAGCTTACCGCCTGGTTCACCAGCCTGACCCTTACAACATTCCAAATCGTTAACCAACCTGATCAGAACAGCGGTTCAGCAGGGTTCGATTCCGCCCGCTCCATGTGTGTAGGAGGGTGGGTGAGCTGGGTCGTGTCTCCACCCTCCATCCATGTGGGTTTTCAATTGGCCAGGGATTCGTTGAATCGGTTGTGGTTCAGAAACAGAAAGATTTAGAACCGATTCTTGCTGCAAACTGATTTGCGTAGAAGGGATTCAGTCTCTGCAGTAGAACCGATGGGAGTTGAACGTCTGCATTTAAGATCCATTGGTTGTTTTAGGTACCTGAGCGAATCTGTGGCATAGCAGTGCCACCTTTTTATTGTACTTGCCAGCAAAAACCTCATTTTGATGTTTTTATTATTACATTTTAATTTTCCTGGTCCTTTTCCCATTTTGCATATGTTTCGTACATATGGATGTCTGTTTGCCCGAGACACTGTTGTATGATTTAACAGTTCCAATCTGTCATGTTTTGTACATAGGACTACAATCTTCAGCCAAGCTATAGTTTCCATGTATATGACGTGCCTTTTGATGGTCACTATACTGGCTCCATGTTACCGCCAGTAGAACTAGAGTACGACCAGCCAGAGCTAGATTCAGAGAAGTACTACCATGTAAACGCTTGCCATAGGTAGGCTTAACTGTAGTTTTGGACTGTGTATGGTGATATTGGCTTGAGAAAACATGTGTCTTAAGTACTGTGGTGAACATGTTCACACCAGGCTTGTAGTGGGTACAGTACAGTACAATACAGTATATTAAAAGCAGCTGTTTTTGTATGGTAGAGGCCTTGTTCACATAGTATACCGGTCTAACATATATACGGAACATGCAGTCAACACAAGTGGGTCAATGGTCTGTTCTCCATGATTTGAGCATTATGAACGAGGGGATGATGTGTGCTGGTTCTAAGCTGTTGTGGTTTGGAAACCTGTGACAAATAACCATGAAACAAGACTCTGGGCAGTTATGAAGAGTACATTTAACAAACAAACGGGTTCCTTGCCATTTTTGGAACCCTGGGTAAATGTCTTTGTTGTTCTGTAGCCATGCTACCATCATACACCGTTTTCAAACTTGACTTTCGTTTTAAGCTGGGAGGGGGGGGGGATGTTTTGTTTTCACAGTCTTTGACGAATAAGCAGGATATAACTTTATTTTTCAATAAACCTTTTTTCTGTGACAGACGGTTTATAGTCTTTATCTAAATATACACTCTTTCCACTACAGCAGTTCAGTTTCAATATTTACATACATCACTTGAACATCCACACATGGAGGCCAAAAGGCCATCACTGTCCTGTGGCTCAGGTCTGTTACCATACGTTTGTGTGTGTGTGTCTGTGTGTGTGTGTGTCTGTGGTACAGTGCTGAAATTAGCAAAGGAGTCCACCCTTCTAGACAAGTTGAATGTTTAAGGCCATGCAAATCTTAGCTATTTCACCTTGAACCCAAAATGTATCTTAATTTACACTATGTATGTGTGCATGTGACATAGAGAGTGTGTGTGTAACCACATAGAAAAAGAAGGAGAGAGAGAGTGTGTGTGTGTAACCACATAGAAAAAGGAGAGAGAGTGTGTGTGTGTAACCACATAGAGAAAGAAGGAGAGAGTGTGTGTGTGTGTAACCACATAGAAAAAGGAGAGAGAGTGTGTGTGTAACCACATAGAGAAAGAAGGAGACAGAGAGAGTGTGTGCGTAACCACATAGAGAAAGGAGAGTGTTTGTGTAACCACTGTTCAGTATTTGAAGCAGGGACCATCATGTATTATCAGCCAGTGTATAGACCGTGGTTATAAGTTTCAGTGTTATTGTCCAGTGTAAAAAGATCAAGTAACCAAAAAGAAGACATTCATGTGCCATTGTACATGTTACAATACAATATGTACATTACATTACATACAGCAGCAAAAACAGGTGAACCATGACTGTATCCTAAGCATCTCATCATCTCTGTGAAAGCACTGGGTAGCGATGACGTTGAACGACCAAGTCGTTTTTTGTTTTGTTTTTTGCCCAGCCTTTCCCACATGTGGAATAACAATAACAATGCAATTAAATAAGAAACTTGACTATTTATAGGTCTTACATCAATGCTACTTGCACGTGGCCCCATGTAGATATCCAGCCACCATCGTATCCATGGTTTGAAATGATTTCCTATTCAAGTCATTCATACAGTTACGGTGTGCTATCTTAAACCAGTGCTTTACTAAGCAAAATATAGAAGAACCATTTGGCCTCTCCTGGTCAGAGAAAAAACACTGAGAAGGTTCTGTTTCATCAATCCACCATCCATGCCTCTGAAAATAAGTACAGAGATCTAATAATTGAGAGGTCATGATAGAGCAAGGGTCGGTCATGTGGCTCAGATGTCTGACTCAGACTCAACCAACATTATCATTATCATCGCAATGTTTAACACCTACACCAGTTGGTTAAAGGCTGGCACGGACACTGTACAGGATGCAGCCTGGTTCAGTTACTATGTACAGAAATGTGCTGGTACCTGAACTGTGACTGGATTCAGTGAGCGCACATGTGTAAACAAACCCCCTATCATCATTGGTAGTAGCCTGAAGTCGCCTTGTCTACGACTAGAACGATGGAATATTGTTTCAATTGATTTTACATTATTTAAATATAGCGATTAGAGTCGATATGGCCACTGATAGAGTACTGGTACAGTAACGTCAATAAATCCACGAATTAAAGCCTAAGAACATCGATGGCAAACAAGAATCAGTGATATGGCTTTTGATGATACGTATGTGTTGAATGTGTTCAATCAAATCACAAAAATCCATTGACAACATGTAAAATTGAAAGCGTAAAAGTCGTGTTCTCGTTCTTTTACCAAGTCAAAAATCTGCGTTTGTGTCTGGATAGGATGACGCAACTAACCAGCGAAAATCCTCTAGTGTTGAAGCTTGCCAAAAGATTTGTTCCCCCCCCCCCCCCCCCCCCCCCCCCCCCCAAAAAAAAAGCTCTGTCATCCGCTTTGGCAGCAGTTTCCTTGTCAGTTGATGGTGTGCCACAACAAGGCTTAAATTCACCCTCTCCAATGCGACCTGCTTAGGACAGTAAATATTTGACATGCAAGGGAAAGGCCATGGGGATAACTGTGCTTCTTAGTCTTCTCTTGTGTGTTGATGTTAGTGTACATCTTTGTGTGCCGCTGAGAGACTGTATGTTTGTCTTCTTGTGCTGAGTTCACAGTGGAGGTTCTAGAAAGTAGAGGTTCTACCTTGTGCACTGTCCCTACACTAAACCAGCTGATTCAAATCCCCCCACCCCCCCCCCCCCCCCATCGACTGGCTGGCTCAGTGCATAGCTGAAACAATGACATGACAGAGCCTCTACTGTCTGAACCTGAACCGTCCCACTTCTCAGAGTGACCACAGAGGGGGTGGAGGGGAGGTGTGTGTGTGTGTGTGTGTGTGTGTGTGTGTGTGGGGGGGGGGGGGGGCGTCCACATCACGCTCTTCCAGAAGCTCCGTATGCACAACTAAAAACAGCTTGTCTATCTGCTACTACGATAGCATGGCTACACTACACTAAACACAACACGATCTACTTAGCACAGTGGCGCTGAAAAAGAACAACACAGTACTGTAACCAAGTAAAGGCCAATAGAAACCACTAGTACAATCCTGGAGAACAAGGGACATTTCAGAGCCCCCTTGTCGTGGTCACGTCATCACATTATCACCTGACTCCTTCCTGTAAGCCCCCCCTCCTTTCCCTCTGAACCCCCCCAGCTCTTCTCTCTGCCTTCATGGTTCCGCCGGGTTGCCAGGTTGGTCGATGTGAGGCAGAAGGACGGAGGGTAAGGAGGAAACATTGCAGGATGAAGGGCTGGTGTCTTTAAACTGAAGTACCGCTGGCACCTGGGGGGGGGGTCAGGCCGGGGGCTCTCCTCCTGGGGAGGTGGTCCCTGGAGAAAGGGGGTGGGGGGTGCTGAAGGATGGACAGGGGCCTGTCCATCCCCCCTCGCGTCTGGAGCTCGGAGGTTGTCCACCCTTCCACCCACCCCCCACCCTCCCAGGAGCTCTCTCTCCCCCCTCCCTCCCCAGCAGTCTTTCACTCAAAGCGCTCGTAGTTCCTCGTCTGTCTGATCCGAGGCACCATATCCACCAGCAGCCTGGTGAGACAGAGCAGAACGCCACCTCTCTGTCATTTAGTTCAGCATGAAACCAAAGCCTTTTAATCGCTAATCAACAACAACAACAACAACAACAAATAAAGCTCCAGTTCATGCAGCAAAGACCCGGCCAAGCTACTAGGCCATGTTACTGGGCTCCGCAGTGCTAGCCAGTCACTCACTTGACGCCGTAGGCGAGGATGATGAGGCCTATGAGCACGCCGATGGTTCCGTCCAGGTACCAGATCTGAGGCTCGTGTTTGAACACCTCAGCACTGATGAGGATGGAGAAGCCCATGACTCCTCCCACCAGGGAGTTGAAACCTACAGAACAAACAAACAAACTCAACAAACAGACTGGATATCACTGAAGCTACACAAGATAACACACTTTATAATGACAGGTTAGAAAAACACTAGCATTTAATACAAAGTCTATATGTCCGGTAAATGCAACTGTATTGTATTCCTGTTACACTGTTATTCTTACTATCACTGTACTTTCTTGGGATCTCTTTCTTTCTACAGTTAGTCAGGAGCTTGGTGTGTCAGGAGCTTGGTGTGTCATCAGTGGTCGCCCCTCATCAGAGGAGGATCAGCAAAGCCCCACAGGAGGGGCTGGTAATTAGGACACACAACACCCTGGTGTTAGAATGCCAGCCCTGTGTGATGGGGTGAGGTGGTGACCCCTGCGACCTCACGGCCTGTTAGATAGATGTGAGTCTAAAGGAACTGGCAAGGTCTTGACTGGAGTGGAAGGAGGACTCTAGTGTCGTGGTTTCTACAAGCTGGACTTCACTGGGAGGAGATCGGACTGGTAAGAAACTGGCAGGTCTGGTTAACTGACAGTCTTCAGATGGCACACACACACACCCAAACAGGCACACGGAAGTCACAAACTGCCACTTCACACACATACTGTACACACACACACACACACACACTAACGAGAGTGTGTCTTTATTCACTGTTTAGCTGTGACCTTTCTGAGCAATTTAACATGTCAGAGATCTGTCATGCAAGACAGGACCTCTGGTCTGGACCTTAACCTGCTCTGCTCCCAGCCTCTCCTCACAGCCAGCTCATCTCTCTCTGAGTGTCTCTCCCAGACCAGCAAGCCTTATTAAATGCTGGAAGTGATTCATGTTACCGACAGCAGACAGGAAGCCTTGGCCTTGTCCAAGCCTACATGACAGACACCTTGGCTTTGCCACTTCCACACTAAAGCAATTCACAGCCCATTGAACCCACCCTGCAGCCAAGTCATTCCTCAGAATGATCCTCTCTGATTAGAAATGAGTCCCTGCGCGTCACCTCGCTCCCTTTCACTGATTGGTCTGCCTTGAGGTGAGGTGGGAGTGGCCTGTGGGTGAGACCCTGTTGTCGCGGTGTGTTGTGGTGAGAAGGATGGGAGCTGATTGGCTGAACCTACCGTCGGTGATGAGTGCCCTGCTGGTCAGCACCCTGCCCAGCATGAACTTGACCACAGCCAGGAGGATACACACCAAACCACTGACAATGGACACACTGAACAGGAAGTCATCCTGGAAAGGATGAAGGGGGGGTGGATGAAAGATAGGGAAAGACAGAGTAAGAGGTGGAGAGAGTGAGGGAGAGGGAGAGAGAGGGTGGGGTGGGGTGGATGGAGAGAGGAGAGAGGGCTTGAGTGTGTAAAGGTTGTTGAGTTCTCCAGCTTTCTGCAGCAGCATTAATATTGCACTACGGCCTTGAAGGCTGTAGAAAGAGCCGCTCTGCAAGGTTAGACACATCAAACTGCAGCTGAGAGTCACGTCACAGCCATGGAACACTCATGGAAACACACAGTGCTGTCCCCTCATGCATGCGTCTTCATGCATCATCCGTGCGGAACCATGTTTAAGATATTTAAGGGTCTAAGATCACAGTGGCTACAGCCTCCATAGCTATATTTGGGGCTTTAGATAGCTCATTCTCCCCCATTTTAACAGTTGAATCCATTGGACATATTTGTATTCTTGCAGGATCAAATCTGTATTGTTTTAGCATGAGGGTACCTTCATCGTTTCAACTTTTTCCTGAAACTAGAGAATCTGATCAAGGTTGTCCTCTAAGGTCTTAGGAAGGAAACAGGAAGCAGAGTGGAGAGCACCAGCTGGCTGGTGACTCACAGACCCTCCAAATCCCAACTCTGCGGCTGACATTTACACTAGACACGGATCCGGGCCCCTGTGTGGAATGAAGATGAGTCTGCTGTGTTCTCCTGGACGCGGGTCAGAGAAGGTGAGCGGTGGATGCTGGCTCTGAATCTCTCTCCCTCTCTCTCTCTCGCTCTCTCTCTCCCCCCCTCTCTCTCCCTCTCTCTCTCTCTCGCTCTCTCTCTCCCCCCCTCTCTCTCCCTCTCTCGCTCTCTCACTCTCTCTCTCTCCCCCTCTCTCTCTCTTGCCGGTTTTACATTTTCCTCATCAATTACAGGATGTTTTTTATCCCCGTCTTTTCTTGAACCAGGCCTACATCCATAGGATTGTAGACTCTTGCAGAAACAGCTTTGATCAGTTTGGTTTATTATTCAGCGTGTCAGAAAGAGGCAGTACAAGCACATTTCACTGGTAACCCTGTCCTGGATATCGTGTCTGAATCTGCACAGTGTTTCATGTGCTTCCCAGAGACAGCGGGGTGGCAGGGCGCGCTAATAAGATGCTTAAACGAACGGGGGCAGGAATAATCAAGTGCTCCTCGTCCACAAAGGTAAACATCCACCCAGCAAGGAGAAGTCAGATTCAGCTGCAGTGCCCCTCCCTCCCATCTCCAAATCTCCTTATTTCCTTTTTCTAAATGTCTCTCCCTCCCTATGTCTGTGCCTCGTTCTTTACCTGTCTTTCAATCTCTATTGCCTTCTAACTTTACTTCTCTTTCTATTTTCTTTCTGTTTTGAACTCTGTCTACCTCATCTCTATTTTACTCTATGCTGCCTTTCTTTCTCTCCTCCCTTTCTCTCCATTTCTACCTCTCCCTCCTCCTCCTCTTTCTCCGTAGCAACCACCACAGTCAGAATACCAAAGAAGTCAGGTCCTTATTAACATTTCATCATCAGGACAGAGAGAAAGAGAGAGGGAGAGAGAGAGAGAAAGACAGGGAGAGAGAGAGAGAGAGAGAGAGAGAGAAGAGGAGGAGAAGAAGAAAATAAAAAAAGGAGCAGTGAGATGACATGAGAAATACCCGATCTATTTTTAGCTTGTGCTTGCATGCACCAAAAACAGCTTCATAGGTGTTTGCTACACCAGGGTGAAAACACTGCATCGAACCACGCCCAGCACCCCCTCAGAAGCTTCATCACTCTCTCTCACTTCTGTTTTTATTGTTTGTCTTTGTCACTCCCCCCCCCCTCCCCACGACTCACACTCCAGAACTTCAATTCAAAAAGTGGAATGTTTTGGAGCCTCAGGGCAATTTAAACTCGTTTTTTTTTTACTGACGAGTAAAAGAGTGTTTGCAATATTAAGCTTGTGTTTATTTTGAATACAGGACTCAGGGTGGTATCTGAATGAATAACTGAATAAATAATATTGAAATTAATTAACAAAAGATTTCTCTGAGCCTTTGTTATTTTTCGTTTTTTATTAGCATCGTCCTTGTCTTTCTTTTTATTTATTCCAAATTGCTGCCAATAATGTATCACTAAGGGCTATACTTTGGTTCAGCCCTCCAGATCTCGAATCACTGATTCTCAAGGTTCAGAGCAGCTTGAAGAGTATTGACAGTGTGAGTGTGATAGAGTGAAGGTATTCAAAGCTAACCAGCCATCTTCCCAATGTGTTAGAGACATGTGTCGACTCTTCACCCTAATCAAAAGATTCTTAGCTTTGACATAAGTGACTCTCCTCTCTGTCTCCCTCTCTTCTCATTTCTGTCTCTGTTCCTCTGTCTCCCTCTTTCTCTATCCCTCCCTTTCTCCCCTCTTCATCTGTATTCCCCTCTCCATCTCCCCCCATATATCTCTCCTCTATCTCTTTCAGATCTTTTTAAGCAGATCCTTATTGCCTGGCAACAGGAGGCCCAGCTATTCTGAGCGTGCGTGAGAAGAGTGCTTTGGTCTCCCGTTCACACCTGAGTTCAGACACATTCTTTATTTAATTACATCTGGAGTGTACGACGGCCAACCATCTGCTTACATCCCCCCCCCCCCCACCACCACCCCACTTCTACTAGTCCACTCTGGGAGACGTGTTAATAGGATTTCCAACCGAAGGCCACCTGACTGACAGGCTGTGAATGAAGTTATTGGCGTTTGGAAAGCGTGTGAGGTGTAGCGTCTCTGAAGACGTGATCACAGCCTCCTCCTCGGTCCCTGCGGTCCCTCCCGTGTCTGACATCACTCTCCTCAAATTGTATCTTAGCTTTGCTTTCCTGATGTTCACGCTCGTTGACGTGAACAGAGAGGATGCCAAGCTGTTAAAAAAGCTCAGAAGCACGGCTGTACGTGTCTAAACCCCGCTGTTGTTGTTTGGTTTAGTGCGGTTTGGTGTAGTACCTCTGAATCGCCTTGGCAACCGCCTGTACAGATGCAGACGATGTGACAGATCAGACGCTGAGAAGCCTGCTCTGGAAACTGAGCCAAACTGAAATGATGCCATGTTGTTTTTCTGGATGGTGTTTTTATATTCAATTTCAGATTCACAAATTCCCAGATAAGCAGAAGGGAGTCCATTTAACCCCAGGGGTTGGACTTGCCAAGCAGGGATTACAATAATGACCAGCCAGACCAGAACAGACCAGACATCATTAACAGAGACGGACATCTCTTACCACTTCAGGCAGCAGCTTAGTGGCCAGGTCATGGATGGCCTTTCCCATAATGCACAGGGAGGACAAGATGAAGACCACACCCAGGATCACACATGCACTGATGAGGAAGGAAAAGAGAGAGAGAGAGAGACAGAGAGAGAGCAAGACAAAGAGAAAATGAGAGTGAGAGAAAGAAGTCGTTTAATTATTTCAAACCAAATAAGTCCTTACAAAATGTTATACCACAGGGAAACATTAGACAGTGTCATGATTTAGTCCAGAAAGCATGCGACAAAACGACTCCACTGAAAAGTGAATGTGTTTGAGCCTGATTGAGAACCAGCACTAGACTCTGGAGATCCATTTGGAAGAAGCAGATTGTCTTTAAACACTTTTATCCAATTAGACGGGGCCCAGGAGAAAACCCAAAATCATCAACTATGTCATGTGGGCTAGTCACGCATGGGCTTCCTCACAGCACTCATCTACAGTGTGTGTATGTGTGTGTGTGTGTGTGTGTGTGTGTGTGTGAGAGAGAGAGTGAGTTCATGCTCCACTCCCTTTCTCTAAGAGCAGGACAATAAGAATGCTGATACTCCATTACACAATATAGTGATGGCTCTAAGTGAACCAAACCAGATGGGGGGGGGGGGGGGGGTTACCGTGTGTGTGTGTGTGTGTGTATAGTCAGACTCAGAAGCGTCTCCAGGGTATAGGCCTGAGGGTAACCAGGCAACACTGAGAGAGGGACAGGATCCCAGCAGGAGGACAGGCAGGACATTGCATACTCAGAGCTGCTACACACGCACACACACACACACACACACGCATACACGCACACACACGCACACACACGCACATGCACACACACACACACACATGCACACACACATGCACACACACAGGAGAAGTGGAGCCCTTGCCTTGATCAATACTAGGCTTCCCTCTCTCACCAGAAACCATTAAAATGGAAGTGTGGGTAAGGAGGAGGGTAAAGTGCAGGCTGCAGAAAGTAAACAAAGCTGCTGGTCACACACACACACACAAACACACACACACACACACAAACACACACACACACACACACACACACACTGCTGGCTGTCTTTGCTCTACATCCTCACATCTTCACTGGGTCGTTAGCCACCATTCTCCATCCAGACATCCAGACCCATAGTAACCACGGTGACAGAAGACATTACTGTATGAGAGGAATCAACATCGGCTTCCATGGCAACTGTAGGTCTCTCGTGTCATCTCACAATGGTAGCCTCTCCAACAAAGCCTTACCCCTCCTCCTCCACTCCCTCCACCCCTCCTCTCCTATCACAGGCTATCAAAGTGTCTAGTATGTGCTGTTTTGACTCCATGTTCCAGTTGCAGTGTCTTGTTATTGTGCTGTCTAATGTTTTTGTTTGGACGCTGCACGCCCAGTCACCCACACAGCCTGGAGTCTGCTCCAGTCTGCTGCTGCTGTCTCATGTCAGAAGACTAATGACCCAGGCGACACACCAACCATATCCCTCCAATTAGAGGGAAGGGGGCTCAGCGCTAACTCCTGCTGCTCGCTGGCCCGTGCCGGCCTCCTACGAAGGCCCCTGGAGGAGGGAAGTGGGGGGAGACAAGACGGGAGGCTACCTTTTCCACATCTGCCAACAAAAACTCAGCCTTGCTCAGATGGCTAAATGATGTCATCCATCTCCACGGCGATCCGCATCACAACAGCAGACTGCCGGGTCCCCTGAGACAGAGGCTGTCGAAGAGCCAGCTGGGGGAGGGGGGCTGGAGGGGGGCTGGAGGGGGGACGGGGGCAGCCTTTGAAAGCTGACACCTCGCAGGAGGAGGAGGAGGAGGGACTGAGGTAGGAGGAAGAGCGGGAGGAGGGGAGGAGGCGGAGGAGGAAGCAGGCCAGGTCTGAACCCATTCATCATGTCATCCTTCTTTCTTCACATCGGTCCAATACTGTCACTCTGTTCCCCCCCAGAGATCCGTCCCCACAGGGCCTCTCTCCCCCCCATCCCTCCCCAGAGATGGGCTGGCTGTGGTAGACCGCCAGAGGGGCTGGAGCCCACAGCCACCAAAAGAGCTTCCGTTTCAGCTTCTGTTCCAGCACAGAGCTCCAGGTGAGGCCAGGAGACCCGACTCCCCCTGACATCTCACTCACATCAGGGAACTTAAAGGAACAGCTCACCCCCAAATCCACATCTCTTCCTCTCACCGTGTTATTTATCCATCAAGATTGTTTTGGTGCGAGTCCTGTCTCTAGGACACATACACACCAGCACACACACACACAAGCTTAACAGGTAACACACACTTCTATAGTCTCAGAAAGTGTAGACAACTCACATGTACTCCCTGTGTGCTGAATGCACAGCTGCAGCGTTGCTATAGCGCCACAACACGATGATGGACGACAGCACGTCCAGCGTGGCGTCAAACTGTAGGGAGGGGGGAGGAGGGAAGAGGGGGAGGAGCAGGGAGAATGGGGGTGAGAAAGGGGTTATTAAAGAAGAAAGCAATCTGTCAAATGAAGAACCTCCTTCTCTGGTTAACATGGTCTTAATGACAAAAGCAAAGCAATCTCCTGGCCTCTATTACAGTCTATAGCCCCTGTGAGGCCAGTGCAGGTCAATGAGACCAGGAACTGATGAGACCACACACACACACACACACACAACACACACACAACGCACCTCAAAGGTTTATTGAACAGTACTTACGGCAAATCCAAAGGCTGAAGCACTGTGTCTCATGACAGAAACAGCTGCGAGAAAAGAAGGGAGAGGCTTTAGGGTTTAGCAGTGGGGAAGATGGGCCTTTGGGCTGCTGGGTCTTTATTCATACCATGTACTTCATGAGTTGCTGACGTTACATTTCCTACAAGCGGTGTAACTCCAACTAGGAAGGAGAAATCTGCAACTTCAATCAGATTCAGATTGATGTTGCACATTTTCCAGGGAACAAGCACAAGGCTGATTATCACATTGTTGTAGGCTGAGAGGAAATGTAATTTCTTGCCCGAGTGTGTAAGTTGTGGGTGTATCTGTGGGTATGCAAGTGTGTGTTTGTGTGTGTGTTTAAGAAAGGCTTTTGTGAGAAACCAGTCAATCACCGAAAAGGTGAGAGAAGCGGAATCAATCTGTCTCTAAATCCATCTATCTGTGTCTGATCACGTCCAGCTCTCAATCTATCACTTTGTTTTGTTTTTTTTACAGCAGTCTGCCTCCAACCTGCAGAGTTTTATTTGTCCTTTTCTCTCTTGTCCTCTCTTCTCTCTCTTCTCCTCTTCTTTTATCTCTCTCCCCCTCTCTCCCTCTCTCTCCCCCTCTCTCCCCCTCCCTCCCCACTCAGTGTCAGAGCTGTCATAGCTGTCGGTGTCTCCAGAGTCATGCATGTCCCTGATCACATCACACATGACAGATGGCCGAAGTCCACCAAGACCTTCTAGAAGATTCCATCTCACTCTCACTTCTTAGAGACGAGAGCACCACAAACCACAGCTACACCCTTTTTACACACAGCCCACTGTCTGACGAGCAACAGCGACCTCACTTTTAGATATGGAGCCTTAAGAAATGGTTTCTATTGGTATTCATGGTTCGCTCACAGCAGTTGTGTTTAAGCAGACTGGTATAGCTACATGTTAAATTCATTCAAATACATGTCGGTGAATTGAAACATATCATCACTTGTTATGCGTTACAAGTAATGGGTTTTAAAATAGAATTATGATGAGATTTTTTACGCAGGGTTGCGTTGTAGGCAAGGCTTTGTGATGAATGATGAATGATGCGACACCAGCGTTAACGCATGTTCTCATTCCAGTCATCAGACTCTGGATTGCAAAAGACTGTCAACCGTTCCTCCTTTAGCGTTTGAGCAGTAACGTCATGTTGTGTTTCAGCTCCGGTTTCAGAACATGATGGGGATGTGAAGAGGGTTAAAGGTGACCGTGCTGGTCAGACCCAGAGAGAGGACTTGTCAAACGGACTGTCCAGTCTGGTCCAGTGCAGCCAGACTGTCCACCATGCAATCACACACTCCAGGCTTGAACTACTTGGTGAGCGAGACCTCACTACTGCCGAAGCTTGTGTTTTCTTTTATGTGAAATGGTAACACACATTTTAGTGTACCTCTCCAACTCTCTCTACCTGAGAACGTCAGTGTCAACCTCTTGAGTGAAGTGTGTGAAGATGTGTGGTCTTTTAGTAGTAAGTCTGGTTGTCTTACTGATTTGTTTTCCATATCAGCCAGTAAAAAGCATGTCGACAAAGCAGCAGTGTGCTCTCTCACAATCTCAGGGGAGAAAGTACAGCAGCTCGATTGGCTGGAATCCAGTGAGCCAGCCCCTCACCCCCTCCCTCCCTAACATCTTATTCCCCCCTCGCTCCTCCCCCACCTCCCTCTCATCTCCCTCCACTCTCCCTTCTGTGCAGCTTCCCTCCCTGCCCCCTCTCTCCATCTCCCTCCCACGATCATCTCCAGCCCACCACAATCTTACCGCCCACCATCCTCCTGGCCCTCCTCTCAGCTCACCTGCACCCACCCTTTTCCCCAGCCCCTACGCCCCCTCCGCCCCCTCCATCTCCCTCCCAGCCCACCCTGTCTACCCATCCAAGAGAGCGAACCAGACATGGCAGAGACACACAGCACTCCGCCAACCAGAGCCCCTTTCACCCTTTGGCTTGCACCTCCCTCTCAGCCTCCTTCCATCCAGTGCTTATGCTTTTTGCAGGGCAACAACAGCCAATAAGACCCCTGTTTACTTTCTCTTCCACTATCTCTCTCTCTCTTGCGCTTTCTCTCATTTCTCTCTCATTTCATCTCTTCTTTCTCTGTTTCTTATTTTTAGACGGCAGACTCTTCTGGGGTCCCTGCTTCTGCTTTTAGTAGCACACGGCTCTGAATGCATTAATATGAGATGCACCTCTCTCTCTCTCTCTCTCGCACTCTCTCTCTCTCGCACTCTCACTCTCTCTCCTCATCTCTCCCTCCCGCCGTGTTTTCACATTTTCACTTGTGAGATTTGTGCGAGTCTTGAAGATGCAGGTGCCTGTAGGTGTCTCAATTATACAAAGACCTAACGAACCTCTCTCTCTCTCTTCCCTCCACCTCTGTTTGTCCTCCTCTCTCTCCCTCTGCCCACTCCTTCACCCCTCTTTTCATCCCTCAATCTCGATCTATGTCAGGGACAGGAGAGTGTGATCCTCGCTCCCCTAGCAATATCCCTCCATCCACCTCTCTCTTTCATCTCTTCATCCACCTCTCTCCTCCTCGCTATGACGGGGCTGTGATCTGTATTCAGAAGCCACCTCTGGGCTGTGTGCTGTCATTCCCCCCAGCCCCCCCGCCCCCCCCGCCCTCTGGCTGCTCTTTCTGAACACTGCCAGCAGACTCCACAGGCCGGCACTGACACGTTCAAGAAAATGATACATTGTTCACTTTGAAACCCTCAAAATCAGCACATCTACATTCAGTTTGGTGCTGAACCAAACCTGATATCCAGCCCTCATTTTTCCCATGGCTACAGCGAGCAGTTTTTAAGAACATGTTGTAACAGCGGTTCTTAAAAAGCCTAGTAGTACATCCTCAAATAACAATGTCTACGGAATAGTATTGATACTTCTCTGACACGGTTGGTTTGGGCTTTAGCTCGATGAGATCATTTGGGAGGTGAGGTGGCTCCTACTGTGACTCATCGACCCCCGGGAGAGAGATGGCAACACAGACGCAGAAAGTGGAGCTCAGATCAAAACAAAAGGTTTAGAAGAGTTTATCATCATCATCTTCGTCATCCTCCTCTACCTAAGAAGAAGAATGGAGTGCAACCCCCCCCCCCCCCCCCAAACAGTGGTATTCCACTTGCAGTATGAACACAAATATAAGAGGCTAATTTGTTTTGCTTGATACCCTGTCCCTCCCTTCCCAGCCTCCCTTCCTGCTCTCACTCTCATTAGGGAGAGCTGCTCTCTGATTCGCTGGCCTGAAATGGATTGCAAATGAGTCTGCAAGAGAAGAAGCAACATGGCAGCCGCCGCTTGCTAATTGGCTCCTGAGGAAGCTGTAAACCCGTCAGGAGGGATTTAGTCCTGGCACAGATTTCTACATACACACCTCTTTCTCTCCCACCCCCTAAAAGCCTGTCACCACTGACGAGCACCAAGAGAACCCCTGCTGGCTTCCTCCTGGTGAAACCGGGTTGTGGCGATTGGCTGGAAGCGTGCTGGAAGCTCTCCAAAACGTATCGACAAATTAAGAAAAGGGGTTGGCTTCTATGCTCTCATGTGACTAGCATGAGACATATTCCTAACCGACTTTACCTTAACCCTGTCCTTGTTGTGGACTGTTTTAACTGAGTTTCAGCTGAGGGCTTGATTGATGTTCATTCAATAGATACAGCTGTACTAGCAGACTGATTGGAAAGTCCCTCAATTGACTGAGTAACCCAAGAGGGAAATCATTCATAGCAAAAAAAAAAAAAAACAAGTCTCAACAACAAACATACGCCTGCAGTAGAATGCACAGCATGGCTCTGTGCTGTTTGCTCATGGATTTGGTTACATCAACATGGGAGTTTACCCAGTCCTGTCACATTATCTTCCACATGCCCAGTCTGAAGCATGGCAGAGCATCTGGCCTTCATGCAACTGGCTCTCTCACACACACACATGCACACACACTCACACACACACAACCTGTTCCCAGGTGCAGTGTTTGTTTAATGGTAATGTTTTACCTTTTACACACTGCAGTGGCTGTCACTCAGGCAAGCGAAGGAAAACACAGGTGTCAAACACTCCTACACCTTAAGGAAGAATTACTGAGTAGAATTCTGAATTCTCCAACTCACTCTGAAACAACTCTCTCTTCAGTTCTATAAAAGTATCTTCTGATCAGAGACAAAAAAAAATCACCAAATGTAATGTACTTCATGGATATAACTGCGTAACCTTGAGAGTGAATAATTTTGCTTTGTGTGTGTTTAAAGTGAGATGGCAGTTTTGTATATACATATATATATATATATGTACTGTATGTGTGTGTGTGTGTGTGTGTGTGTGTGTGTGTGTGTGTGTGTGTGTGTGTGTGTTGAGCCCCATGCCCTTCCACGGTGTACTGTTAATCCACCCTGGATGTGGAAGGGACTGGGCCCTGGGCAGGCTCTGTACCCCTGCAGGAGGAACACTATGTCCTGGGCATTGTTTGCTAACCACTAGTTTCGTCTTGATATGTATAGCCACTTGATCCTGTGAGTGTGTGCATGTGAGAGAGAGAGAGAGGGGGGGGGAGAGGGGTGAGGAATTGAAAGAACGTGGAAAGAGAGAGAGAAAGGATCAAGAGGTGAATACAGAGAAAGGTGGCATTGGGTGGCTGGGGAGGGACAGAGAAATAAAATAAAAACTATGTAGAAGAGAGTTTGTGAGCTCGAGAAAAACACAGCACTGAGGAAGGAGGAAGCAGATAGCAGCTACACAGCACCACTCTGACCCTCACCAGAACAGGAATTGCTTTTCAATGTTTGGAATGATTTTTTTTCACAAGACAGGAAACTCTATGGTGGAAAATACAATCAAGCCCTCTAGTTCCATCCACCAGCCCTCCTCCAATCACAGCTCCCCCCTGTGCCCCCCTGTTTCTAACGTGAGCAGTAAAGAAATTAGTGAGGGAGACGGACCTGAAAGACCACTGGTGAATTGGATTTGTGTTCCTCATTCGTTGCAGCCCCAGTGTTATTGAACATGGGGTTTCCAAACCCTTTGTTGCCTTGCAGGATTGGCCTGAAATTAGCCAATGATTGGTGTTAGGGAATGAGATTGAGCCTACTGTATTACTGTAGGCAATGGTAATGCAGACTGATTTTCTGTTTTCTTTTAGCCAGTTTGTGTGTGTGTGTGTGTGTGTGTGTGTGTGTGTGTGTGTGTGTGTGTGTGTGTGTGTGTGTGTGCGTGCGTGCGTGTCTGTGTGTGTGAGGGGGTGAGGGGGAGGAAGGGTCCAATGAGAGAGAAATAATCAAGCACAACCCCTGCAGGTACGTTCTGGGTTAAATCTGCAAGCACTTCATATCTTATTGTATAAAATCTCCAAGCAGGCTTGTTGCTGACGTCCTTATTAAAGCTTCCATTCCCATGTAGTTAGACTTCCCACTGTTAATCTTCTGAGGTTTAAGAGTGACTAATATCTGCACATCTGCAGCGGCTAACTGGGAACAGCTCAACGAAACGGCTGGTATGGCATAGCATCCTGTGACAAGCACTGCCATGACAGCTGGCTCAGATCCTTCCTCGATCTGTCGGCCTCATCACCACCTCACTGGAAGAACACCTCAAGGAATTATGCTCCGTGATATTGGAACCTGATTAATGTCGATGCTCAACAAGGACCTACAGTGATCCTACAGTGATCCTACAGTGATTCCTTCCCCCAGGCCTGCAACCCTTGCCTGGTGCCTCATGCTGAATCTGCACTCACACAGAGAGGGTCGAGGATGGACCTGGATCAGTAGACGTGTTTCATGGAGCTTGTTGAAGTCGCTTTACCTTAGATAGCATCACCTATGAGAATACGAGACATGTAGACTACTTGTAGTATAGACTAAACTCCCATGTCTATTTTTTATATATGCATATAGTCATATTGGTAACCTTTCTGGTGTAGAAACCACCTTACTGATGCTGAGGTAGTGGATTCAGGGCTGTATCTCCAAGCTGCCTCTCTCCCTTTCCCAGGCTGGCCTCAGAAACACAGTGAGTCATACTATCCTCCTGGGATCTGAAAAATGCCTGCAGGAGTTTTCTGCTGATAGAAAAAGTTAACTAGTCTGGGATACTTTCTGTGATGCGTTTCTCATAATAAGAGCTTTTTTTCTGGTTCAATATCTTTCGACACATGTCGGTATTATAACATTTAGATTGCATAGCTTTCCAATAATGCTATGGGGACGTTTTTATCATGCTACTGAGGTGTGTTTGGTCATTCTAACAAGGTGTGTTTGGTCATGCTACCAGGTGTGTTTAGTCACACTAACGAGGTGTGTTTAGTCACACTAACGAGGTGTGTTTAGTCACACTAACGAGGTGTGTTTAGTCACGCTACTGAGGTGTG
This sequence comes from Neosalanx taihuensis, assembly GCA_030340665.1. Lineage (NCBI taxonomy): Eukaryota > Metazoa > Chordata > Actinopteri > Osmeriformes > Salangidae > Neosalanx > Neosalanx taihuensis. Next base: position 9,523,764 of record CM059305.1, read on the forward strand.
TTTAGTCACACTACTGAGGTGTGTTTAGTCACGCTACTGAGGTGTGTTTAGTCACACTAACGAGGTGTGTTTAGTCACGCTAACGAGGTGTGTTTAGTCACGCTACTGAGGTGTGTTTAGTCATGCCAACAGGGTTACAGGACTGTTTTGTATGTTGCTTTCTCGCAGATATTCAAAGACTCGTAAACTAACACATGTAAAACAGTACGTCTGCTTGTGTGCATGTATGTTCTTGTCTCCACTTTAATCCCACATCCCCGTGTTGTGTGAGCGCTGTGTTGAATGAGACCCAGAGGGGAGGTGGACGAGAATGGACTCACTGAAAGCAGCGATGGCCAAGATGATGGTGACCACGATGGACACCCAGGACACGTACAGGGCCTTCTTCCTGTAACTCTGGGCTTCATGTGGCTTCAGCCTCATGCTGCTCTCCAGCAGACCTGCCCAAGCAAACACACAGCGTCAAACCACAGAAGGAACCGGAAGCAGCTATCAGTTCCTTCCTGCTTTGCTACTTGAACATGCGTTCGCATCAACAGGGGATTGCTGATCTTTTTTCAATGGCAAGGGACATTTTGTTGTGGCACGTTTTCCGCCATGGTGGTCCAGATGTGTGCGCTGGAATACAGTATATTTGTGTGAAAGGCCTAATATTTCAGAGGCTGTTGAAAATGTCTCATTTCAGGTCACAAAACCTTTGGATTTACAAATTGATTATATAAATTACATTCATTAATTGAATAATATTTGCTTTGAAGGGATGTTTGGACATGTTATCATAATCTTGGATGCTCTTACGAATTAGAGTACCAACATTTGAGTTATTTTCACATCCATCTGAGGAAAACTGACGAGATACAAGAGGCCTATATCGGGGTGGACATCGTGGAGTTAAGAGATGCACAAAGCTGATCAGCTGATTCTGCTTGGTGATCTCAGCCAGTTTAACTGAATGGCTCGTGGTCAGAATTTGTGCAGGAACTTAGCCAGCAATTCAGTTCATTCGTTATGTTGGTGAGAATAAGAGGACAAATTGCCAAAAACTAGGACAGCAGACAGTACATTAAGGCCAATAGAGCCGATATACTGTAAATCCTTCCCCACTATGAATCAGACGATTAAATATGTATAGACTATACAGACGGAGGGTTAGAGTATCTGTGAGTAAAAATGGTTACCAAATATCTACTGTATACGTGTAAAAAAATAAAATAAAGATACTTTAGGTTGAATATCTGTCAATCTAAATTGTATATCCTACATTGCAACGTCCAGTATTGACCAAACCCAGCAAAGCAACGTGACTTTGGCACTGCATGAGTGTGCTGGAGTTCACCAACAGGATTTTTATTTTTTATTTTTTTCAGGGACAGTGCATATTAATCCACATTTACATGTAAATATGCCAGAATTAGCCACAAAGCCATTTTTCATCTGTAGTCCCTGGACAGATGTTAAAATGTCACCCTAAACATAGTAAAACATAGTAAAACATAGTAAAAGTACAGTTGTAATTACAAAGTACAGACATTTGAACCTCCCCCTACCTTCTCCCTCAATGTTCTCGCTGATCTTCATCTCCTGGTCCATCTTGAATGCTTCTCCCTGACTCTCTGGTCCGGGTGGCTCCGGGTCTATCTGTCCGTTGACAGCTGAAGGATCCACAATAGTTGGGTTCGGGATGGGGCTGGGGTCTGGGGATGGAGGGTCGGTCATTTTTTCCCCTTTTTAGTCCACGGTTCTAGTACCTAAGCTCTCCAAAAATGTCACACTGAAGCGTGAGTTGCGCTCCTCCAGCGCGTGGGGGGTCGCTGATAAACGGCTTTGCTCGCGCCAGCTAAAAAGAAAAGTGTGTCTCGAGACCCTCCGGCGCAATGTTGACGCGCATCAATTGCGAACCTCCATTGCCAGACACACTAACCCGCGAAGTCGAGCGTGATTGTACCAAGCAGGCTCTAATTACAGATCAAGTACAGTTAACGAAAAGCATCTGTTCAGGGTTGTGCAGGAAGCCTCGGGAGCTCAGCTGGGTAACCGAGCCCGTGTCGCTTCTTATCAGGAGTGGAGTGTCTCTCCTCTGCAGTCCTCCTGCTGTCCCAGGGGGTTATGGACGGGGGGAGCAGCCCCCCTGGCCACTCAAAATAAGGATATGAAACGTGTTCTGGAGAAACCCCAGAATTAGAAACCTGACATCCACTGATAGATACTGGACCGTTTTTCTACAGCTCAATTTTATAGCATTCAAACAATAGACTTTTCAACCAGATGAACCGTTATGGTAGTTTACGCAAATCATTTGTTTAAAACAGCATAAGGCCATCGCATAGAGGAGGACATGTGTACAAGTAATGACAAAATAAGGCACAAAATCAACAACAGATTGAGGGACACTTATTCCTGTAGAAAAAACGTGGCGCGAAAAAGTTGTTGATGGTCCTGCACATTTGAACTTAAGCAATTGTTAACTTTCATGCTTAAATGGTTGTAATAGGCTATCATTTAGAAATAGGCTACCTGCTGACACCTGAATCGCCGGATTAATTTTGAAACAGGGACATGCCTACATCAAAATGGGTGTTGTGACTTGTGTTATTTTGTTCTAGAATAGGCTAGAATGAAAGTTGGCAGGGTCCCTTCACCCACGTTGTTTATGCTGCCACCTAGAGGCGTGTGGCAGGTACTAACCCAGCTGTGTTGAGATATAGAAGTTATGTGGAAAATATTATTAAGGCTCACTTTGTACAGTATAGGAGAAACGTTTACTAGGTTACATCAAGCCATCGGTGCCAGTTGATATCGTCGAAATATGCAATAAACGGTGAACAAATTCAATGCAATATATGGAATTGATTATTTATTTATTTGATGAGAAGTAACATGTTTGCGTTGAATTTATGTTCAACTTCCAAAGAAGTCAAGCACCGAATACTTAGAAATGCTTAATAAATCAGTTGATGTAATTTAGATAAACACTACAGAATGTAAACAATGTTGTTGCACAGAGGCCAGATTTATTCATGTTAATTACTTAATTAATAATTACTTTTTTATCAAAGTAAAATCCAGGTATACAATTACAAATAATTCTTATGATAACATTGAAAAACTCATCAACAACAACAAAAAGAAAACAAAAGGAAATTACACTGATCCACACTGGAATGTGTGTTTCCTTTAACCAAAACCAGGGATTAAAAAATATTAAAATAAAAACAAACAACAACAAAAAAGAAAAGTAATTGAACTGAAAATATGAAATAATAACACAGTGTATCTATTTGACTTTCCTCAGAGAGCCGTTTCTGTGTGCTGAGTGCAGAGCCCTGAGGTCCTGCCAGGACTGGCATAGCAGCAGGCCAGGCACCACCACCCACACCCCGTTGAAGAACATCAGGTACACCCAGAGGTACAGCCAGTTCCCAGTGTTGAGGTTGGGGCTGCCTAGCAACCAGTCAGGACAGAAGGTCATCCAGCCTCCATACAGCTCACACACACAGAGTGTGATCTGAACAAAGTGTCTGGAAGCAAAATAGACAGGAAGGAAAACTTGGGATGAATATTTATACTTCCTTCCACTTAAAAGAAAAATAATATCCCCATATTTTGTATTTATTCATGATAGAACTAAACTGTTTGCTATGTTAGTAAATCATCTGGTGCCCTATAACTTCAGTATCCTCCCTACATTACAACAGCATGCAATACCGCAGCATGTCTGTCCTTATTCTAGGAAAGAGATGGATATAACCCTTGATGGACGCTTCCTCACCTGTAGTGTTTGTCTTTAATGATGGCGTACACCAACACCAGTGCCAGGAAGCTATCCAGGACCACAGTTAGCAGCTCCAGAGAGACGATGGTGGGGTCTGAGTGGAGCCAGCGCTCATCAGCTTTCCCATACTCCTTCCCTGTGGCCACAGCAGCAGGAGCATGTCAAGGCTGCATCTCAATTCTTCTAAATGGCTTCCTCTGACAAACTGAAGATAGTTTAAGAAACCTGAAGAATGAACTTAAAACCCCCATAAAACATTTGTACAGCAGTTAGGACTCCGCTAGATGTCGCCAAACGACTACATTGTTTACATAAAGATAGTTTTTTTCGAGAAAAACGGAGGGACAAATCAATGAATGTGTCGTACTCACAAAGCTCAGCAAAGATGTTGTCTGATTGCGCAACGGTTCCAACAAAAGACATGTAAACGAAGGGACCTTCCTGGAATGGATCGAGTCATCGGGTAGGAATTTAATTGAATTTCAACCCAACAACGAATTCAACCCACATAACAAATGCATTCACTTACCAATGTAATGTGGACTATTGCATCGTAAAAAAGCCATACTAGTACCCATCTATCGGTGCAGGAACATTTTCCCCCCCAAATCTGTGCTATTATGTAACCAACTGCAAACTGTGCACAGCACGCGAGCAGCGAATAAACAGTCACCGGAGTAAAGAGAGACGGGACTTCTTCTACCGGGGATTCCATTTTTATTTTTTTTACTGTCGATTACAAAGTTGGCAGGCATAAAGTAGATCCATGCAGCTTTGAACTTCGAACTTTCGTTAACGTCCCCGCTTCGTCCCTATTTGCTTGGTCTTGCCTAAACTCCGCCCCCACCAGACGGCGCTTTCCTACCATTGGTCTTCGAACAGATTTCGGGATCTCTCCACTTCATCCAATCAGGAGCGACAGAGCTGCGCCTTATACACCGATGAGCTGCGCCCGTAGGGACAAGTCACCGGAGACTACAGGTTAGGGTTAGGACAGGACCTTGGACAGCGATCTGAAAGCTGTCAGCTCAAGGCATCGTTCAAATCCAACCGAATAGAAAATGCACAGCAGTCAATGAAATTCAACTCAATATTTTCTTTAATATGCACAAGAGTTGAAAGAAACATTTGTGAGCCACCTTAAAGAGAAATGGATTTCTAAAATTTATAAAAAAGTAAGACAATCAGAGGCCAAAATGCTATCTGTTGCTTTTTCTTTCTTTAGTATACGTTTCGTCAGCAAGTAAAAATCTTGCGAAAGAGTATAAGCTTGTATCAGTTTCCGATACAAGACTAAAATTCCATTCTTTAAAGTGGCTCTTCCTGGACGTATGTCCAAGACTGTACACAGGTCCATACATTATATAATCTATTGAATGGCAAGTCCAAAAAGGCATGGGCTGCTCCAATCAAACCCCTATTCCTTCTCAGTAGTTAGCAGCCAAAACAAAAGGAAGAAATAATTAACATAATATTAAACTACATTAGTTCAAATGTAATGTTTCATTCCAAGTCCCTTCACAAATACATGCTTGGGGGGTTGGAAACCAACCAAGATCAAAACAAGTAAAACAATTCCAATCCAAGAGCAACAAAGCCCAATATCAACCCTGACATCAATCCCATCATCATCAATAACCATGTTTAAAACAAACCTACCTGTTCATATTTTAACAGTAAATACAACATCTTTCCTGAACCAGTCAACAAGTTTTTTTCTTATTTTTTGTTTGTTTTTTTTTTCTCTTTTTTGTACGTTTTTACAGACCCAGTCAGATTTGTAGGAATACATATTTTTTGTTGAATTGTATATTTCCATTTGTTGAATATAGTACAGGAGAAAATATGAGACAACCGTAAGATCATATGAAGGACTGTATCCACAGTTAGACTTCTTTGAAGGACATTGCTTATTCCACGCACGGCAAGCAGATAAGACAACCTGGATGTGCGCATGAAACGAAACAGACACTGCAGGAGTGGGACAACCACAAATGAAAGCAAGTGTTTTAACATTGTCTCTGTCTTTCTCTACGCCTGTACATCTCCCAGATCCTTCTAGAGTCTTTCAATGTCAAATTAATGGAGAGATTTTGTATAATTTTTAGTTGTTGTGAAGCCCAGTTGAAGCCTTGACGTCGTTAGGCTTCTTGCATGGTGTTCGATACAGTATAGAGAATAGCGTTATTTTCAACGAGGGTGCACTCCGGAGGGTAAAGAGGAGAAGCAGCAGGTAACCTGAAGGACACCAGGTTCACTCCCACTCCCACTCATCCTCTCCTTTCCAGCCCTCAGGATATTCTTGATTTCGTTTCTCCTTGGGTTCCATCGGCAACGAATGGAACAATGCTACAGAAGTCAAATTCCTTATTTTTCTTTCAAGGAGAAGAAAAAAAAAAGTTGCATTGATTTTACTTGATTCCACTGATAACTTTCATTGATTTAAAAATTATTTTATATCCCAACAAACTGTAGACGGTAAATCATAGCAGTTGTGGCCGGTTGCATTCTTTAAGTCCACTTGGGCCGACACTTTTCCATTCCATAGCCCTCCTCTCTAGACGAGCCCGGGGGAGGTGAGTTCTACAGGTGTTACATTTCAGTTCTATTCTAGAACCCCCTAAGGCTCACCAGTCCAGGACTTCCTCAGAAGCCCTTAAGTGACATCATCAATTAGAATCGGTTAAGAGAATGTTCAGACCAACAAGGGGAAAAAAACAGGAAGGTGAGCGTCTGAGGTGGCAGAATGTTCCGGAGGGCCCCCGTCCTCGCTGTGAACACACCACCACAGGAGGATGACCTAAATCATGCTCAGTACTGCTCAAAAAGAGGGCGCCGGTCCTCAACCAATGGGATGGTTAGTAGAGCAAGTTCGTAGGTCCATGCACTTTCATGACTTCAGATCTGTGTGTGTGTGTGTGTGTGTGTGTGTGTGCGTGTGTTCGTGTGTTCGTATGTCTGTAAGAGAAAGGAAGAAAGCAACTTTTTTTGGCAAACGCAGAATGATGAGCGTTGAAGCGTGCCTCTTTCTGGAACATTTAGAAGCAGAGATGTGAGGGCCAGTCGAATGGTGCCTCCATCCCCAGTTCAGTGCTAGCCTGGTGGGATTGTTCTGGGAGGGGGGCGGAGGGTGAAGACAGGGAGGGAGGGGCGGAGCAGCTGGGAGATGGGCTGGATGGTCAGCCCTTCAGAACTTGAACTCCTTCGTCTGTAGGTTGGTAGCCGGGTCAAAGTTGAAGGTTCCACCGTGAGTTGCTTCTGGGATCAGACTGGGATCCTCGTCAATCTGCCAAGGACGAAGGGGGAGAGAAGAACGTTAAAGACATAAACAAACTGATATTTTTATCAGGGTTCTTCAGTTTATCATAAACACAATGTAGGGCTTCATCCTAAATGAGCAAAAGTGGGAGACTGTCCAACAGCCAGCCTACTCACATCATCTCCTGAGAAGTACTGGTCGATGATCTCAAAGGCCAGCTTGTAGATGTCCTCGTTCTCGTGCTGCTGGAGGTTCTCAATCTTCTCCAGACCTGAGAGGTGGAGGTAGAGGAGAGAGAAGAGGAGGAAGACAGGGTAAAAGGAGGAGAACAACACAGGACACTGAGGTCACAACAAGGTTGGATCATTTCGAAGCTGCACCATGCCTGTGGCAGACCACTCGTAGCTTCTGACTGAGCTAAACTGTTCCCACAACATGGAGACAGGAGGCTAATCCCAATCCAAACATAATCAAAGTGCCGGAAACTAATCCCTGATAAAGGGCCCCAATTATTTACCAAGTACTTTGAACTGGTCAATAAGGAGGTCTTGGTTCATTTGAGGTTCCAGATTCCTACCTCCACACTCCTCGATGATCTCAGTGATGGTGCTGGCCTCCTCGCCCACCATGATGAGGACGTTCTTCAGGCCGTCCAGCACCACCTGAACCACCTGGGAGTCCTTCACAGCCAGCAGGCTGCAGAACGGAGGGATCACGTTCTGCTCCACCAAGTACTCCACCTGGAACAATGCAGCCACCACACACAGCCAATATTAGAGCTTTCACACTACCTGTACCACCACATACACAACCAATAAGTGTGGTTTGATTGATTGTAGGCCTGAAATGCCCAATGAGGGCTGTGCTTGCCAGGTTAAAGGATCTCCACTGAGTCCATGTGTTGGTTCATCACTCACCTGGTCCTTCCTCCCACTGATAGTCAGGTTACTGATGGCCCAGGCAGCCTCCTTCTGAGTGCCAAAGTCTCCCTGTGGAGAGAGACAGGTGAGAGACAGCCAGGTGAGAAGGAGTGAGAGACGTGAGGCAGGGAGATGGATGAGAGAGAGACAGGTGGCAGAGACATGGTAGCTGCAGGTGTACCTTAGCCAGTTGCTGGATGATCATAGGCAGCAGTCCAGCATCAATGACAGCCTGCACCTGCTGCTGGTTGCCTGCGGTGATGTTGGACAGGAACCACACTGCCTCCTAGTGGTGGTGAGGGGGAGGAGGGGACACACACACACACACAGGAGGCCATTCAGCTGAGAACCACACATGCACACCACAGACTATATCAGTAGAACTGAAAACACACAGGCAGTGACATCATCCTCGCCAAGGCAACCTGCACTACTTTAATCGAGCGATGCATGTTATGAATGTGTGTTGAAGTACAGCCTTTTGACTGCTGGGGAGCGTGTGAGCAGTGTGTGTGTGTGTGTTACCTTGTTGATCTTCTCCTTGGGGTGTGTGAGCAGGTTGGGGAAGTGGGACAGGACATCACAGTTGAGCACCACCTGGGTCTGCTCGTCTGTTCCCGTGACGATGTTCCCCACCGCCCTCAGAGCTGCCGTCTGAAGGAAGTGACATCACAGGAAGTCAGAGGGACGGCACAGGAATCGGGACAAAATCTGTCACGAGAGCGGCGGTCATCTCTTAGATCTGGGATGCGTGTGTGTGCTCGCACGCCCACCTGAACTTTGACCTCCTGGTGACTGAGCAGAGGCACCAGGTAGGGCACCACGCCGGAGTCGATGACCATCTGGATCTGCTCGTTGCCTCCGTCTGTGAGGTAGGACAACGCCCACACAGTGTCCACCAGGATCTGACCCAGCACCATGCAGGAGAACCCCAGCGTTAGCATTAGCACAGCAGCCTACTGGTGATGGCTGTCTGTGACTACAGCACAGCAGCATACCACTGAGGAGGGAGGATTAGTGTGTATCTGTGTGTGTGATAAGAGGCAGTGTCTATACTTACATTTATGTCAGTGTGGTATATCAATACACAGAGTGCAGGTAGAATCTGGGGAGGAGAAAGGAGGGTTAGATTGTCTGATGAAAACAGACAAATCACACACACACACAAACAGAATCCTCCGAAACACACACACACACACACACATCCAGTCCCTTACCACACACACGCATCTTAAAGTACCACACACAACCATCCCAACAAACACAAAGATCCATAGTATACTTTTAGTTTTGACCCAGTAAGCACAGGCACCCCTCCCCTCACAGGCGCCCCTCCCCACCCCTGATGCCGCCTGCCGCCACACACTCTCCTTCCTACCTCCTGAACCGTCTCCATGGGGGGCGGGGGGTCCTTGTTGCGACAGAGGTTGACGATGACCCAGGTGACGTTGCGGAGGAAGGTGATGGGGATGGAGGGGTTGATGAAGGAGAGCAGGGGCTTGACCACGCCCAGCGAGATCACGTAGTCTCTGCACTGAGGCCCATCACCTGGGGGAGAGGGGGGTGAGTGTCCATCAGCACACTCACAGGAGAGAGAGGCTCCATGCCACACTGGATGGTCCAGTGTGTGTGTGTGTGTGTCTGATGCTACTCACCGATGATGTTGCCTAGCGCCCAGACGGCCTGCTCGCAGACGTTTTGATGCGGGGACTGCAGGAGCATCAGGAACAGGGGCACGGCGTCTGAACACGGGAACACAGAGGTCAGACACAGGAGGACCAAGAGGTCAAATCAGTCGACCCCGGAGAGAAACGCAGCCTCGTCTACTCACTGGACTTGACCACAGCCTGGGTCTGGGCTGACGTCCCTGACGCTATGTTGGTCAACGCCCATGCTGCCTCGAACTGGAGAGAGGGACTGGAGAGAGAGCGAGAAAGGTAGGGGAAGAGAGAGGGAGAGAGGTCGTCAAATGAGTAGAAAGAGAGAAATCTGGTTACCAACACTGCTTACGCCACCTGTCTGCATCAAGTCCCTCCCTTTCTCTTATCAAAACCTGGTCCTAGTCTCTAACACCCATAAATCCCCACCATACACACACACACACAGCCAAGCCAGGGCAAGCCCAGGCCAGGGTCAGAGGAGCACACCCCCTACTAATCCCCTAATCCCTCCCTCCCTCTTTGCACCAGAGGGGAGCCCTGTTGTAGGGAAGGACCTGTGCAGCCATGCGGTGAACACACAGACCAGCGCGCGTGTGAGTGTACTGCCTGCTATGTGCTCACATTAGCCCAACCATGCATCGAGGAGGGGGAGGGCTTACAGTACCAGCAGTTACAGAGCAGGAGAGAGAAAAGTGGAGAGAGAGAGATAGACAAAAGAGAATGATGGGGGAGGGTCCAGGCACTACAGGACTTGTCGAGTGACTCACTCACGCTCCAGTTTTCACAGACTGGTTCTCATCTTGCAGCTAGTCCCCCTTATTGACCCCCCCCCCCCCGCCCCCCCCTCCATACTTCCTCTTTCGCTTCCCACTTTGCTGGCTCTCCTCCCCTCCCACTCTAACCCCCCTTTCCTCTTTCCCTCCTCACCCCTCCCGTCTCTCCCCACGTGGCGTGTGTCTGCATAGGGGTTAAAGAGGGGACTGAAGGAGGGAGAAAAGAGGTCAAAAGGCCAGGGAACCTGCAGGGGGTGGGGAGGGAGGGTACATACTTATCATCCCTGTCCAGGCATTTGACCAGAATGGGCAGGATACCGGACTTTATCAAGTCATCGATGGGGGGGTTTCTGTCACTGGAGAGGAGTTTTCTGAAACAGAGAGAATTTAAAAATCCATGAACACTCTTTCACTCCACTGAGGAGCCTGCACAATCCTGTGTGGCAAAAGACCCGAGAGAAGGGTCTCTCTCTAGCAGGCGATCTGAGAGATCTGTGTCTGATCTGCAACAGCATGTGTGTGGGTGACAGTGTGTGCGTGGGTGTGTGTGTGTAGGAGAAGAGGCCTACCTGGCTGCCTGCACAGCGCTGAGCTGCACCAGCCCATTGTCACTGGTGGCATTCTGACCGAAGGGGAAGGAGGAAGCATAGAGAAAGAAGATGAGAAACATGAATATTTGGGTAACTGGTTAACATAGTTCAGGATGACATAAAGGTGTTCGTTTGTTGTTTTTTTTACCTGTAAGATAGCGTCTAGCGTAACATTTTGCTGCAACAGAGAGACGTATTCAGATCAGATTCTCAGGTCATATCCATCTTTCTGTCAACCTCTCAGGTCGCACAGCAACTTCCTGTCTGGCTCCATGGTTACGAAATACATGACTGCGGGTACGGTAGTCAAGGCAACGGGTGCTTGTCAAGCCGCTCACCCCTTTGAAGTCGGAGTCGACGTCGGAGTCCTCCAGGCTCTCCTCCTGGGGAACGTTCCTCTTCTTCAGTAGGTGTTCGTCTCTCTTGTTCTGCAGGAGACCAGGATCAGGTCACACCGGTATCTCCTCATCCCTGCTCCTGTCTCGTCTCACCTTCCGTTCTTCTGCCGTCTGTCTCTCCCTGCCTTTCCTCTTAGGCCTATCTTCCTGTCTCCCTCTCTGCCCGTCTCCCTCTCTGCCTCTCTTCCTGTCTCCCTCACTGCTTCGATCATTAGGCTGGTCCCTTCCTGTGGACAGGGTCCAGATCAGTCTGCTCTCAGCGCCAGACCACCTACGCTCATCAGACCTGCCCATGTGCTCAGTGTTGTGAAACCTGACACTGAGCTGTTGACAGGGAACTTCTGTTTGCTAAGCGAGCTGGCTAAACGAAGCAAATACAAAAGCACGCACACAAAAAAGGAGGTTCCATGCCTCGTTCCTAAGGAACCCTCAACCCCTCAGCTGAGCAAGACTTGAATACTGTCAGGGAGGAATGCGTGTGTCCAGTCAATGTTACAGTGGCCATAATGGGCCAGCAGCAGGGCCAGTGAGTGACACATGGTCCTGCTGCTACACTGGGCTCTGCTGTGTGGGCTGGGAGAACTGGGGGAAGAGGAGGGGAGGAACGACAGGAGGACAGGATAAACAGGGTGGAAGAAGGAGAACCAGCGCAGGAGGAGGGAGGAGGACAAGGAGAAACAAGGCAGGAGGAGACAGACAAAGGGAGAAGGGGACCAGCCGGAGGTGATCCTAGTTTCTCCCTAAGGCAGGCCTACTCACCTTTCTTAACTCGACGGTCACCTCGTTGCGATGTCTTCGCATAGTCTGAAACAGAGACAGAACGGATGAGTCCCGGGGGGCCGGACGTATTCAAAAACTTCCCTGACAACCTGGCATGTTGAAATACCCCCTCCAGCCCTTATCCTATGACACTAACAATAGGGTGGATGGGAGGGTCTGTTGTGTCCTCACTGCTGGAACTTTTTCCTGAATGCAGTATGAGACCAACAGTAACATCAAGTCAGAGGGAACACTATGTTTCAGCACACTCCTTTTTCAAGAGACACGTTTACAGACATTCTTGACCGGGGTCAAAACCCTGTCACATGTGGAGGACTGAAGGCTTGACTGAAGGCATGGCTGAGGAGACTCGGGGGAGGTGAGCCAGAGGGAGGTTTGAAAGACCCCTATTGCAGCTCCACTGTCAATCTAATGCTTGGCATTCCATAGATGTTCTCTGGACACCTAACCCATGTTCTAACTGAGAGAGAGAGACACTGAGAGAGACACAGAGAGAGAGACACTGAGAGAGAGAGAGAGAGAGAGAGAGAGAGAGAGAGAGAGAGAGAGACATCCCTGGATCCAACAACACCAGCCAAGACACTGAGATTCGACCTGTGACAACAAACAGCAGTGTGATCACGTGTCATGAGGCTTCAATGCACTTACTATGTGTTACAATGGAACAGTGGAAAGGAACGGGCACCAGACATCAGAGAGGCTGGTTTCACACAGCGCTGAGTGGGACACACTCAGGTGAAACACACAGGGTTAGGTCTGAGTCAAAGAATATTACTGTTACATTAATGAGGATTCATCATGGCTCATATAGGCTATTACATTTAGGATTATTTTGATTTTGTGAGGCTTATTTTGTTGTCCAAACAGTATTGTATAAGGGCAAGGGCAGGGGGAGCTATTTTAGGATTATTTAGCATGCAAGTCCTAAATAACTCCAAGTGTTCTCCTGAGGAACCTGCATTGCTGAGGCTGGACTGTCAGCGTCAGTAAACTACATGGGCTGAGATTGGAGAAAAATCCCATTGGCTGTGATCCTGATTGCAACCGCCCCACACGCCACCTTCCTTCTGAATCTGGCTAGAAGCAATTGGCTTAAGCCAACACTGTCTGTTGATTCAGACTGCAGCATCGACCAAATGGTATTCTAACCTCAGCTCTCCTTTTTGGAGGGGACACACAGTCACACCAGCAGGCCAGACACGTAGGATTACAGCAGTTATTATAATGTGATGACAAACCCCATAACTAGGTCATGAGAGGAACAGACTCGGTGCTCCGGTACAGGGGGAGCTCTCCGGTGCTCTCCTTAACCGGCTAAAGAAGTTAACTCTAACGCACTGTGCAGAGCAACACACGGATAGTTTAAAGATCCGGCAATTAACTCCGCACAACAACACAGTAATAAGCGGGAGGGGGTCAACTGAGGTGAGGCGGATCTGGCTCTGCAGAACCCGAGATCGTGTCGGCATCACGCCGGTTCTTCGGGAGGCCATCTGCTTTGAAGAGACCCAGACTGACAGACCCAGACTGACCGACAGACCCAGTCTGACAGACCCAGACTGACACCCGGGCTAAGATAGATCCCAGTACCCTGCTGTCATCCATCAATGGTCTGGTGGTCCTGGCTGATCTGGAGCTAAACCCACCCAGGGCTGGGTGATCATGTGCGGGTGTGACCGATAGCAGACAGACAAGCCACATAAGCTCGTTATTTCCCCCAGTAACATACTGGAGCTGACATTTAAACAACTGTATTAATGCCTCCCAGTTGATATTGTGTGCTAGGAACCAGCTAAGATAGTTATGAAAGGGGGTTTGGGAGGTGGCTAACCGGCTAGCTGACAGCAGAGCCAGGCCGCAGAGCCCCACATGAGAGCTTAGAGGACCCAGGCTAAAGCTATCCCACCCAGGCTATCCTACCCAGGCTAAAGCTATCCCACCCAGGCTAAAGCTGTCCCACTCAGGCTATCCTACCAAGGCTAAAGCTATCCCACCCAGGCTAAAGCTGTCCCACCCAGGCTATCCTACTGAAGCAGGGTCAGTGTTGGATCTTCACCCGGCTAAGCAAAGCTCATGTCTCTGCAGTCTCCCTGCACCATCATCCATGTTCAGAAACACCACCACTATAACCACTAGCTAGCCATCTTTAATATCCAGCTACATAGTCCTTCTTAACACCAGCTAACCATCTTTAATAATTATTATTAATAATATCCAGCGCCACAGTCCTTCTAGCTCGCTAATCTTGTCACCGTCTTGTCTGCTAGCTGCTATCTGGCTAGTTAGCATCATGGAGGAATCTTACCTCGACATCTCGGCCCTTGTTTTTGAAGCTCTTGATTCTGTGGTTATCTAAGCCGGCGTTTTCTGCCATGGCTGCTGCTGTTCGTGGGTCTTTAAGATGGTTTTAGTCCCTGCGATCGTGGCTCCGTTAGGGGGGAAAAGGTAAGACAAGTTGTGCTGCCGATGGGAGTCGAGGTTGGGCGACAACCGAGAAGTGATTCAGTACCGGGATGTGTGATCAGAGAAGGAGGGCTGGGAGGTGAAGTGTGCCCTCTCTCGATGGGAAAGTAGGCCTACTTTGGCCTTAAGTTAACTCCCTAAACCTGCAATATATCATGTAAATGTGTATCCAAGTAGGCTACTTTCTAAAACGTATTAATGATCCTTGACCTTTTTTCAATAAATTGACAGACCAGCATTCACGTCTGTTTTTATAGGATCGACCCAAGGGGTGGAGTTGGGTATCTTATAAGTCTTATCATGATTGCGTTAAGAGGCTTGGACAGCAAACTACTCTTTGAGAGACATGAGAGTTGATTAATTTGCGGAAATAAGTCACTCAATTCGGAAATTCAGAAAATATACCTTATATAATGTGTATTCCCATGCAAAGGGTCTGTCCTGCAGTCATGATTGCTATTTTCTTCTCTTAGTCCAGCCTTAAATGCAGTGTGTCATTAAACACTGCTGTGTTTCAACAATGGTTTTTCCTGTTACGCAACCTACCAGCATTAGTCAACCAACCAACCAACCAACAACTTATGTGTTTTGTTTGGAGTTGCCAGGATATCTTGCCCAGACATATGTGACTTCTCTGGGGCTGTTCAGATCACTTCAGCCAAAGTGGTCATGAGTTCTCAGGATTTAATAACCATCAATGTTGGCGGTCAAAGATTCACCACCACTGCATTTACTCTCAGAAAGCACCAAGACTCAAGACTTGCACGGATACTTGATGGCAAAGACCCTGAACACAAGCTAGTGAATGGGCAGATTTTCATAGATAGGGACTGGACATTGTTTAATTTCATCCTGGAATACTTGAGAGCTGGCCAGTTCTCTCTACCGGCTGAGTTTAGTGACCACGATGGACTGGCAAGGGAGGCAGAGTTCTACGGGTTGCATGTGTTGGTGCACGGTCTTTCCATTACCCCTCGTTCCAAAACAGAACTCCTCGAGATCCGCTTCTCTGTTCAAGAGTCTCATGGAACCTTCCGAGTTTTCTGCTCCAGCAACAGAACTCTGGAGGCTTTGGCTTCTAGAATTTCCGTTTTTGTAGAACACCCCAACCTGAGAGGGAACGGACCACCACCGCCCCAGAATTCAGACACACCCGTGCCCGTTCAGAGGCCGTCTCACCATGACCTGGTCTTTCACTGTGGGACAGACCACTTTGCCAGGGATGACTTCTGTGCTAGGTGAGGGTCGAGGGTGGAACAAGAGCTTGATGTACTGACTGTAGATCTGAACATATAATCTGACCAAAATCACATCTGATATATATACAGCTTTAGAACAGCCAGTCATAATTCTCTGCCACAGCCTTTGAACATTTACATTAAGTAGGATATTATATTTTTTTACATTGGTTTTAGCGTATTTTCTTACTTCTTGCTCAATGCAAAGACATTATATGACAGGTCATGCTACAGGCACGGCTGGCTGTGCCAAGATGATGTTGTGTCCTTGGGCAAGGCACTTCACCCTACTTGCCTCAGGGGGGAATGTCCCTGTACTTGCTGTAAGTTGCTCTGGACAAGAGCGTCTGCTAAATGACTCAAGGTAAAGGTACTTATGTAAAACATTTGACAGATTCGTGACCATAAAGCCGGATGAGAGACGACTTCTGAATAGCAGCAATGTCCTGGGCCTGCTGGTGGATTCCCTGCTGAAGGAAGGGTTTCGTCTCGTCAGCACCAGGACAGTCTCCCAAGAGGAGAAGGTGGAGTGCTTTACGTTCGAAAGATGCCAGAATACCCACATCGTCCTGTCCAATGAGAACCACAGCAGAGAGGATGACCTCAGAAGTGCGGCAACCACATCACAGAGCAAGAAGAACAACAGGAAGAAGTGATTCCAGAACCGAAAGTCTACGGCTCCACACAGGCTTCCTATTGTTCTCATCAAATCAGATCCAGATTTGTATTTTTTTAATGTTTATTGGGTTTATCCTATCAGCTTCTAACTCAACTGAGGAAGCTACTTTAAACTGAGCAAATAGGAAGTTCCCTCAGCCTCACTTGTTGTGACCAGAGAACCCTGTGTTTACCAGTAGGGGGCGACATGGAATGAGTAATGAGCCATAGGGTGAGCCATAAAACCAATCAAAATAATTCTTTTAAAATCCTTATCATTTATGATTACTTGATTAAGTAAGTAGTATCATCTGTTTCATAGTGTACAGGTGAAGCCATGTGAATACATACCATGTCACATTGCAATTATATCACAAACATTAACAAAACAAAAGGTCTGAACAACTAGGCTACTTAGATTAAATATTTAAAAAAACAATCATCCTGTATTCAGTACACAATTATCTGCTGTAGAGGTGTAGAGATGACGATGCTTTCTTGGTCTAATGGTAGTACTGTATGCAGGCATGTCAGATTTTAATATTTAAAGGAAAACAAACCCTTACAACACATTGTAGAAGTTCATGTCCAGTGTCTTTGTTCGGACAGAGGCTTGGTTTTCCAACGAAGTATACGTTCAATGGCGACACTGCTTGAACAGCACAGTCAATACTGGAGGCTTCAGACGTGGTTTAACTCCAATATTTACGTGCTGCTACAGCAAAGTGGCCAGTCTCTTTTTGAAGGCGTCCTTTCGTTGAAGAACATTATGAAATAAATGAACTGAAATAAATGCAAAGAATTCAGGAAAACAAATACAATTACATACTGTATATCCTGTGTGCATGAATGCTGCAGGTAACTCATTTGTCCCTACTGCTTAGACTCACCCACCTGTCTGGTCATGATGTTTAACTCCAGGTGTTACTGCAACAGCACAGGAAGGCCTGCATCCCATAATACACGCACAAACCATTCTGCGCTGCTTCAGCACCACAAGCCCCCCCCCACACACACACAGGGCGCCTCACTTCCATTTCCTTTATAAATCTGGAACCTCACATTTTAGACTGGAGAGTTTTGCTTCAGTAAATCTGGAAAGTAAAGGCAAGAGATAAAGTGTATCAGGAGGATTGTTAGGAATAAAGACATGAAGAAAGAGTACACACATACTTTTGAATGAAAAAGGTTTCCATTATTGTTGACAGCTGGCCTGTTATTCCTCTGGCAACAGCATCCTTGGAGATACAAATAAAGACCTAGTGAATGGATATATCCATTAAAGTGCCTGCAGAGGGTCCCACGTGGTCAGAACAGCGCATATCCAGTGAATGCAGTCCAGAAATGAAATCAGCAGACATTGGTTTCTGTGGATGCCGGGTGAAGTAAGTCGTCTTTTTAGTGGTGGTGGATCTGGTACTGTATTTATAGGCAGATGCGCTCGTGAGGGGTGAGAGGCGGAGCGGTGTGGGGGCTGGTTGGAAGGAAACTGGCAACCGCACGAGATTTGGTGAGTGGAACCCGTCACAGGAGAACCTCCCACCAATTTACAGTAGACTGACCCGTAAATATCATCCACCCCACAAATACTACGTGTACGCGAATCACGTGTTTTTTTAAACAAGCAATGTGTGCGTCTTAAAACTGATCTAGTTCATTGTTAGTTGGTTACTTTTTAAGATGCGAATAACATGTGCAATTTAAGTCTTGGCATATTTCTAAAAGTAATAGCCCCTTTGTCGTCTTTTACTTTGTGTTGGTGTTCGTTTGACTCATTATAAATCAGGTTTTGTATTAAAATTAGCCAAATCTTTAGCCTTATACCTCCTTCGTGAAACAGACATTTTAAACTTTTTAACTATGGATGTTTTTTTTCGATTCGGTTTAATAGTCTATGCTTGTTTGATTTGTCTTAAAGCCTCACATTTGGGAAGGTACAGTCAAGGAAGAGTTGCCTTTCCAAAACCGCACATTTACAAAAAGGCTATCATTAAATTAATTAGGATACAGGTTATCCTATATGTTAGTAAGAATCACGAACGAATTGGCCCTGAGATTATAAAAATGGCTGCCAAAATGAGATGAACGTCAAACAAGTTAGTAGCTCATATCAATCACATTCACATGTTTCTGTCAAAGACCATTTTCAATAAACGCTTATAGGAGTTAAGCATGTGTCTGTTAGGGTAAACATGACATTTGGATTGCAATTCAGTGAAAACTTTTAAGAAACAAAACGCCCACTCCTTCCAGTTGCTGCCTTATTCTGCATCTGTTCACTTCCTCCAGAAGAAACGACCCACGCGACCTCTGCCCTACTTTGGGAAACACAGACGCCATGCTGTCTGATGGATGAACAGGCCAACACTACACAGTATAATCCAGGTGAAACGTTTAATATTTTTTTGTGTCATCACACTTTCTTTCAGCATTCTTTTGCATCTTATCAATCCAATAATGTCTGAACATCACACACAGTCTAATTCCGGCTATCGAACTAAAACCTTAGAAATCAAAATGGATCGGCCTAAAAGGATATTTTAAAATATAAATGAAAAAATATTTCGGATTTTGGTTCATGTAAGACTAATGAATGCACGAGTGTTGAAATGAACAGCCTCAGATGTCACAGTGGAGAGGTGTTATATATCATAGTCTCACCCCTGTCCTGTCCTAGTCTATTTATAGCTTTCTTCATGTCCCATCAAGTTAAATGTTTGTCTGCATTTCTTGAGCAATCATACCTCATGCGTTGGCTCTGCCACCTATTTATAAGGGCTAGTTGCTACCCTCTTCAATTACAATATCCACATCCCTGTGGTCAAGACTCTTTCACTCAGAACCTGGCCCTGCTCTCTTACACTACCTTGATTTGGAAATAATAGATAATATTAGAATTTCATAACTCCAAATCACCATTAATCAATTATTTCATGACTCTAGAATAAGAAAAAATATGGTTCTGCAATTCCACGATTACATTTTTTTATAACTCAATAATTCTATGATTTCACAACTTCCACAAAATCCGCAGACAAACTGTGCATTGCTGAGGCGATGTGGCGCATGTGACTGATGATTAAGATTTGAACTGGCTGAGTATTTGGAGCTATATAATGTATATTGTACATAAGTGGTGTTAGAGAGATCAGAGATGAACTCAGACAGCCAGTGGCATGATGGAGCCCCGATACAGCAGAATAACAAATATGGCTGAAGAGATGAACAAAAATAACAGCAGAACAAGTCGAGATCAGCTCTTAACTTTGGAAGTCTAGGGAACACACAACTGTGTGGTACTCTGACAGACGAACGCATACGCGTTCAAAGCATCGACATCTTCGCCGTCTGAAACTGAGGTTGGGTTTGAAGCGAATACTCACCTCGCAGCTGCTCCCCACAAGCATGGCCAGACTACCGCAGCAAAACGGCTGCAAATGTTTGACATTTCTGGCTTCAGGAAGATTCAGGGGTTCGGACGCGACACGCAGCCGTGCCTGAGTAACGTGATGCTGGCCACGAGTTGGGGCACGCGTTAGTGGCATTAGAGACATTAGGGCTGGAGGTTGGCTGGCTGTGCTTCTGGTCATGTCTGGTACAGGATGTAAGGCTTCTGCCATGTCGGCTATGCATCATGTAGCAGCTTTCTAACTGAGATGGACAGGAGGGTAGAGGGAAGCTGTGGGAGGGGAAAGGAGGAGGGAAAGGAGGCTTAAAACAGCGCGAATGAGAGCACGGATGTAAGAGGAGAAGAACAGAGATCGAAAAGAATGAAGAGGGAGGTAAACTGCAGATGTACAGACAGCCTGGTTGCCTGGTTGGGTGGGGTTAAGGAGGGAGTAGGTAAGGTGTGAGGTGTGTGTGTGTGGGTGGGGGGGGGTTGAGCTCTGAAAACCCCCTGCCATCTCATCTGGCCTCCACCCAAACGCGGATGTCATAATGGATGACTTCATTGTGCTGTGTCATCGCCGCCCACTCCAGCCGGTAAGCCTAAACGTAAGTGCAAACCCCCCCCCACCCCCCCCACCCCCCACTCCCACCACCACCACTACCCCCATGACCAACCCGCAGTACGGGCCATTAACCCTCAGGATAATCAGCAAGCACGCTTCTCCTCAGGGACAAGCGAAACCAAACCATACAAACATCTTTGGTGCTCTTTGGCTCTTTGGTTTCCCTCCTGCAGCTTTCTATTAGAGCGTGACCTCACCACCAGTGAATGAGACGCTCATGAATGGAGGCGTTGAGCAGCAGCAGGTATTGAGGGCAGCGCTTACTTCCTGTAGGTTTACCTGGAGACTACAAGGCAAGTCACTACCTGTGAGGATCAGTGAGGAGCCCTGCCTGGATCAGCCTCTCAGAGAGAGCTGGTGGGAAGCGTAGGGAGTGTTGTCTCCAGGGTGGGGTGGTCTCGGTCCCAAGATCCAGGCCAGTGTGGGTCTTCCCCTTCTCAGAAAACATGGAGTTAATGAAAGGATAAATGTCCTGTCCTCTTTATCTTATTCTATTTTTTATTTTCTCTCTCGTTTCCTTAGAATCTTTTGGCTCGCACACACCCAAATGTGCACACACATGCACACACACACACTGCCCAGCCCTGTGGGCGCCAGGGAAATGACAGGCCTGGCTCTCTCTCTGACACTCCCAGTGCCCAGGGACCTGTCCCAAACCTGAAGGTTAACACCTTCTATCTTCCCTCTCCTCGCTCACACACTCTGCCCTCCATGCCCCAGCACACCACAGTGTGCATCTCAGTCCTGTATCCGCATCTCACTCGAGCAGGATCTTCTTCTCAGCTTTTTTCAACTTCTCTCAGATCTCCAGCAGGGAGTGTATGAGGTCACAGCGGAAGAAACCTGAGGAGAAATCTACTGAAATTATAAGAATGTTCGTTTCTATCTCACTCTTTCTTACCTATACACCACACACACACATGCAAACACATACGCAAACACACACAAAGTAAAAGAGGGTCCTTTGAGAATAAGCGGGAAAAAAGCATTTCCGTTTTCCTAGTTAACAGTCAGATGTCCCTGTGATAAAGCGCTTTGGTTGAGGCGTTTGTTTATTTTCAGGACCGTGGAGGCCCTCGGCAGGCTGTGGAGGAAGCAGGCAGCTCAGACAGGCCTGGCTAACCCTGGGCTGATGACTCTGCTCTGTCTGCTACTGAGCTGCAAGCAGCCTCATCATGCCTCAGACTTCCTGATCCCTGCACGTGTCTGGTGCTCGTGTGCACTGGTTTGTTTTCCATCTGAAAACAATTGTAAACACTCCTCTTAAAGACTCCTTCTGTCAGAGGAGTGGAGCGAAGCGTTTTAGGCTCTGAATGGGAGGTTAGCTTTGGCATTTTACAAATATTTATTCATGTTATTTATTATGGTGAATTTTTTTATTGTGATTTCCATAAGAACCCCTTTCAATGAAACAGTTGGAACTGTGTATTAGGCCAGTTCATTCACAATTATTTCCTCCAGATTGTAAACTCTCCCCTGGCACTATGGAAACCACCTATTGTGACATCATCGTAGGGGATTCCCCTCCTTACTTCCAAATATGGGTGGGAAGACTGCCCCAGTAAAAGCTGAGCAGGGTTGCATGGATACCTCAGTGTGTGTGTGTATGTGTGTTTGTGTGTGTGTGTGTGCGTGCGTGCGTGTGTGTGTGTGTGTGTATATCTGCAATAACAAGATGTCTGGAACTGACGTGCAGTGTGTCTGCATCCTGCCAGGAATAAATGGAAAACTCGAAAAGAATGCTGAGTATTTGAAGAGGCACTCTCTCCCAGCAGGTTCAAAGACAAGCGTGTTTCTCATCAAAGCGCTTCATGTTCATGAATGGCCGCTTGGATACATTCCTTCTTGCGACACAAAGCACTTGTGAGACACGATGAGTCATTGTCTAACTGTCTAGTTGTTATGATTATTATAATGTAAATGACCCAGTGTATGTAGGAATGTATAAAAAATGGTTGTGAAGAACAACATAATCTGTTTGAACTGAGCTGATCCCTTATATGGGTCGTACAAAATACTGTACAGTAGATCAATAAATTGTACTAATTATTATAAAACAAATACTTAGTTGGTATTGTCTACAGCAACTGGCAAGTGGGTCATGGCCAGTTTCGAGTTTGTAAACATAACTTGGTATGCGTGTGTGACAAGTGTGTGTGCAAGTGATGAAATTCCTTTCCATGAATCCATAACATGGACTGCTAGTAGATTGGTTGAGCCATAACACATACACAAACACCTTTGACACTGTGATGTCTAACATGACATTCTCTCCATTCTCTGTGTCCTTCCCAGCCGGGGGGGGCGGGATGTCAACCCCAGATTCCTCAATCGGTCATCCGTACAACCCATTCCAGAATGTTCTCAGTTCCCAGTTCTATTTTAGAGTTTTATACGGGAAAACACTCACCTCAGCATTCCGATGAGGTCATTGCAAACAATTACTGTTCCCCTGGGTGATGAGACACACACAGCAAATATCCATGGAATGTCTCACCCAAATACTGGAGTGAAGGTGATTGTTGGCTATGTGAGGACTTTATAGGATACTTTCCCCTTGGTGGAGGTCAGAGCAGACCTTAATGCCGTTTCAGGACACTCAGGTAGAGAGAGAGAGAGAAAGAGACAGAGAAAGGAATAGACAGAGAGGGAGAAAGAGAGGAATAGACAGAGAGAGGAATAGAGAGAAAGAGAGAAACAGTCACTCAAAACATGTGTGAACACATTAAGAGCCCTTGTCGTGTCTTACTTTAACAGACAAACCTGACACTCGAGGCAAACTGAAGCCTGTGCTTTGAAGTATTTCAAATAGTATTTATTTATCCATGGTCTGGAATGAGTTACCCTGTCTCGCCTCACTGAATGACCCCCTACACACACACACACACACACACACACACACACACACACACACACACACACACACACACACACACACACACACACACACACACACACACACACACACACACACAGTGGCTCTGTAATGGGATCTACGGTCCCAGGAGAGACCAGCGAGACGTGAGTCAAAGACAGCTAATGTGATGATTCAAGTCCATCAGCACCCGTTTCCACGGTGCTCTGTGTTCAGCGGGGGGTGGGGGGGGGGGCGGGTGACATCATCTCTAAGCGACGGAGTGATGGAGATGGAATTGATCCTCTCACTGACTGGTTCTAATCTGCTGAGAGACTCACTCTGGGGTATTGGCTCAGATGAACATCCATCGCCTTCAGCACAGTGCAGCTGGATGTTAACACGCTGGCAGCCATTGTGTGTCTCCTAGTCTACATGGTGACTCTCTACCATGAGGCTTTATAAATCAAGTAAGCACATCCACCATGCAGTATAGAAAGTGTGCAAACTTAAAGTGTTCCACCTGCTTTAACTGAGACAGTTGAGTGACAGAGGATTGAGGTAGTGATTGACTGAGTCGCGCTAACGGACGGACAGGCCACGTCCCAAATGAAGCTGTGGCAGCGTAGCCTGACTGTAATCACATCCTAGCAATGTCCCTGGGATGACAACCAGTCGGTAACATGTTACTGCTGGAGCGGAGAGGGGAGGAGTCCAGGCCCCTGGGTTCCTCTGCTGCTCCACAGTGCTGGAGAGCTGCTGGGTATGAGGTCATGTCCTGCTCCATCTGACTCCATCACATCAGCGGCTAATGACAATGAATGGGATGCTCTGTTAAAAGCCCCACCGTCTGCTCTCTCTATACATGCCTCTGGCTAGAGAGAGGAGGGCGAGATGGGGAGGGGAGGGGAGACATGTAGAGAGGAGAGAGAGGGTGAGAAAGAAGGAGGGAGGAGAGAAAGAAGAGGTGAGAGTGAGGGAGGGAATTTGAAACTGGAGAGAATTAAAATAGACAGAAAGAGATAGATGTAGAGAGAGAGAGAGGGAGAGAGAAGGGCCGTGGTTATGGGAAGAAAGTGAGAAGAAGTGTGTGTGTGGGGGGGGAGAGCATGAGAGGGTGTGAGAGGAGAGTTGGGGGAGGAGGAGGGGACACAGCAGGAGTTAAGGGTGAAACGGAGAGGTGGTGTGTGTCTGTGTGGGACAAGATCAGGCCAGTCAATGCCAAGACATGAGAGTTCATCTTAGGAGGGAAGGAGTGAGAAAGGAGACAGAGAAGATAGGAAGACAGGAGGAGGAGGACTGAGAGGGTGACTGTATGTAGCTGATCAAATGACCATCACTGGGTTATGGAGCTCAGCTTTACACAGGGCAGAAGTTGTTTCTGTCTCGCTGAAGGATGGATAGGACATTATGTCTCTACAGTTCGTTGGAGAAAAAAAACATGATAAGTTTTTTCCCACAGCAATTGAGCAAAATGGACTAAATGGGATGTGTGTTTAGCATAAGGTTAGAACAGTTTCATGCTCATGGCACCTCCAGGGAATGACATCATCATTGATGATGATGTCATAGACAGATTCCAGACTTCCTCCAGACTATGATTCTGGAAAATATTTGTTCTGTATTTTTCACAAATAGTCAATTTCATCAAATGCACGGTTCCAGACAACCCTTGCAGACGAACCATAAGATCCAACTTCCAAACGATTATATCTGTTTCATGAAAACAGATTAGCGATAAATCACCTCAAACCCCAAATATCTGGCCAACATTGTGGCTTCACTAGTTCGGCAACTGACTCATTTAACAGCCCAGTCGTGGACTCTGAAACAACGGAATCTGCCAGTAAAATTCCTGCTCAGTTTGAGTTCCCTGGCCAGTGAACCATGACATCATAATGATCCTCGCTGAGGAGAAGGTGACTCGTCAAGGCTGTCTGACTAAACTCTGAAACTGAAGAACGAGACCGATACTGCTGGACAGTTTCCAAACAGCCTGATGTGGAGGGGCTGTGCTGGGCCAACCTCGAAACCCTTTCTTTGTCAGCTGCATCAGGCAGCTGAGCTACAGTCAACCTGAGTTTTGCTCCGCTTGTCTAAGGTTGGGCTTGTGAACCGACGTGGAGTTTGTACTTTGTTGTAGGCTGATTTAGTTTAATTCTCCATTCGGTTCAATTATTGATGAATAAATGTGTTTATCTGTTATTATTTCCAGATTCATTTATTCATCGACTGGTGGGAAGCAGGTGGTGACGATTCAGTCGTTCATTTGTCGATCCATCCATGTATAAATTCATACATTCATTAATTCATTCACTCACTCTCTTTCGAGGTGATGGTGTGGCCATGCTTAGACCGTATTTGGTGATTCACACCCCCCAGTTCAACCTCCTCCGCCACTATGGCGCCATCACACCATGTCAAACGTCCAATCAGCTCTCAGCACCAACCCAGGACTGACCACACAGTAACGATGGGAGGTGCTGGAAGAATTCCCCTTCTCTTTACTCCACCTCCCCTTCCTCTTCCCGCCCCCTCGCACCCTATCCCACAATGCCCTGAGTCTCGTCCTCGGAACCTAGTCCGCCCACGTAGGTGAGTCACTGTCCCGAACTCCACCAGCACACAGGTGATGTTTGGGCGCGGACCTGTTGTTCTAGATAACGTTAAGGTTAATGTTCATGTTAAGGTTGCCACTTACTCTATATATATATACTGTATATATGTTCTATGTTTGCTCTTTCCTGCCACAGTAAATTCCATGTTTGTGTATTTTGCATGGCGATTAAAACTGATTCTGATTCTGAAAAGCAAGACAATCGCACATTGTTCAGCTGCTTCATGCATGAACGTCGGCAAAACTTGGTCAAATCTCATCTTTATCGGTTGGCCTGAAGGACTAGGACAAGTCACTGCGTGGGATGGGTCATTGGATTTATAGACATGTAACATACATACATTAGACACGCAGTCTAAACATATTTACTTTTCCAAACCACAAGCAGAGTTCCTGAACCCAGGCAATGAGTCAGCCTGGGCCTTGTCTGTGTCTGCTGACTCGTGTATCATGAAGAGGGGGATGAAGAAGGGAGAGAGGACAGAAGGGGAGGAGTCGAGGGGAGGATGGGACAGGCAAACTGAGGTGAAGAGACGAGAAGATAGACCAGTTGAAGAAAGCAGAAGGAGATCGGGCGAAGAGGAGGAAAAATATGAAGGGTTGAAGCGAGCGAGGGGAAGGAGAAGAAGAGAAGATCACGGCAGGGGAGAGAGCGTCGGAAGGGGAGATGAGGGGGAGGTACGCCGGGGCAGAGCGACTAAGCTGGGAGGAGAGGTGGAAAGGGAATGAGGAGAGGCTGAGAATGTGGTGCACACCCACCCAGACCCCCCACCTCAGTCAGACACCGGTCACCCACACACCACATGGAGCTCATTGACTCATCTGTCTTGGGGCTGGCGGACAGGACGTGACATCACAAAGTTCTCACATCGGATCCATCCAGTCAGGAGCCATCTTACCAGACTGTAGGCCCAATTCTTACACAGCTGCAACCAATCAACTCCAGTCGCTTGTCACATGTACGATGATCACCCTAGAAAAGAGAGAAGGATATCTGCTTAGAGTATTAGAACAAGGCTCCAGTTAGAACCATGGACCAGCAGTGTTGTAGTAAGGTGAAGTATCACGGTTAAGACTAATGGAACAGGGTCTGGGTTTTTATATCAGACTATATCTTTATTACTTGGCAGAAATCGACTGGTTATTGTTGGCCTTGACCTTTTTAGAAGGTCTTCAGTCCTCATATAAAAAGGACAAAAGAATTCCCCAGATAAGAACACTGACTTCCACAACCACAGGCGAAATGTACATCCTCCTCATATCCTTAAACCCCACCCCCCTCCCACATCCTCACAGATTTCTCTGAATGAAGCTACAGGTAAAAATATTTTGGGGGGGATTATTTGATGTACAGCGCTACCTTGTGGTCAAAGATGCTTGGTACACTATTGCCTGACCGCTGAGGGAGACAATACTCCTATGGATGCAATACTAGACCAAGCCCACTAGATGACAGTATATGTCTGTATCAGAGGAGAAAATCAAATACTACAATGGAAAAAGAAAGACATTCCATCTGGATCTGCTGCTGCAGGGAGCAAACATTAAAACAGAGTTCTAAAGAAGTAATCCAGAGTTCTAAAGAAGTAGTCCAGAGTTCCACAGTTCTTGTGTTTCCTTCTTTACATGTCAGACTGTTTGATCCAAGCTCCATTCTAGCAGGTGTCCTCTCACTAATCCTTGTACTCACACCTTTTTTTTCCAAAGGTGTGACTGGATTGACTAAAGACTTCTTTGTTCAACTGAAAAGTGCTTATTTTCCCAATGCCTGGCTCATAGCTGGCTCATAGAAAATGTAGATCCAAGTAAATAACGTTAAGTCACAGCATTGCACAGTTTTGTAGACAGTTATATAGTGAGCATACTCCTAGTTTCATGTACAAGTTGGGGAGATCTAATTGGGAATTCCTCTACCTAGGACCTGGTTTGCTTTTGTCACAAAAACTCATCCAGGATTTAAATTCATGAGAACCCTGTTGGTCTGAGCCTGTTTCCTGAACCTGTGGAGGACCTAATCGCAGTCTGTCGCCCTCCCAGCTCGTAAAACTAGACAAGGGCAAGCCCAACTGTCATTAAAAGAGTTACCATGGGGACGATGTCTCCAGTAATCCAAGGAAATGAATGGAAGGCTCTGAGTCTGCTACAAGTTCTTTATTTCGTTTTTATTCAGAGTAATCCCAAAGAGGGGTGTTTGTTTTTTCGAAACAGCAACAACAACACAATGAGAAAACTGTCGTCACAGTAATACAACAGTTACAGTTGTGAACCACATCCTCAAGAGAAACGTCTTTGGCACCAAGAGATAACGTCTTTATCCGTGGAACAAGTTCAGCTATTACAGAAATGACAA
Organism: Neosalanx taihuensis; assembly: GCA_030340665.1. Lineage (NCBI taxonomy): Eukaryota > Metazoa > Chordata > Actinopteri > Osmeriformes > Salangidae > Neosalanx > Neosalanx taihuensis. The sequence continues at coordinate 9,552,109 of CM059305.1, forward strand.
AACACTTTGGCAGCACGTTACTTAAAGCCAGAAACAACTCTGTTATATAACACAGTACTACCTCGACATGCTAGAAGTTAGACTCATGCTGACCATACTTCTAACTCCTCATCTACTGAGAGCATCTCCTTTCTAGAATTGTTGTCAGTGGACTCGTCGGTTGAAGAGGAGCGTGTGGACATTGTGCTGCGGTGGGCTTTATGTGATGGTTGTAACAGCGCAGTACACTGCTCACAATAGTGCCTTTCACCTGTTAGCAGAAAGGAACGAGTCACCAGTTCTTTTATATATTATTCACACAACATAGGTTAGCATTGGGATACATACAGACACAGGGTTCATAGATGTCTTCTTTTTTGTTGTGTTAGCATAAGGAGATTTTAATATCACGCACATCCTCATCCCTCTTCACATGCGATACAGACACCTGCCCCGGAATACACATGCACGCTGGCGCACGCAAACACGCAGACAGACGCACCCCCCCCCTCCCCCTCCTCTAACCCCTCCCGACACACACAGACAACCACACAAAAGCACACAAACACGCTGACACACTCCCGTTGACAAACAAACGCAAACATACAAATCACACAGAGAAACACACTAGGGTAGACAAACATGATGTTCTGTTGTTAAGTGTGAGTGAGTAGAAACCTGAGGGCAGGTGCCTGACCTCCTGACAGGGGACGCTAGACAGGATGTGTCATTGTACAAGGAGGGGATGCTAGTAGATTATACTAAATGTGTGCTTAATAGTAAGTGATGAGTATGGAGTGCCTGTGTGTGTGTGTGTGTGTGTGTGTGTGTGTGTGTGTGTGTGTGTGAGGGCGGAGTTAAGGGAATGCTTTAGGAAGCGATGCCTTCAGGCTTGACCTCCTCCTCCACTGGACTCTCCTTCTCTTTCTCCTCCTTCTGCTCCTCCTCCTTCAGCTCCTCTGTTTTTTCTTGCGCCACCTTTATCTGCTCCTCCTTTTTCTGCTCCACCGCTATTTCTTCCTCGTCCCCCCCCTCCTCTGTTTCCTCCTCTTCCTCTTCTTGATCGAAGGACGGGACTAACAGGGACTCCTCCTGTGGGAGGGTGGCAGAGAGGGCATATGCCTTGCTCACTTCCTCCCTCACTTCCTCGCTCACTTCCCCGCTCACTTGCTCCCTCGCCAACAGCTCCTCCTCTGGAATGTCGGATTCAGATTCCGGTACACCGTTGGACTCCGGTGCAGCGCCTGGCTCCTCCTTCTCCGGGGCGTTGTCGACGTCCTCCAGCCCTGGTGCCAGTTGGGAGTGCACCTCAGTGAAGGTGAGATCCTGGTCGGGGCTGGCCACCGGGGAGAGCTCGATGGAAGTCACGGCGCTAGGCGAGCCCTCGATCTGAGACGAGGCCTCCGCCTCGGCCTCATGCTGGCCCTCTGATCCCTTCCTCTGTGAAGGGAGGGTGGGAGGGTTAGAGAGATAATCACTCCCAGCAAGTGTGTTTGTGTGTGTGTGTGTGTGTGTGTGTGTACTTACCTTCCTGATGCTGAAGGTCAGAGGGGACACCTTGAAGAGGCCCTTCTGGTTGTTGGGAGACAGGCTCTTCTTGATCTTGTCTCGTTTCTCCTGAGACACTATCTTAGTGCTGATCTTGGTCATCTTCTTCTCTATGTTCTGTTTGGAGAAGGCCTTCTTCAAGCTGTCCACCTGTATAGCCAGCCAATATAGAGGGTCAAGGGGTCAGAGGTTAGGGCATCAGGCTATTAATCTGAAGGTTGCTAGTTTGATTCATGGCCGCCTCAAATTATTGCTTGCCTTGGGGAGTATGTCTATGTACACACTGTTAGTTGATCTAGATAAGAGCGTATGATAAATGTAAGCTTGTCTTTCGTTCCCTCTAAATCCCCCCACCCTTTCTCCAGCCCTTCATCACTCACCTTCTTCAAGCTGGAGCGTTTAAACTTGTCCGCCCTGGATCTCTCCAGGGGCTCTCCTGACAGCTCGTGCAGTTCCTCCAGCCCCTCCTCCTCATTCTCCGCGTCCAGCCCCACATCCTCGTCCGAGGACAGGTCGATGGTGTGGAGCCCCTCCTCCTGAGAGCGGTTGGCGTCGACCACGACGGACTTGGACTCCTCCCCTTCCTCCAGCTCATGAGGGAATGGGACAGGCTCCTTCACAAACACACTGGAGGGAATCTCGTTCTCCTCCTATGGCAACAGAGAGGAAGCGACAGGTGAGGAGAGGGGGGAATATGGAAGGAGAAGGGGGAGAGGTGGTAAAGAACGAGAGAGGAGAGGAGGGACATTCTCCATTCACATGTCTCTGCTGCGTCCTCACATACGACAGACAGAAGACACACTCTACTTGGCTGAGGCGACAATGTCAGAGGTGTTCACACACACAAGCACACACACACACACACACACACACACACACACACACACTCTCATACACATATTCATGGAATGGACCAACTGATTATGGACTGTGTTGTCTGTCATGACAACCGAACTGCTGGTAACTTTGGAATGCTGACGATGTTTAACAAAAGCTTGTGAGTTTCGACACCACTTATTGGATTGCGTTAAATAGCGCAGAGACAGTAATGAACCTGCAGGTTAGTGTGTCTGTTAAGTGGTTCTTAAACTGTTGGACTGTGTGTTAGCGGTGGGTTTGTTCAGGGAATGTGTGTGTGTGCGGGAGAAGGGGGGGGGGGTAGTGAAGATTAGATTGTGGAACGAGGGGATCCTAGCATGTTTTTATTTTGTGGTGAAATCATCAGCGTCTCTCCCTTTGAAAAGTTATCTCACCCCTCCATACTGGACCCACACAGGGCCACAAAGTCTCTGCAATGTGGATGGAATGTCGAAGTTACACATACTTTCATGCACACACACACACAAAAACACACACACGGGTGGAAACACAGGCCTACCATGATAAGGGTTCTGTGGCTGTGCAAGCCTGCACCATTGGCAACTAAAGTATCACTGATAGATAAAGTACGTCACAAAGGACACACATACACACACACACACACACACACACACACACACACACACATACACATGCAGTGGGATGTTGGAAACAAGTTAAAAGAATGGTTAGAAACAAAGGAAGGAAGCCAAAGCATAGCTACACACACACACACACACACACATAGTGGAGGGAAGGAAGCCAAGGCGAGGCAGCACTCAGAGTTTCCACCCTGAGCTGGAGGTCGGCCAGACTGGAGGTAGGAGCAACAGAGCGAGGGCGAGGAGAGAAGAGAGGAGGAGAAGAAGAAGGGAAGGCAGAAGAAAAAGGAGAAAAGGGGAATAAAAGGAAAGTGGGGAACAGAAAGTGAGGAGAAAGTTGAGAGGGAGAAGTGAGAGAGAGAGAGAGAGAGAGAGAGAGAGAGAGAGAGAGAGAGAGGAGAGAGGGAGAGAGAAAGAGAGAGAGAGAGATATGCAGAGCGGTGAAGGTGAAGTGAAATAGCAAGCTGTCAGAAGGTGCTGAGGTGAGGTGAAGAGGGAAGAGACTGACTCAAAAATTATGGTGGAGGGGTTAGGTGTGCCACTCCCATCTTACTGTTGGGTAACTAACACACACACACACACACACACACAAAGATCCTGGAATGCTAGACATGTGCAGGAGTTTCGGAATCTTTACCTTCAACGATAGCAACTGAGATCCTCGCAGCAAAGACACACGGTCGATACTGTAACATATTTCCTGATACAAGTACACACACACGCGCCCTCCCTCGTACACGCGACACACAAGCACACTTTGGCCCCTTCTACAGTAGTGTTCTTGTCTGTGTTCTCTGGAAGCAGAGATTTGCCCTCAGTCTCTCTGGTACTGCACTGCTGTGAGGGTTCAATCTGAACTGCAAGGCCAAAAGCCAAATCATTGGAAAAACCCCTGTGTTCTAGAACACATCATTCCAGAACACCACATACTCCTTCTACGAAACCTCCTCCTCATTGTGGAACACCCCCCTCCCTCCCATTGCATAACACATAACCCCCCCTTTCTAGTACACCTCCTCCTTCTAGATCACCTCCTCCCCATACCCGCACCATCAGGAGCCCCTCTGGCCGGCTGCTGTGGCTTCACCCAACAGCTCACTGAAATACCATTGATACAGATCATGGATGATGGATGTATGTGTGTGTGTGTGTGTGTGTGTGTGTGTGTGTGTGTGTGTGTGTGTGTGTGTGTGTGTGTGTGTGTGTGTGTGTGTGTGTGGATCACATAATAATGGGACGGTTTCAGCCTCACAGCACTGGAACAGCCTGTCACGCAGGAAGATTTAACCCATTCAGTAAAAGTCATCCCTCAAACACACACACAGAAACACACGCAGACACACGCAGAGAAACACGCAGAGAAACACGCAGAGAAACCCATTCTCTTGTCATCAGAGCAGAGAATTCCCTGAGGGAGGAATTTCATGATAAGGTTCACAGGAACTTCCCACCTTAACCATCTGGTACGAGCTCCATCCGCCTGAGCTCTCATACCTGTAACGTGAGCTCACTGTGTGTGGTGCCTCTACAACACATCTGCTGTGTCTATGGTGAGCCAGGGGGCCGATACCTGGCCTTTAGGGTCGTTAGAGTTAAGCCGTAGAAAGACTTTGTAACTGTAATCTAGCGTGGCTTAGGTGTAGCTGTGGTATTCAGCGCAGGACAAGTGCGTGTTGGTATACGTTTGTGTGCTTGCTGAACCAATCAAGTTAACCAAACTCTGCTACTCCAATTCAGCTTAGCAATAGCCACACCTATTTTAACCCTGTGGCTAACTGTTGCTGCATGGTCTCAGGTATTGAGTTATCAAACTGATTTAGGTTACGTCACTATGGAGTTGTATCGCATGGCTGAATCTTGTTTACTTGTTTAACGCCTCAGAAATATCCCACGTGTACTAGAGCTGTTAGGTCTGAGCACCATACACACACACACACACACACACACACACACACACACACACACACACACACACACACACACACACACACACACACACACACACTGACAGGATAGTATGGTACCTCTCTGTACCATGCTCAGTTCTCCTCTTACTGTTATGGTTAAGAGGAGAAGAGTGAGGGAGTCCAGATGTCTTCATCACACAGTCTGTCTTCAACATGTTTACGTGCAGACAGTGCCTGTGACTGGATATGAGTTGGTGCATGCTTCTTTTATTACAACATTTTCTGCCCATTAGAACTAGCCAGGCAGGTTGTTCTCTGTCTCTTTCCTCTCTCTGTCTCTCCCTCCCTCTCTCTCTCTGTTGTTCTCTGTCTCCCCATTTAGATTCATTTCTTTTCCTTTTCTTCTCTTACTATCTGTCAATCTTGCAAGCAAAAACACACGTCTGAATGTTAATACTGAATCAAGTTCTGTGTGTATTTCTGGTAAGGAAAGTGGCAAAGGTAGTGCTAAACATGCTGCAGAGACAGAGAGAGTGTGTGTGTGTATGTGTGTGTGTGTGTGTGTGTGTGTGTGTGTGTGTGTGTGTGTGTGTGTGTGTGTGTGTGTGTGTGTGTGTGTGTGTGTGAAAGAGAGACCGCAGGAGAGATAAAGAGAGCAGGAGAGAGAAAGAGAAAGAGTTTGAGCTTGGCAGAGGCGGACATATTGAAACAAAGGCGGCCTTTGTCTGATGTTGAGGGCATATCTGTGTGTTTGTATGTGAAGAGGACAATAATAATGGACACCCAACCCTTCACACAGATACAGAGAGAGACGGAGGGAGAGAGTTTGAAAAGAGAGAGAGAGAAAGAAGGGAGGGAGAGAGTGATGAGATTGTGGAGCTTCCCTGACAGGGAACCACATTCCTCACTACACATGTCACCATGACAACCAAATCCCCCCCCCCCCAAACCAATCAAATTCATCCCTGGAGGCTACCCCAAACATGGCCCCCGACACACCCACAACGCACATTTACACTACACACACATGCACACACACGCATGCGAACATCCACATACACACACACACATATTCACATACACATACACACACAGGCACGCAGACATCCCTTGGGATGATTTGGCTTGTAAATGCTGCTCTTTGCATGGGAAGCAGGGGACCCATTAGCATCCACATGAACTGATGAAAACAATCAGAGTATATACGTGCCTGAATGTGTGTTTGTGTGTGTGTGTGTGAGTGTGTGTGCTTGAGTGAGTGTGTGTATGTGTGTGTGCTTGTGCATGTGTGGGTATGGGTGTGTGTGTGTAAGACAGTGCTTTACTCCCCTCTGACCCACTATATTTCACACACCCCTCTGGTATTTACCCTGGCTCAGAGGAATGGGGCTGGGTGTCTCCACCTTCATCTGCCCCCCAACACACACACACACCCACCTGCACGCACACACACACACACATGCAATGTTATTCGACTCAGTTGAAGATCAAAACAACTTTCGCTGAACCCCAGTGGAGTTAACTGAAGACGCCCCCCCCCCCCCCACACACACACACACACACACACACTTTTCTCTCTGTTCCACACACACACACACACACACACTGGGATGTTGTTTTATTACCGTGTCAATGGAGGCTACTAGTGTGTGTGTGTGTGTGTGAGTTATCTCTGTCTACTGAATGAGCCCTGTGAGTGTACAGGAATTATAACTTCACAGAGACAATGGGAAAAAGAATGAAACCTTCTCCCCACCTTCCCCACCTCTCTCTCTCCCAACTTTCTCTCACCCTCTTCCTCCTTATATCTCTCCTTCTCTCTCCCTCTCTGTCCCTCTCTCTCTATATATTTCTCACACGCACAAACCCTTCTTCTCCCCATCTCTCTCCCCCCATTCCTCCCTTCAGTCTCCCTCCAGGACTGCTCAGACAGTGTTCTCTGGAGGGTAAAGATAGCCTTATTAGGACATGCAGTTAAAATGCTACATCTACTCACTCCACAACACAGCTCAATAAGGAGAGAGAGAGAGAGAGAAAATAAGAAAGAGAGATAATGGGCAGCTTTGAAAGAAGAGAGGGTGGGAAAATGGGATTAAAAGTCGCCAGACTTCCATCCATCCATCATCGGACGTGCATAGTGGCAGGTGCTGGAGATCAGCGTTTGCTCAGTCAATCAAACACAGAACAACTGGGCTGCCTCTCTCTAGGGTGCAAGTAGTTGTAGGTTGTTAGACCATGATCACCACACAACTCCATCTCACTGCTGACAATGAGACAATCTAGAAGCCTTCTTATTTTAGCTGGAACGACACGCAGTACTAAAAATAGAGAGACATTGGTGAGAGAGAGAAAGAGGAAAGGAAGAGAGAAGGACGGAGAGAGAGAGAGAGAGAGAGAGAAGGACGGAGAGAGAGAGAGAGAGAGAGAGAGAGAGAGAGCGAGAGAGAGAGAGAGAGAGAGAGAGAGAGAGAGAGAGAGGGGAGAGAGAGGAGAGATGCTGGCCAAAGTTAAGGAATGTTCAGATTCGTTCCAAGTGTGTGTGTGTATTAACAGGCCTCCAGCTAGAAAGAAGATTGCAAAAAGGTTCTCTGTAGTGTTAGAAGTGTCACATACACTCCAACACGACTTCTGGGTCAAGTTGGAGAAAATACTGCACACGCACACGCTACACTATACGCACTAGCCACACCACACACACTACACATGCCACACACACACATGCCACACACACACACTACTACACTCTACACACACGTCTCTTTTTCCAGACCTCTAGTCCCACTAACGGACTTCTGATTCTCTTCCATTGCCACACCCTACTTGAGCCACAGGGAACACAGACACACACACACACACACACACACACATACCGTCATCCCCCCCGCTCTGTCTCTGAGCCTCAAGCCTCTCTTGGTCGCTGCCCCCCCCCCCCTCCCTCTCTCTCTCCATGGAAGTATTGAGTCACAAACTGTCTGAAGTAACACACTCTCATAGACACAAGTACAAACATACACACAGTGGCACACACACACTAACATATATGTAAGTATATGTATGTAAGTATACACCACAGATGAACAAGGACAAACCGTCAAATCTAGCTAGTCAAATAATCACAGACATGTGAGTTCATGTTGTAATGTAATTCGCCTTTCTTGGAAGCACTTTGGCCACGCCCAACTACAGTCCTCCCCAAAATGAAGGCATCTCCTTTCATCTCTCTTTACCTCTCTCTGTCTCTGTTTACCTCTCTTTATGTTTCAGTCAGTCCAGTCATCTGGCTTTATCTCTCTGTCTCTTTGCAACCTGACCATGCTTTTACACAGCAGCCAAGTTCCCATGAGCAACATCACATGTGTGACTCCAAGCAAAGTGTCGGCCTTCACACACACACACACACACACACACACACACACACACACACACACACACACACACACACACACACACACACACACACACACACACACACACACACACACACACACACACACACCAACACCCACTGACCTGGAATATAAGCACTTTGAAGTTGTTTCTCTTCAACAGGTGGGCGTGATTAGCTTCCAGTTTCTTCACTTGTCCAGCCTGACGCTCCATCCTGTCTCGAACCTGGAGTAAACACACACACACACACAGATAAAACACAACCAAGGATCTTTCTTGCCCATTGTATTTCAACGGTCACTGAACCCCCCTCCACCCCCAACACACACACACCAACTCTCCATCCATCCTTTCTCCTCACCTCCTTCATGGTCACAGAGACTTTCCGGCTCTTGTCCAGCAGTTTGCTGACGGTGTTGGAGGTGTGTGTGTGGCTCTTGGACAGCTTGGTCATGTCAGCCTGGATCCCCCTCACAGCACCCTCCATCTCCGCTTGACGCCCCTCCATCTTGTGCTGGTTTTCCTGGACGGTGTCCAGCATGTTCACCAGCTTGTCCAGCAGGGTCAGCACCGTGATGGCGTTGACCGGGCCAGAGGAGACCGTGACTGGGTTCATTCCACCGCCGGACCCCTCCTTGGTGGTGGGACTTCCAGGAGCTCCGTGGTCGAGGCTGGCGTTGGCTGCTCCGCTGCCCGAGGGAGTGAGGCTGTGGGTGGGGGAGGGTGGGTCGAGCTCTGGGCTGGGGACCACAAGATCCTGGCTCTGGTGCGTGCTCACCATGCTGCTTCTCTCTGCCTGGACGGAGTCTTCACACATAGCTGGCTCTGCTCAGTCTGGGTACACACTGTCACACACGCAGCTGACACACACCTAGAAAAAAAGCTCTACCTCTCTCTCTCTCCCTCTCTCTCTCTCTCTCTCTCTCTCTCTCTCTCTCTCGCTCGCTCTCTCTCTCCCCTCCCTCACTCTCTCTCTCTACCTCTCTCTCTCCTGGGTGTGTGAGAGAGTGGCCGTGTGTGTTCCGAATGACGTTGTTTGCTTTGCAGTCGAGCTGGAGGTTTGAGTCCGGAGTTTTCCACCTCTCTCCCTCTTGCTGTTCCTGGGGAAAACTTTCTTGTTTTCAGTCTTCAGTCCCCGCCCCCTTTTTTCAATCCCCCCCTCTCGCTCCCTCTTACTTTCCTTCTTTCTTACGTTTGTGCTCCCTTTCTCTGCTCCCTCTCTTTCTCTCTCTCTCTCTCTCTCTCTCTCTCTCTCTCTCTCTGACTCACACAATCAGTGGAGCATTGGCCCCAGGAGTTAGAAGCCTCTCCCACAGTGAAAGGGAGGAGCTTGTTGCCACGGCAGCAGACCCAGCCCAGCGCTTTAGAGAGTATTTGTGTATGAGAAAGAGAGAGACAGGGAGGGAGAGTGAATTGTGTGTGTTCTTGAAAGACATCTTTACAGTTCATCACTCTCTTCAGGAAAAAAACAACATCTGTTCATTCTCTCTGGCTATATTTCTCCCTCTGACAGCATCTGCATGTGTGTGTGTGTGTGTGTGTGTGTGTGTAAGGTGTGTGTGTGTGTGTGTGTGTGTAAGGTGTGGGACCATGTTTAAACAGTGAAGTCATCTGTGTCAGAGTGGAATCTTCTCCTGGTCTCCCTGCTCAGAAAGAGAGAGAGAGAGAGAGAGGTGTTTATGGCATGATAGTATGACCCGCTGTGACCCACTGTAACAGACAGGACACACACACACACACACACACACACACAGTGAGCTCCCCTGAGGGGAAGGAAGAGAGAGGTGACATCACGGAGGTTCCACACAACAATACAGTGAGAAGGAAACCAGAAACATTACATCCCTTCAGTGTGTGCGCGTGTGTGTGTGTGCGTGCAATGCATACTGTGAAAACATGGTCTGATGGGAACGGAAGAGATACTATCCCTAACCCCCGACCTTCACCCCCCCCCCCCCCCACACACACACACACACACTCAAACGCACACAATTACACAAACACTATCTCAATCAACACACACAGCTGCGATGTGCATTAACTTCACACACACATGCATGCACCACGCCTTAGAGCACAGGCTTTTTGGAGACATCAGTCTGTTTGAATGAAGGAGGGAGGAAACAAGGGAGGGACTGAAAGAGGGGGAAGGTTGTGGAGTGAGGGAGTGACGAGAGGAGGGGGGGTAAGGGGTGGAAGAGAAAGTTAGGAGAAGGGGATGAACGTGGCAAGTTATGGACAGAGGGAGTGAGCGAGAGAGAGAGAGAGAGAGCGAGAGAGAGAGAGAGAGAGAGAGAGAGACAGAGAGAGACAGAGAGAGAGACAGAGAGAGAGAGAGAGAGAGCGAGAGAGAGAGAGAGAGAGAGAGAGAGAGAGCATGTCTTTCCTCACCTCTCCCAGTACTGTGTGTACCCTTGAGAGATGGAACGGAGTGGGAGAGTGAAGCGATGGAGGGGAGGACAGGAGGAGAACAGGGAGGAGAAGGGTGGAAAGGGAGGAGGAGGAATTGGGGAAGAAATGATAAAAGAGCATATCTGTGAGAGAGAGAGGGAAGGTGTTGGGATGGCACTGCACACGCCCTGGAGAAGGGAGGGGGGAGGAGTAGGAGGGAGTGAAGGGTGAGGAAGAGGGAGGGGTTGTTGAGATGGGGTGGGGGGGGGTGGATGAAGGGTGGGCTGAGGAAGTTTAGGAGGTTGAAGGTTAAATTCCAGAGGCAGGTGGAGTGTGAACTGGAAATGTGTGTGTGTGTGTGATCTGTATCTGGATTGCCGGGGTGTCCCAGTGGGACGTCTTTCCGTGCGCAGCCAGAGCACCCAGGTCTACACACACACACACACACACACACACACACACACACACACACACACACACACACATTGGTCTGAGATGGCCCCTGATGGGAGCTGTGACCCAGAGGTGTTTAAATTTTAGCCCCATGACAACATATTCCACTTGGCCCCTCTGAAAGGAGGTCATATAAACTGCCCTCCAGACCCTGCACTACCCTATATATACCCTATAACACTATATTCAGTCTTGATGCTACAGATTAGATGTGTCACATCATAATGTGATACTTTAACTGTTATCATTGAGGTGCTCCAGATTAAATACAACACCAGCATTATCTATGTATGTAATCTCCCATGACAGACTCCTTGACTGTCTCTCTGCAGCTGGAGAGATGGCCTCAGGATGATCTAGTTTTAGATAGGAAGGCAACGCCACTTGAATAGAGCCACAGAAACAAGAAAATACATTGACTGTCTGAGCAACACTGTCACCCAGTGGTCAAGATGAGTCACGACAGCATGGGCACAAACTTGCAGCCAAACATGGACACACACAGGAAGGCCTAAATCAAACACAGACACACTCAAGTCCTGGGAAACTATTTATTTACACGGAGGCCCTGATTGAGACCACTGCTTAACAGTAACATCAACAGCGGCGAGACCACAGGATGGCCACCTCCTTGTGTGTGTGTGTGTGTGTTGTGTGTGTGTGTGGGTGTGTGTGTGTGTGTTAGATGAGACATTTGGCAGTGTGTAGTGTGCTGTCCGTACTGTAGGCTGCAACATTCGGATTGCCGGACTTCCTGTCCTTGGGAGGGCACTTCCTGTGACAAACCAATGAAGTCAAGTCAATTCAACCTTAAGTTACAGTTATCTGTGTGTGTCTGTAACTGTGTGTATTTATATGTGTGTGTGTGTGTGTGTGAGTGAGAGAGAGAGAGAGAGAGAGAGAGAGAGAGAGAGGGAGAGAGAGAGAGAGAGAGAGAGAGAGAGAGAGAGCGAGAGAGGAGAGAGAGAGAGGAGAGAGAGAGAGCGAGAGAGAGAGAGAGAGAGAGAGAGAGGGAGAGAGAGAGAGAGAGAGAGAGAGAGAGAGAGAGAGAGAGTGTTCTCACCTTGTGAAACACAGGCACCACCACAGTGATGATGGCGATCTGCAGAGCTCCAATAACTGAAGCAATGAGGGACGTAACGGACCCGACCAGAACCAGGAACCACAAACACCACTCTGCTCTCCCTCTGGTCACACTGAAGTCCACTGAACCCTGGCTGGCAGCTACACACACACACATTTTCTGTTTGGTGCGTGTGTATGTGTGTGTAATCCGTGTGAGCGAGTGTGTGTGAGCGAGTGTGTGTTTACCTGCAGGAGGGTATAGCTAGGTTGCTGTGGTATTCACACTCTCCGTGGACACAGTAGTTCTTGTGTGTGTCCTTGCAGGAGAGGTACGACCCCCCCTCCCCTCTCACATGCTCATCTGGAAAAAAAAACACCCACATTAGCACTTCAGACATCGTATGAAAGAGGGACAGAGAAAGAGGGGCGACTGGGGTAGAGAGACAGAGAGAGAGAGGGAGAGAGAGTGACAGGGGAGTCACAAGAGTGAGACTGTGCCTACGTGTGAATAAGAAAGCGAGTTCGTGTGAGAGGGCGTTACCGTGGCAGCGGCCCAGGTGTTTGACCTCGATCCTCTTCTGCCTCTGACAGGAAGCCTCCTTCACCTGGCAGGGGTTATCATAGGAACGGCCATCTGATGCACACACAGGGTTTAAACTAATGAAGGAGCAGTCCATGTTACACACACACCTGGAGAGAGAAGAACAGTGAAACCTGTGTGTGTGTGTGTGTGTGAGGGAGATTGTTCCTTTTCATGCACCTTACGTTCCTCTTTCACCTTCATCTTTAAATCCTTCACCCTGTCTTTTTTTCTATAACTCCCCCTTTTTTACATGCATTCACTTTCCCTCTTTCCCTCCATTCATCCTTTGGGACGTTGCTCTTTCCCTCCCTCCCTCCCTCCCTCCCTCCCTCCCTCCCTCCCTCCCTCCCTCCCTCCCTCCCTCCCTCCCTCCCTCCCTCCTCCCTCCCTCCCTCCCTCCCTCCCTCCCTCCCTCCCACCTCACCACACATCTTCATCATCGATGTCACACTCAGCTCCAAACTGGCAGATCTCACAGGAGGAGGAGTCTGCCTGGGCCACACCCACTTCAGACAAGGATTCTGATAGGATGAGGGGATAGGTTAGACACGCCCTAACAGTTAGTGACAAAAAAAGAGAGAGAAATAGAGGAGGGAGGGCGAGGAGATATGACAGACCTGGCAGCGATGCTTCAACCTCACTCTCATTATCACCAGACCCAGAGCCAGAATCTGGAAGAGGAGTCACATTCACAAACTGAATATGAGACTCCATGCACCCCAGAGAGCACACCCACAGTGAGAGTGGTGGGACTTTACCTGCGGGGCAGTGACCCAGTGAAGCGGTCTGTATGTCTGTCTGCTGCTTACAAGACTCCCAACGTAGTAGACAGTCATTCTGATAAGTGTGACTGTCTGAGCCACACACAGGAGACACCTCCTCACCACACTGTGGAACGAGGAGGGGGGGGGCGGTTATGTTCTTCAATGGCAGTATGGATGGTACTGGAAGACTGTGCGTGCGTGCGTGTGTGTGTGTGCACGCGTGTGTGTGTGAAATGGAAGCAGCGTGACTACTGTGGACTCAAACAGAGACCCTTTGTCCCCTCCTGGTAAAAATATAACATAGAAAATGTTTACGATGAAAAATGTGTGCGAGTCGATATATATGTGTTTTTCGTGTTCTTGAGTGTGTTCTATGTGTTTTGAAACAAACTAAACACAAAACACTTATTATTCTGAAAAAAAATGGTAGAGAGAGACGTTCTCACAAGGTTCTACCTTGAAGTCGCAGACGCAGGTGATGGTCTCTCCCATCCTCACACACTCTCCCTCAAACTGACACGAGCTAGGAGAACACTCAAATACGGCAGACTCCACCCCCTCCGAACCTGATCTCACACACACACACACACACACACACACACACACACACGCACGCACACACACACACATACATGCTCAACAAGGCCTAATTTTAGATACCTTTCCACTGTTAAAAAAGACATCCAGCACGTCTCTATCGCTCCAATGTTAGGCTGTGATCTGTTATCAGCTCATCCATCTGCCAGTGATCCTACAGTATAACCCTGGTGTCACCTTGTAATGTTTCCCCTTGGAGACACCCTGGCTGCTCCTGTACAGCAGCACAGTCCACTGTGCTCCAGACAGGGCACGCTACCTGCTGGCTGTGTGAGGGTGTGTGTGTGTGTGAGGGTGTGTGTGTGAGGGTGTGTGTGAGGGTGCACTCTGGGGCTGAAATAGCTGCACTATTAGATTGTTATTTTTACTTACCATTAATCTCTCACTTCAGAAGAGAGAAAGGACAAGAGAGGAGGAGACGGGGGAAAGGGGAGATGAGGGCACAAGATGAGGAAAGGGAAGATGAGGGGAGAGGAGAAGAGAGGAGAGGAGGGGTATATATGGTGCATCTTCGGGAATATGCTTTCCTTCCTGTACTACTCAAAAAAACGGCATGGCTTTGAGAAAATAAATCAAACCAACCTGTTCTTGTATGTGTCCGCTACTTACCGGAGCAGTTCCATCCTCTGGGGGTCTGGCAGTCGCTGAGTGAGCTGGTGGGGAAGGCATGGAGGGGTCTCATCCCTGGTAGAAGAACCGTCACCGTCACTGCAGTCAACCAAACGACCTGATGACCCCTCCACATAGCTGGGCTGCCTTCAGGACCACCTGCTCGCTTCATCATCTCATGTACAGAATGATTTCAATCAGTCTGGACTATGTTGGACTGAAAACTTAACCGCGGATGAGAACCACTCTTGTGTGATGGACAGCGGGGGGGTCACATGTTGCTTATTTCCATCCGTTTCTACACACACTGATACTTCAAGTTATCCTTAAGGTTCAAATCTCTGCAGGTCAGTCTGTGTTGTTGTCCGTGATAATAATCAAATAACGGAATAAACTCCCTCTAAAAGAAGAAGGGAAAAAACAGGGTTGGTCCAATGTGAATGCAATTCAAATACAGTAGTCTGTCTGAGGCTGACTTAGCTGATAGGAGTTGACATCCTTAACTCCTTTACGCGCTGCGGTGATCCGCAACCGGAGAGGAAGAAGTGGAGTCACCACTGAATCCAGGAGGTGAGAAGCGGACAGCTTTCTGATTGGTCCTGGTGGGGGATGTGGGGGGGGGGGGGGGTCACACGGCTGCAGGTCACACGGGTGGGTTCTAGTTTCTAGAGGAGGGGACTGCTGGAAGCAGGCATGCTGTGTACATTATATATCAAGACACTATCAACCATTCATTCCCACTGGTGTAGCACTGTATCTTGACAGGTCTAATTGGGACTATTGGCATGTTTCAGATGTGGCCTAAAGGGGAGAGGCTGCTCCTCATGTGACTCCCCCTACAGCTTTCATATAGCTGATTAGAGTCATCAGTGACCTGCGGTGGCTTCTTATTTTGTTTCAATCTGTAAACAGAGGAAGGATTGTAAAGTACACACACACACACACACACACTCGAACACACACAAACCCGACAACCAGGTAATCAGATTTTTGAGATATGCTGGTCATTGGCTGTTTCTGTGTTATGAGCTGTGAGTCTCTTTCTGCTACCTTCATCCTTACACCCCCCCCCCCCTCATTCCCTCTTTCTTTTCATTATATTGGAGTGGTTATATTTGGAATGTGACTTTATATTTGGAATGTGACTGGCTTCAGGGAGGACCATTCAGTGTTTTTATGCTTGCACATGCGTGTGTGTGCTTGCATGCTTGCGTGTGTGTAGGAGTGTGTGCCTGAGGTAAGAGGACGCATGTGACCAGCTGTGTTGTGTCTGAGCTTTATTAGATGAAATAACATCTGATCTCAGGGACTTTTATGCGGCAGCATCCTGCTGTCAGAATGGCATTAGGCTGGAATAGAACAGAATAAGCTACATGTACCATGTACCATTGCTGTAAACAAACCTATTAGTACTTAAACAAACTCGTTTTTTGGAGGGGCTTCACATACAAACTGGCACACGCATGACCTACGTCTTACCACCCCCCCCCCCCCAAAAAAAAAAAAAAAGATATCAGACCAATAGATACGCAGTAGTTTTATTATTTTAATGACAGTACCGTTGTCCACCAGAAGGGGCAGTGTTGAATCATAGTCGCTCCCGCAGCCACACCAGAGGAAGAAAACCAGGAAAAAGTGATGAACTACAACTAGCTAGCTGTGTGGAAACAGCAACACAGAGAAATACTCCCCCACACAGCGTGGGCCAAACCATGGCGTTCATAACAGCGAACTGGAACCCACTCGGGGAGGCGTTTTACAGGTTAGAACGACGAAGGTTATGACGTTAAGATGATAACTTCATCATATTAGAGTATGAAATGCTAGCGTTAGCCTTCCCAGGCTAGCTGGGTTGGTCACCTCATCATCACATGACAGTCATCAACAAGGTTTAGGTGTTTATGATGCATGTCTTATTCACAACTGCAGGTGGCGCTACACATCTGAATCAGATCAACTTAGCTCTAACTGTGTGTGTGTGTGTGTGTGTGTGTGCTGTGGCTGGCAGGAAAATTGAGCTGTATGAGATGGGCTGGAGTTTGCGGGATGGTTTGAAGGACTGCCTAGTGGCAGCTGCCCCTTATGGAGGGCCAATAGGTGAGGAACACACACATACACACTCACAGTTATCCTCCTCGTTGACTGTACGTCTGTGCTCCTGTCACCATCCTCATCCTCATCGCCCCCCTCCTGTTCTAGCCCTGCTGAGGGAACCCCAGAGACGTTCTCCCAGCACTCGACCTCAACTGGAGATCTACTCCTCATCAGGCTCCTCCATGGCCAGCTTCCCGGTACACACACACACACACTTGCACACACTTGCACACGCGCGCACACACACACACACACACACACACACACACACACACACACACACACACACACACACACACACACACACACACAGCAACAAGGCTGAGCCGTGGCTGTCCTCCTGTGTGTCTGCAGTGGAAGAGTGGCCCGGTGTGCCAGCTGGGCTGGACCGTGTGTGATGACCTGCTGTGCATCCAGGAGGATGGAACCGTCCTCGTATACGACCTCTTCGGAACCTTCAAGAGACACTTCAGCATGGGCAGCGTGAGGCCACTGCACCACCACTGCACCACCACTGCACCACTACTGCTGCTGCAGCTCAGCTAGTTAGCTGGTTAGCTAGGGAGAGATCATGAACCTAGCAGTGGGAAATAAATGGTAGTAAGGAAGTTACCTAGTAAGTCAGTAAGCAGTAGCTACTGAGACAGGAAGCAGTAAGCTAGTAGTATTAAGCTAATAAGTGGGACTCTTAGCATTAGTAAGGTGCTTTATAGGAAGTTGGATTAGTTAATCAGTAGCAAAGCTATTAGCAAGTAGCACGTTGGTAGTCAGGCTTCTCTTCTGTTCCCTGTTCTAGGAGGTGACCCAGTACCAGGTTCTGGAGTCCAAGGTGTTCCACTCGCCTTATGGAACCGGTGTTGCCATAGTAACAGGGGCCTCACGGTTCACCCTGGCAACGAACATCGACGACCTGAAGTTGCGGAGGCTCCCTGAAGTTCCAGGTATGTGTGTGTGTGTGTGTGTGTGTGTGTGTGTGTGTGTGTGTGTATGTGTGGTTGAGCAGGCAGTGATTGTTGTCATTCACATTTTTCACCAGGCCTGCAGGGGGCGCCTTCCTGTTGGGCAGTGCTGACACAAGACAGACAGAGCAAGGTGCTGCTAGCCAACGGGCCTGATCTCTACATACTGGACAACACAGCCTGCACACCTGTGGTGAGAAGCAACACACACACTCACTGTAAACACACAGCCTGAAAAAGGTTTATTCCAGCCCCTCTAGCTTAAACTGTGTGTGTTGTGTGTGTGTGTGTCAGACCCCACCAGGCCTCTCTCCTCAGGACAGCAACATCATTCACATGGCGGTGTCCTTTAGCTACAAGTACCTGGCTCTCTTCACAGACTCTGGACACGTGTGGATGGGAGGCTCCAACCTGAAGGTGGGTCTGCAGGGATCCAGCACAGCAGCAGCCCTGCTGGGCATCAGAGAGGGGCTTAGGGCGTCTCAGGGACGGTGGTTCATGTTCAGTGTCTGATGTCGTGTTGTTTGAATTCCAGGACAAGATCAGTGAAGTGGACACTAAGGTCAGGTCCCCCCCAAAACAGATGGTCTGGTAGGTTCATTTCTGTGTGTGTGTATTTGTAAGTGTGTATATGTATCTCAGATTATTAACTATTGTGTGTGTGTGTGTGTGTGTGTGTGTGTAGGTGTCGGAGGCCCAAAAGCCGGCAGCCTTCAGTGATCATCATGTGGGACCGGCTCCTCCTAGTGGCTGGGGAGTGTAAAGACACCATCCAGTATCCTTCAGCAGAGACACCACATAACACTTTGTATGAGTGTGAACATGCGTATGGAAGCTCCTGTGTGTGTGTGTGTGTGTGTGTGCATGTGTGTGTGTGTGTGTGTGGTCCTTGACCGTGGTGCAGATACCCCCTGGAGGAGGAGTGTGTGTTGGTGGCAGAGCTGGACGGCGTGCGGGTTGTGGGCGGGGCCAGACACGAGCTACTACAGGAAGTGCCTGCGTCCTGCGAGGACATCTTCAAGATCGCCTCCATGGCTCCTGGAGCCCTGCTGCTGGAGGCACACAAGGAGTACGAGGTGTGTGTGTGTATATATGTGTGTGTGGATAGATGTTCTAGGTTCTACTGAAGTTTAAATGATGACTCTTAGTCTGATATCCCTTCTTTACACTAACCCCCCTCATGTTTGTGCTGTGTGTGCTACAGAAGTCCAGTCAGAAGGCAGATGAGTACCTGAGGGAGATCAAGGAGCAGAGTGTGCTGGGAGAGGCAGTGAGGCAGTGTGTGGAGGCGGCCGGCTACGAACAGGAACCAGACACCCAGAAAACACTGCTGAGGGTGAGAGACTGTCTCTTTGTCTCTCTCTCTCTCTCTCTCTCTCTCTCTCTCTCTCTCTCTCTCTCAGTATCTCTTCCTCTCTTTGCCAGCGCTAACCTAACACTGTCAGTATGACCTGTGTCCCCCCCCCTCCCCCCCCCCCCCCCCCCTCCTCCAGGCGGCCTGCTTTGGGAAATGTTTCCTCAGTAACTTCCCTCCTGATCAGTTTGTCAGCATGTGCAGAGACCTGCGAGTGCTCAACGCCGTCAGAGACTACAGCGTAGGAATCCCCCTGACTCACACGCAGTATCCTTCCTGGCTAACACACACACACATGCTCCATTGCGTTTAACACACACACACACACATGTTATAATCCATAACAGCCTCCACAGGTACAAACAGATGACAGTTCAGGTCCTCATTGACAGGTAAGACATCATCATGTCTGTGTCATGTACCTGTGTGTGCATGAGTGTGGGGTTCCAGTGTGTGTGTGTGTGTTAACTGTGTGTGTGTGTGTGTGCAGGTTAGTGTACCGTAAGCTGTACCCTCTGGCTATTGAGATCTGTCGCTACCTGAAGACGCCAGAGTATCAAGGAGTCAGCAGAGTACTGAAGCACTGGGCCTGCTGCAAGGTGTGTGTTTCTCTCTGTGTGTTTCTCTGTGTGTGTTTTTCGGTGTGTTTCTGTGTGTGTGTTGTTACTAGTGGGTATCAAGCCTCTACTTCCTGTTCCTGTGGTGTCAGGTCCAGCAGAAGGAGGAGGCTGATGATGTCATAGCGCGTGCTGTGAGTGTGAAGCTGGCTGAGGCCGCAGGAATCTCCTACTCTGAGATCGCCACCAAGGCCTACGAGTGTGGCAGGACAGAGCTGGCCATTAAGGTGTGTCCTCACACGCACGCACGCACACGCACACACACACACACACACACACACACACACACACACACACACACACACACACACACACACACAGCTATAACTGACTGAGAAACAGTCAACAGGAACAAACTGACCAGACACTCCTCTTCTCCTCCTCCCCTTTCTGTACTGTAGCTGTTGGAGTTTGAGCCTCGTTCAGGAGAGCAGGTTCCTCTGCTGCTGAAAATGAAGAGGAGTCCACTGGCTCTCAGCAAGGCTATCGAGAGTGGAGACACTGACCTGGGTACACACACACTCACACTCACTATTCAGTCCATCTCTCCTCTTATGCCATTGTTTAATCAGATTAACCAATGAGCCTACGATACTGAGCAGATGATTTGTGTGTGTGTGTGTGTGTGTGTGTGTGTGTGTGTGTGTGTGTGTGTGTGTGTGTGTGTGTGTGTGTGTGTGTGTGTGTGTGTGTGTGTGTGTGTGTGTGTGTGTGTGTGTGTGTGTGTGTGTGTGTGTGTGTGTGTGTGTGTGTGTGTGGTAGTATACACAGTGGTCACATACCTGAAGAACGAGATGAACAGAGGGGATTTCTTCATGACGCTCCGGAATCAACCGGTCGCCCTCAGTCTCTACAGACAGGTAAGTTCACACACACACACTTACTTTTTGTGTTACCTCTGTCCATGGTGAAGCATATTGTATGTGTGTGTGTATGTGTGTGTGTGTGTTAGTTCTGTAAGCACCAGGAGCAGGACACTCTGAAGGACCTCTTCAACCAGGACGATGACCATCAAGAGCTGGGGAACCTGTATGTGAAGGCCAGCTACAAGGAGAAGGTACACACAACTCACACAAGCTTTACTCACACACACACACACACACTGTGCGCCAGGGGAAATGATACAGTCTGCAACAAGGTAGTGTGTAACATTCCTTGCATTGTGTGTGTGTGTGTGTGTGTGTGTGTGTGTGTGTGTGTGTGTGTGTGTGTGTGTGTGTGTGTGTGTGTGTGTGTGTGTGTGTGTGTGTGTGTGTGTGTAGAGGCTGGAGGCTCGCTTGTCTCTGCTGCAGAGTGCCGTGGACGAGTACAACAAGGCCAAGAATGAGTTTGCTGCCAAGGTGACGCACACACACACAGTCAGAAAGACACACACAAACACACACTCAAGTCTCCCTCCTCCTCAAACCCTCTCCCCCTCTCCTTCACTCCCTCTTCCTCCATCTCTCTCCCTCCAGGCCACGGAGGATGAGATGAAGCTGCTGCGGTTCCAGCGGCGTCTGGATGAGGAGAAGGGCGAGGCTCTGCTGGGCCTGTCCCTGCAGGACACCATGGAGGGCCTGCTGGCTTCCAACCTGCCCAAGCAGGCCGAGCAGCTCTACAGAGACTTCAGGGTCCCTGACAAGAGGTGTGTGTGTGTGTGATCCCCCCCCAGTCAGCCTCAGTCATTTCTCCATAGTGTACCCTTTGATTTGATTTATTGCGGTTGCATGCAGATGATATCACTGTGTTAGTCCCAGGCTGATGATGTCACTGTGGGCAGGTACTGGTGGTTGAAGCTGAAGGCTCTGGTGGAGAAGGAAGACTGGGAGGAGCTTGAGAAATTCGCCAAAAGCAAAAAGTCTCCCATAGGCTACCTGGTGGGAACTCTCTACAGAACTCTCTCTCATCTTAAGTCTTCGTTCACTGTCTCTGTCTTACCTCCTCTCTCTCTCCCCTCTTCTCCTCCTCCAGCCGTTTGTGGAGGAGTGCATGAAACACCACAACAGGCACGAGGCCAAGAAGTACGTCTCCAAGGTCACGCCGGAACAGAAGGTCAAAGCTCAGCTGGCAGTAGGGTGAGTGGAGGACTTAAAGAAGCTCTTTTAGTGGCTGCTCTGACTCTGTGATATTGTTAGTGTGGTTACATTTACTTACTGTTCTGAGACGTCTCCACTGTCTTCATCTTGCTACCCATTTCCTCTTCGCTTTACCTTCCATCCTTCTGTGTTGTACCATTCTCCTCCACCTCCCTCCCCTCCTCCCTGGCCTCTCTCCCATGTCCCCATTCTCCTTCCTTGCCCTCTCCCCCGTCTCTCAGGGACCTGGAGGGGGCAGCGGAGGCGGCCATAGAGAGACGTAGCGAGGGAGAGATCAGCACTGTCCTCTCCCGCTGTTCCCCAACAACAGACAGAGCCCTCGTCGAAAAGCTCAACCGTGCCAGAGCCACCGCCGCTAAAAAGTGACCTGCATTAAAAGAAGCTTCACCCAGCTGCCCTGGAGCCACCCCTGTCAAATAGTGACCCCAGTCCATATTAAGCACACTCAATGTACTCCACATTAACTTCACTATGTCCTCAACGCATTTGTGAAAAGACTGTTTGGCAACAAAAAACAGGCAAGAAAGTTGGAAAACAGACAGAAAAGTCTGTAAGAACAAAACCTTCTGCTCGTTCTCAACATAATTCATTAAACTTTTTGTTTTACACATTTATTGGTAGTGGTGTTTGGGTTATCCAGATACTTACATGTTATTACTACTCTGAAACCAGTGAATGTACACCTTTCTCAGTTAGGTGCGTTCAAGTGAAAGAGAGACAATGGGGGCAGAAAATGTAAATGCGGCCATATTCTTTTTTTTAAGGATGTATTATCATGTGTCATTAAATTATGTTAAATGAAGTCATTCATATTTTTTTCCCTCTCTTCAACTTCTACATTATAATGAACTTGCTGTGATCCAGCAGCATGTGCCAGTGTGCAGCCTGCTGTAGTGCAACAGCTGAGCTGGTCTTTTCCTCTGAAAGGGAGGGGAACTGCAAATCACAGGGAAACCACGGCGCTGTCACATGATTTGGAGCAAAGTGCATGAGTCTGTAGTAAAAAATAAAATAGCCGTCTTCTTTTCAGTTGCGGATCAGGTACGTTTATTGTGAATGCTCCGCTAACAGAAAGGGAAAATGCATTTGTGTTTCTTCCTGAAAGTTGGAACTAACTGGAACTAAGTTGCATGTCCGCAAAAGTCTTTGAAAGAGGCGCTATTACGTAACTTGGCTTTTATTTACCGAGTGGTTTTGACTGCTAAATAGGCAACTGTAATCGGTGTTCACACTACATGAAGATGAACGATTTACGATTCGACAGAAATCTGTACCAAGTTTACGTGATCAAGTTAACCGTGACTAGGCTTGCTCTTGTCTCCGTTGTCTCAAAGTTTTAAACTAACCTTCCATGAACAGTATTGTGCTTTTAGTTCATAACAACAATGTCGCCTACAAGTACAGAGGGATGTCGTCTGTAAGAGTGGAGTGCGTGGTGAAGGAGAGGAGCTCTATAGGAGAGGGTCCAGTATGGGAGGAGGAGGATGACACACTGCTGTACGTGGACATACTCGGCCAGAAGATACATAGGTGGAACCCTGCAACCAATCACATTCAGACTATGAAAACAGGTGAACCAATCACAAGTATGACTTGGTAAACCAATCAGGTGCGAGGCCAAGAGGCAATCTGCCAGCTCAATCTCGCAATCTGTCAGGCTCTTAAATTATTCCTCTCAAAATCAATTTATTGCTTTATCAGTCAACCTGTATCTTGACATTGTAGAGAATAATTGGCTGAAAGTTTTGTAACACCAGACTCTTAAAACATGTTATGGGGAAGACGAATGATTAGCTGCTTGGAGTGGGGGTCAACTGGGAACAAGTTCTTAACTTTCACATGATTTCCCCCTCATACTTCTGTCTCTCCATCACACTGTCTACACCCTGTCACACACACACACGCACACACACACACGCACACACACACATGTACGCTATCTCTCCTTAGAAAAGACGGTGGGCTGTGCTGTTCCCCGGAGGTCGGGGGGGTATGTGATTGGGGAGGGGACCCGCTTTGCAGCGGTGGACTGGGCCTCTCAGACCATCACCACCATCGCTCACATCGACGCAGACAAGCCCAACAACCGCTTCAACGACGGCAAGGTGGATCCTGCAGGGCGCCTGTTTGCAGGTAGGCAGCAGTCAATCAACCAATCGATTGTGAATGTGTGCTCAAGACCCAATGAAACACTATGTAAAGGTATTCTACCAGACTCCTTAAAGTAGAAATGTACTGAAGTTCTCCTCTGTGATGTTCCATTTACCTAGGTACCATGTCGTTGGTTGAAGAACCGAAGCAGGGTTCTCTGTTCTCGCTCCACACCGACCAGAGCGTGGTGAAATACTTTGACCAGGTTGGGATCTCTAACGGGCTGGACTGGTCCCTGGACCACAGAACCTTCTACTACATAGACAGCCTCACCTGTACTGTTGAGGCCTTTGACTATGACATCAACACTGGGGGACTGAGTGAGTGATCTACACACACACACACACACACACACACACACACACACACACACACACATCCAATCATTTTAACAGATTTGCCTGCCTCCCCACCAATATAATCTACGGTTCTGTGATTTTGTGTGTGTGTGCAGGTAAGCGGAGGGTGGTGTACAGGTTGGAGAAGGACGAGGGTTTACCTGACGGCATGTGTGTAGACACAGATGGGAGGCTGTGGGTGGCGTGCTTCAATGGAGGTCGAGTGATCCACATAGACCCTCACACAGGTGTGTGTTTCAGTGCACAAACAAACCTGTGTGTGTGTGTGTCAGTGCGTGTGTAAACACCTGACCTCTCCCCCCAGGCGTGCGTCTGCAGACCGTCAGTCTGCCGGTTCCGAAGATCACTTCCTGCTGCTTTGGGGGCAGGAACTACTCTGACCTCTACGTGACCTCTGCCTCCCATGGCATGGAGGAGTCAGACTTGGCCAAGCAGCCACAGGCTGGCTGCGTCTTTAAGGTGTGTGTGTGTGTGTGTGTGTGGCCTTTGTGTCATGATTTACATGCTTTTGTGAAAAGGGTGTCAGTGAGTCTGGTGTGTGTTTTTTCCATTCAGGTGACAGGTTTAGGAGTTAAGGGGATTCCTGCTAACTTCTTTGCTGGGTGAGCACGCTCCTCAATAAGGACCTTGACCTTGACCCTCTGCTGACAGCACCACTCTGATTGGCTGTTTGTCCTCAAATCACTACTTGTTCAGAAACAAGATTAGTTGATTTAGGTGATCTTGATTTCACTGAACCGAGAAATGTGAATAACAATCTATCTATCATTTTACACTTTTTAACATTTAACAATAAAATTGATGTAGCAGAGTTCCAATTGTGTGTTGTAATTGTCTATGTATGTCTATTGAATAAATCAAATTTTAAATACATGAACATGTTTTAGGATTTCTGAGATTAAGATTTAACTTCAGAAACTCTAATTTTATTTAAAAGAAAAGCACAGGAAACAACTGTCTTAATTTTTCTTTCTTTTTTGTTCATTCAAATGTTTGATCATTTGGCAAATGTCTTACATTGCACACAAAGATATCTAAGGCAAAACAAATGATTTTTAAAATAATCTTTCACAGAAAGAATAAGGTGAATGAGAGGACTGAACTCCTCGAAATTTCTTCAACAGTTACGAGACTAGGCAAGACGATGACAATCACCAACAACACACCAATCAGAATATAGAATCTCTTTTTACACTTACAGCATTGACTAAACCATTCTAGTGGATTCCAGGCCCTCATGCAGTATTTGTGAGCCCTGTAGAATCGAAACACTCAGACTAGTGGTCATCTGGTTGAGACATTCCCGACGGCAGGGGTCAGTGGCGTCCCAAATTTGACCTGGGGACCCCCTATTTTTAGACAGACATCACCTTGTCCATCGTACTCAACCTGTAGACACTTAAAACAATCAGAATCTCACCTGCACAACTCACTTTGACAGACTGTCATTTTACCATCAACATAACTCATTCACAGCCAGTGAAACACTCCAGAGGTACGTCCCTTCAATACACACACACACACACACACACACACACACACACACACACACACACACACACACACACACACACACACACACACACACACACACATACTGACACAAACATACAGTATTAAAGATTATGCTAATCCGTTTTTAATCTAGCCTAACATTTTATGGTACAGAGCTAGGATTAAGCATGTGTATTTATTATTAACAAACAATTCATTCATGCTAGAAAAAAATGCATAAATAATATACTTTCCCCTTAAATAACCTTAATTATGAATTAGTAAATAGAATCTTGAGGGGGAGGGAGTGGAGGAGGGGGGAAGGAGAGAGAGAGAGAGAGAGGAAGTCAGGAGACTCATTGTCAAGTTTTAAAGGGAGAGTTTCTCAGACTGACCACAGCACCCTGAGCTAGTGTTAGTTGCATTGTTCTGTAGTAAAGTATTCACAGTGTTATTATCTGCACCCAATATTTCCTGTCCTGATTGCAAGAACTGCAATATGCGAGACAAATCCTTATCAGTGCATCTGAGAGAGGTAAAGAGAAAGCATTTGTCCGCTAGAGTAACCACAGCTCCCCCACACCCCTCTGGGCTTCTCAACAGAGCTGTTCTTTCATTTGAAAACCCTGTTAGAAGGAGCAATTTAGAATTAGTCTGACCTAAAAAAGGGTTTATTCAAACAAACAAATTGTTTCTAATAGAACATCTACTTGTCTTTGAATATGCAATAAATTACACACAGATATCTTGAGATAAAGTGTGGGGGTGTGAGGTTAGTGCTTTGATTTGTAGAAAGTTGTACAAAAACATTCAATTGTACCATATTCTTGCATTGTTGAGTAACTCTAATTCGTGCAACAACAACAAAAAGGTCAAATCTTATAGAACAAAGCAAATTTAAAAGACAAAAAAACAACAAATGAACAAAACGAACAGCAGAGGTGAGAAAGCAAACGATTGTTTCCAACCGGATACAGAACTCAGGCAACGAGGCTGTCTGCTTCGTATCTCTTCACCCCTAAAAATACTTGTAGTTTTTCTGGGCTGTTGGACTCGTCCAGAGTCCCGTGTGCGTGATGCTTTGTGCGTTGAGTTGGCTCAGATAGGTTTTCACATGGAGTCAGTAGAACAAACGTACAGTGTTAGGAAAGAACTTCTCAGGTTAGTGAAGGTCTGGCCTCTGGATCACCAGTGACCTGCTAAAGACACAACAGTGCTGTGGTTCTCAATGAACACTATTTCAGAAAGGAAATAAACCGTTCCATAGAACTGTCCAGAAGTAGAGAAGCCCAAAAGCTTACCGCTCTACATAAGTGCTTTATGTTTATGGATGTATTTGTTTAGCGTGTGCGCTTGTGTCTATGTTAGTGTGTATGGGGGTGTTGATGCATATATACTACTGTGTGTGTGTTTGTGCATCTGGATTTTCACTTCTCTGCATCTGAAGGTGTGCGTGTTTCCTGGCTGGTGCCTTGGCTCTGCTCTGGGGTGTCCTCTGATGGAGTCGGGGGGCAGGGGCAAGGTGCTGGCCCTGGGACTGGGGCTGGGGCAAGGTGCTGGGGCTGGGGCAAGGTGCTGGGCCTAGGGCTGGGGGGAGGTGTTGGATCTGGGACTGGGGCAAGGTTCTGGGCAGGGCCTGATGGAAGCTGCTCCCTCCAGCAGGTCAGCTGACTCAAGGTGTCAGAGCCGGTGACATCACAAGCCTGCCCTTGGACCAGCAGGGGAAAGACATGGTCCACCACCTCACACAGACGGCCATACCTGAGACACACACACACACACAGACACACAGACAGACACACACATAGGGAAATTAGGATGGATGGAATGCAGAGGCCCTTTCAGCCACAACAGGAAGCCAGTGCGTGGGAGAGACCTACGAGGAGATATTGGTTTTGGCGTGTTCTTGGATCAGCTCTCCTTTGGGGTTGACAGTGAAGATCCTGTTCAGAGGGACTCCCACCTCCTTGTAAGAGAAGACGTCCTGCAGGACACACAACACCACTTCTAACAACCGCATTCTGCATCGACATAATAAGCCCCAACACCACCGCCCAGCCACCCCAACACCACCGCCCAGCAGCCCCAACACCACCCCCAGCAGCCCCAAAACCATCCCCCACCACCCCCCAGCAGACCCAACACCACCGCCCAGCCACCCCAACACCACCGCCCAGCAACCCCAACACCACCGCCCAGCAACCCCAACACCACCGCCCAGCCACCCCAACACCACCCCCTAGCAGGACTAACCGTGGCTCGGTTTCCAAACGCAGCATAGAAGGGCTCAGTGTTGGGCAGGAACAGCTGTTTGATGTCCGTCAGACACTCCACCTTGAACTTCTCAGGCTTCTTCTCGATCACCTCTCTGCCGAGGACAGAATTCACACATGTATCATTTATTCACAGGTAAAGCATGATGTCAATATTTATGGTGTGTATCTATATGGTGTGTGTACATGTATGTGTTTGTGTGAACGAAATCTAAATGATGAATGTGCGTTTTTATATGGTATGTATGTTTATGTGTGTCTATATTGTAATTCCATGGTTGTGTGTGTATGTGTATAATGTCATTTCATGGTTGTGTGTGTGTGTGTGTGTATAATGTAATTCCATGGTTGTGTGTGTGTGTGTATAATGTAATTCCATGGTTGTGTGTGTATGCGTATAATGTCATTCCATGGTTGTGTGTGTGTGTGTATAATGTAATTCCATGGTTGTGTGTGTGTGTATAATGTAATTCCATGGCTGTGTGTGTGTTTCTCACCTGTGCAGGGCAGAGAACAGACTGCTGGGGCTGAGCATCACAGGGCCCATGGGCAGCATGGTTCCTCTCTCGTTGACCCAGTTCAGGTAGCCCCGGGTCATGTCTGCCATGCCTATAGCCCTCGCTGAACAGTACATGAACTTATAACCATTCCTGAGGGACACAGGCAGACAGAGACAGTTATAGCTTCCCCTCTGGATGTGACTGAGGTGGGAGAGTGAAGGAGGCTTCCTCCTCACTTCCTCCTGTCTGTCTGGCCAAAGTAGGCTCAGCCACAGGAAGTTGGTGAACTTCTAGAATGTGCTGCGTCACTCACTGGCTGACGCGGTGGTAGAGGCGGGCGATGCCCTGGTGAGTCCAGTCCTTTCCCAGGGTGGGCAGGATGTGGCCCAGGGTGTCAGATCTGGAGGGAAGGGGGGGGGGGTTACTGGAGCTAAGAACAGTACACCCCCCCCCCCTGTCACACACAGGCTGGGCTCCAGAACACATGGTGGTCTACCTGGTGATGGTGCCATCGATGTCGGAGATGACGATCTTGTCGTCCCAGCTCCATAGGTAGATCCTGCCCTGGCACCTGCAGGTGCCCTGGTACTGGGTGGTCACACTGAACACCACATCGTTGGCACCGTCCTTCAGCTGCAGACTGGCCTGCACACACACACACACACACACACACACAAACAATTGTATTGCTTTGGTGACAGACTGAGGTAGCCTCCTATTAACCGCCTAGTTAATTCGCCATGGTAACGGGTGTCTCACCAGCTGCTCGGAGGTAAGGCGGAGGGTCTTCCTGTAGCAGACGCTCCCTGGGGTCAGCAGGGGCTCCGCATGGCAGCTTCCTGTGCCCTGATTGGCCGAGCCGTGCTCTTCATCACTGGAGGAAGACTCGTCCTTCATCCTGAGGGGAGAACACATCTGTACTGTCTGGTACATGTCTGTGTGTTGACAGAGTGTGTTTGTGGATTCCTGGTGCATTGTGTGTGTGTGTGATGCCTGGTACACACTGTGTGTGTGTGTGTGTGATGCCTGGTACACACTGTGTGTGTGTGTGTGTGTGTGTGTGTGTGTGTGTGATGCCTGGTACACACTGTGTGTGTGTGTGATGTCTGGTACACACTGTGTGTGTGTGTGTGTGTGCGATGCCTGGTACACACCTGGTAATAGAGGACATAGTGAGAGTTGACTCCTCCCCCTCCCCTCCTCCTGCATCTGACACAGAGTCCTAAACACACAGGGGACATGCTTAGAATCCACCCTGCAGCGTACATTAGGAGGAACCTGTGTGTTCAGAGTGTTAGGGTGTTCTGTTAGGGTGTTCTGTTAAGGTGTTCTGTTAGGGTGTTCTGTTAGGGTGTTCTGTTAGGGTGTTCTGTGTGTTCTGTTAGGGTGTTCTGTTAGGGTGTTCTGTTAGGGTGTTCTGTTAGGGTGTTCTGTGTGTTCTGTTAGGGTGTTCTGTTAGGGTGTTCTGTTAGGGTGTTCTGTGTGTTCTGTTAGGGTGTTCTGTTAGAGTGTTCTGTTAGGGTGTTCTGTTAGGGTGTTCTGTTAGGGTGTTCTGTGTGTTCTGTGTGTTCTGTTAGGGTGTTCTGTTAGGGTGTTCTGTTAGAGTGTTCTGTTAGGGTGTTCTGTGTGTTCTGTTAGGGTGTTCTGTTAGAGTGTTCTGTTAGGGTGTTCTGTTGGGGTGTTCTGTGTGTTCTGTTAGGGTGTTCTGTTAGAGTGTTCTGTTAGGGTGTTCTGTTAGAGTGTTCTGTTAGGGTGTTCTGTGTGTTCTGTTAGGGTGTTCTGTTAGAGTGTTCTGTTAGAGTGTTCTGTTAGGGTGTTCTGTGTGTTCTGTTAGGGTGTTCTGTTAGGGTGTTCTGTTAGAGTGTTCTGTTAGGGTGTTCTGTTAGGGTGTTCTGTTAGAGTGTTCTGTTGGGGTGTTCTGTGTGTTCTGTTAGGGTGTTCTGTTAGGGTGTTCTGTTAGGGTGTTCTGTTGGGGTGTTCTGTGTGTTCTGTTAGGGTGTTCTGTTAGAGTGTTCTGTTAGGGTGTTCTGTTAGGGTGTTCTGTTAGGGTGTTCTGTTGGGGTGTTCTGTGTGTTCTGTTAGGGTGTTCTGTTAGGGTGTTCTGTGTGTTCTGTTAGGGTGTTCTGTTAGAGTGTTCTGTTAGGGTGTTCTGTTAGGGTGTTCTGTGTGTTCTGTTAGGGTGTTCTGTTAGGGTGTTCTGTTGGGGTGTTCTGTGTGTTCTGTCGTTCTGAGTACCGATTTGGAGTCGCTGTTCCTGCCCCTCCAGGAGAACCACCAGCGACCTCCTTTCTTGGGCATCTTCTCCTTCATGATGTTCTCCACTGTGGCCTGCAGCAAACGCACAAATGATGCTCAACTGAAACACAACCACAACCGCCGTGCAGAAACACGACCATCCACTGAGACGACAGAACACAACTGAAACAAGAGGGGGGCGGGATTATAAGAGAACAAATGAACGTCTACCCACTCAAACAAATGTGTTTACATCGAACAGCGTGGGAACTCAAAAATGTCGGTAAGGGAGGAAGGGGGGAGTGAGAGAGAGAGAGGCAGAGAGAGGGAGAGGCCCTGAGCAGGCGGACCAACAATCCAACAGGATAACAGGCAACATGCAACAGCCAACAAGGCGGGGCAGGCAGACGCACAGGGCTGGAGCCAAACAGGCTGGGCACACAGTAGGAGAGGAGGCTGAAGGCTGAGTACACATAGCCCAGACACGAACACTAAGATGGGGCACGGAGAGACCGAGCGAGAGGGGGGATCACGGAGGGAGGAAGAACATGGGTAGCATTAATGAACGCAGGAAAAAGGAGAGAGAAAAGGAAAAAGGATGGACAGATCAGAGGGAGAGGGAGGAAAGAGGAAGGTGAGTGGAGAGAGAGGAGAGGGAAGGATGATGGAGGGAGAGGGGGAGAGAGGGAGAGAGAGGGAGAGAGAGGGAAGGATGATGGAGGGAGAGGGGGAGAGAGGGAGAGAGAGGGAGGTTAGAAGTGGGAGGGACAAACAGAGGGAAGACATGTGTTTACTGGAGTGTTAAGAGTGAGCAGTTAGTCTTTTCCTGGTTACAGTGAGGAGGTGAGGGGAGACTGCGCCAGGTACAGTCACACATAACCAACACACACAAAGCTGGGTTGGTAAATACTACTAGTATATTGTATCACTTCATGGATTTATACAGATAATATTCACCAAAAACAGTAACAAAGAAGCTCAGAAAATGGTGGTCTAAGCTCTGTCTACATCTAGTAAAGCAATACGGTGGTATATAACGTATTGTCAGACAAGTGAGGGATTTTGAGTCAGCATGGAGGAATCGGCTGCATTTCTGATCCTGGCCACCAGAGGGGGTGTGTTCTTACCTTTGGCAGTGGCTTCTGGTAGACCTGCATGGCCAGCATGATAGGAGCAGCACTGGTCCAGTTGTAGTACCTAGGCAACAGAAAGATGACATCACATACTCTGCTGTATTCTACTGTCACTCTACTCTGCCTCTCTACTGGTCTCATGCTCTCTTCTGCTTTCACTGCAGCTTTGGCTGGAAAGTATTAATCAATACGGCTGCGTTTCCACTGTACACAACCGATCAATGTGATTGATGATCATTCGATTGGGGTGGAAAAACCGCATTCCAGAATGCCAGTGATGTGGTGTTGCTTACAGACGGAATACAGGAAGTAGGTAATTACATTAAGAACCCTGTGAGAACCAGAGGGAACTTACTTGGTTCCGATCTTCACCACCAGGTTAGGGTCATCGATGATGGATGGATTCTCTGAGAACTGCTGGTAGGAGATGGCTCTCTCCTGGAACTGGCCTGGGGCACAGGCACGCAGACCCACAGAGAGACAGACACACAGGAAGTACAACATTATCAGGACAGGATCCACAGGAAGCAACATTGAAAGAGTCAAAAGTTCCCAGTGATTCCATGTCCTCCATGTTCCTGTAAGTGTTGAGGCGATGCCAGCGTGTTCACCTGCAGTGATCTCTCTGTTGTCAGTCAGTCCTCCACACAGAGAGATGGCGATGTTGGGCAGGTCTCCTATCTGGACAGACAAGCTGTCCACTCCGCTGTCCGCTCCGCTGCTGGCTAAGGACTGAGGGGAGTGGCACCTCACGCTCACCTCTGACCCCAGCCTCATGGAGCCACCGCCCCCGTCACTGAGGGGGGGCAGGGTCACGTTCAGTCAGGGGGGCCTGAACACTGGAGCTAACAGCACGGTAGATCCTGTAGTCTAGTTTGAATGTTTCTGTGTGTGTGTGTGACTGTGTGTGTGTGGGTGTGTGTGTGTGTCATCACCTCTTGGGGAAGTAGAGAGCAGCCACTTCCGGGTCCAGATCAGTGATGTCATCCAGGTAGATCCCATCAGACCCCAGGTGACGGCTCCTCTTGTCTACACACACACACACACGCACACGCACACGCACACATGCACACACACGAATAGGAATAGGAATACATCTTTATTACAGAAAAAGCTCTCAAGCAGATTTCATTTATTGTCACCACTGAGTTCTTCATGTGTTTCATTCATAACTACACTACTACACACACACAAACACACACACAGAGGAGGGAGGGTGAAAGGTGCCATACCGCTCTTCTTAGAGGGAGAGTCTGTGAGTCGGACTGGGTTCCCCCTGTTGGCCCCCCCCTCCAGGGCAGGAAGCAGATGACCAGCTGTGGCCCCCTCCACTTCTTTGCAGGCCGCACCCGCACACTCCATCTCCCGCCCTGCCCCAGCCCCAGCCCCTTCCCCAGCCGCAGCCCCAGCTCCGAGACTCATGTGGGGCACATGGAGAGTGAGGGATGGGGGGCCAGCGTCTGGGGGGCCCTGGTCTCCAGAGATGGTCCTGAAGTGTGTGCTGTCAGACACCCGGATGGAGACAGGAGCCACAGTGCAGCCCGCGGGGTCTGTACTGTCTCTCCCCCCCACCTGGGCAGCCTGTGGCAGCTCCCCCCACGCCCACAACATCTGGGGGTTGTCTCTGCTCTGATTGGTCAGCTCAGACTCGCCCCTCGGCATGGAGGTGTGGGAAGCATTGGCAATGCTATGCAACAGACAATGGAAACATTTACAATTAGTCATCACGTAATAAGGATGAAGGTTAAAACAAGAAATACCTCACCTATATAGTACATCATATCATATATGTGTGAGAACAGAGGGAGGAGGAGGGAGAAAGGGAGATAAAGGGGGGAGGAGGAGGTCGTCTACCTGATTGAGGATGGAAAGAGAGAGGTCTGCTGTGGGCAGGAGATGGAGAGACCACTGGATGGAGGCAAAGACAGAGAGCACATCTGGTCTACCATGGTGCTGGAAAGAGAGAGAGAGACAGTGTTACACAGGTCCCAGGTAAGATCCGGGGTTCTGGTTCTCCTGTCGTTCCTGTGGTTCTCCTGTGTGAGGCGGGGCTACCTCTGGGAGCGGGTCCACTCTGGTTCTGAGCGGAGGAAGGAGGTGTGTCTGCTGCTCAGCCCAGCCTTGGAGCCCGGCTCTCCACAAGGGTCATGAGATGGGGATCTGGAACACAACACACACACACACACGTCAGGCATGCATGACACACACACACACATACACACACACACACACTCTCTCAGTGTGACACACATGCTGAGACAGACATACACACACATACACACACACACAGGCACAGGGTCTGCCTGGGTACATTCTCAGAGGCAGAGAGCATTATGGGAGGATAAGGAGTTTCTGGAGCGTCTCCAGCCAGAGGGAGAAGACGCACACACACACACACACACACACACAAACACTGTGAAACACACAAACACACACACACACACACTAAGAAACACACACACACACCCCAGTCTGCCCATTCATTTGTGTCTGTATCATTGGGAATACGTTTTATTTTGAGTCCAGTCACAGGAAGACTAGAGAAACAGTACAAGTCTGTCACTCATTGACAGGAATCTGCAGTCACAAGGGACCTGGGTGTGTGTGTGTGTGTGTGTGTGTGTGTGTACTGGTATGCATGCACAGACGTGT
The DNA here is from genome assembly GCA_030340665.1 of Neosalanx taihuensis. Lineage (NCBI taxonomy): Eukaryota > Metazoa > Chordata > Actinopteri > Osmeriformes > Salangidae > Neosalanx > Neosalanx taihuensis. The sequence continues at coordinate 9,586,751 of CM059305.1, forward strand.
GTGTGTGTGTCCTGTTTCAACAACAACAAGAGGTAGACATAGAGGACATGCCAAAGAACACATGGTGTTGTCAGCACACACACACACACACGAGGAACTGGCTGTGATTCTTCAATTTCAGAGGGAACATTGTGACCGCTGACGAAGCGTGTTTACCTCTGCAGTGGAGCAGAGCAGTTCATGCACACGCATGCACACGCTCACACACACACACACACATGCAGGGACAAGAAATCCCATAAGCTGCTATCTTTTGGTTCCCGATGACTCCCAAGCAAGAGTAACTGAAATAGATTTTCAGATCTGTGTGCCATTAATCATTCATGTCTCAACCCCAAATGCAGACACACCAGACACACACACACACACCACACACACACACCACACACACACGCCACACACACATACATACACACACCACACACACCTGATGTCACCCTCCCTCTCCTCATCCGAGCTCATGTCGATGGTGAACATGTCGTCATCTTCGTCAGAGTACTCTCCGCTCTCCTCCCTCCTCCCGCTCTCCTCCCGCACCTTCCTCCTCCTCTTCCTCCTCTTCTTCATCATCCCTCCTTCCTGCTGGGACCCCAGGCTCTGGACAGGAAGAGAGGTGCCGGGGGCGGGATCACTGCTGCGGGACACGCCCCTCCCGAGCTGGGCCTCCATCAGCTCCGCCCCTTCAGAGATGATTGGTGAGGTCACCAGGTAGGGGGGAATCACTTCCTGTCGGGACAGGAAATTAAATTGATCAGTGTAATACAAATGTGTGTGTATGTGTGCACAGTAAGGGACAGGTATTTACAGCTATTTTGAACAATACTAAGGCCCGAAAAGGACAATAACAAACACACACTAACACACACTTATAAGCATGCTCCAACCCACAGCGCTGTGTTATCTGGAGCAGAGCAGATCTGTCGGTAGGACAAGATGTCAGGTCTCATCTCATCATCCGAGCGACCTGCTCTCCCCTCCCATCCACAGGCATGGGGCCTGGGCACATCATGGTAACGGTAAGGGTGAGGACTATAATGATACCACGGTAGCAACACCAGCAACAGGGGCCAGAGCTGGGCTGCGTGTGATATCCCTTCAGAATATGAAACAGGGTATTCTCACTCCATAAATAGACCTGTGCTCTTCCCCTCTGAGCTGGGAAGAAGAGAGGCTTGGGGGGGGGGGTGGTGACAGGGGGACACTATGTTTAGGATGGGGCAGGGCGGGGAAGGAAAAGCAGAGGACAAGGCCCTGCCATCTCTCTTTCTGTCTAAAACATATACGGACTCGCACACACCCACACCCACACACACACACATGCTCATGAACAGAAGAGAGATTAAACAGTCAACAGATTATTGAGCCACTCAGTGTTTAAAAAACACAATAAAGCCTCTTAGTTATGCAAAGCTTCAGATTGGACCTATTCTGTTTAGGTAAAAAGGCTTTAGACTGAGCAGAGGAGCCAGCACAGCCCAGAAGCAGGCAGGCCTGACAAACAGACAAACAGTTAATCCAGCAGAGCCTGCAGATTATGAATGCTGTATTTTAATTCTGTGCCATCCCTCTGTCCTCTCCTCCTATCTCCATCCCTCTGTCCTCTCCTCCTATCTCCATCCCTCTGTCCTCTCCTCCTATCTCCATCCCTATGTCCTCTCCTCCTATCTCCATCCCTCTGTCCTCTCCCTCCTATCTCCATCCCTCTGTCCTCTCCTCCTATCTCCATCCCTCTGTCCTCTCCTCCTATCTCCATCCCTCTGTCCTCTCCTCCTATCTCCATCCCTCTGTCCTCTCCTCCTATCTCCATCCCTCTGTCCTCTCCTCCTATCTCCATCCCTCTTCCCCTCTGTAGCTGTGACTCATGTGTTGACATCTCAGCACATGAATTATACAACACACTCTGCTGACTGCTTCATATGAACACTTGACTGTGTGTGTGTGTGTGCGTGTGTGTGCTGGTCTCGTACCAGCATGTTCTCCGTCTCCTTGACGAAGAAGGCCTCTCCGTTCTCTCCCAGCTTCATATGCAGGCTCACTGGCTCCCCATTGATCTCTATGTCCACCTGGAACACACAAACACACACACACTTACACAAACACTTACACACGCACTTACACACAGGTGCACGTCTCTTCACAGTGATCTCAGTGTAATTCTTTCTTTCTTTTATTTAATCATCAATTCTCTCTTTCTTTCTCTTTAATGACAGATTTAGTCTCCAGTGTCTTCTCTCCATTCTCCAACCTCTCCACCCAGTGCCCTTTGTCCCAATGCCCCTTCACCCAATTCTCTACACACTCACACACACCTGACCCCCCCCTCCCCCCCCAACCCCCTCACCAGTTTCTCTCTGGAGTGGAGGACCCCCATCTTGCCGAAGCGCACGTGGAAGGGTGAGCACTGCAGGGTGCCATCAGGCCTGCGCACCACGATGACGTCGATGCAGCCAGACAGGGTGGCAGGGTTCATGCCCCTGTACAGCTCCTTCACCTGGACGAACACCTGGCCCGCCAGCTGGCCCACGTAGTTCATGGTCTGAGACTGGAGGGGGGAGGGAGGGAGGGGAGGGGGAGGGGGCAGAGGAAGGAGGGGGGGGGAGAGGGGATAAGTAGACAGTTTACTGAAGGATTTTTCCAGAAAAGCTGGACTCTTAAACAACATCTGTAAGCACCAAGGGAATGATACTATGACACTTTCAGAAATTTGACCTGGGAGCTCTGCTCTCCCTCTGAGAACTACACACACACTCACACACACATATGCAGACACACACACAGAGACACACACATGCAGACACATAGCTGGTGGCCTTTAGAACTGTTATCTAAACTGTTATCATGCACTTGTCACTCTCCCTCCCTCTTTTTGTCTCACTCACACATATGCACTCCACACACACACACACACACATGAGCCAGTACACAGTGAAGCGTGTTGTGCTGGCATTTAAATAGAGGTTCATGTGCATTCCATGCCAATCACTGAGAGGAACAGATGGGCACTAATACCCTGTCCTAGCGCCCAAATACCCAGGGGACACCACAGCACCCAGCTTACTGAGACTACAGATCCTGCCAGCGTCAGCTCTCAGTCAGGACACGTTTCAACTGGCAAGGAGAGGGAACATACATCAAGAATATCAAGATCTAGTGATGTGCTATTAAGAATCAAGAAATGCCAAACATTCAGCTGGCTCACTGTCAACAGGTTACAGTACCAACACTCTCCTCAGGGGAATCACAGTCAAACACAATCCACTGACATCAAGCTGACCTATTGACCTTAGCACAAATAAGTTGTGTTGACAGCTGGTGGATCACCTGACACACATCCCTGGCAGGATGGGTTTATGATACACCTGCAAGACCTGAGTCATAGCATCTGACATGCCTCCACACACACACACACACACACACACACACACACACACACACACACCAAAGACTCATCTCATCTTTCGCATGCACACACATACACACTGACTTTCCTTTTCCACTCTCTCTGTCCTGTTCACACAACGCGCGCACACACACACACACACACACACACACACACACACACACACACACACACACACACACACAGCGTGCCAGACAGATGGCTTAATGTTCTATTGGCAGAAAGCACCTCACTCTTAATGATATATAACGGGTGGCTCATGTCCATGTCATACTGAGCTTCCTATGCAGCTATCAGCCAGGCCTGGAGTCATAACAGAGATATGATGAATGACACAGCATTATGAACCAATAATATAAGAAATAAGAAATACAATAAATAACAAATAATCAAAATCCTATATTCGTATTTCTTCCTTCCTTCTTTTATCTCCTTTTACCTTCCTTTCTATCTTCCTCTCTTGTTTACTTTGGCATTTAAGAATGGTTACATAATTGATAACACACACACACACAAGTGCTCAAGCACACAAAACACACAGGCGTCACGGGGGCCCGATCTGAACACAAACACACGTGTTCAGGAACTCATTCAACTGTAGGACTTCCTCTGTTTCCTCCTCAAGGACATGGACATGCTTCCTGGTCTCCCACCAATCAGGGGTCACCAAAACAAGCCTGCCCTGGTGACCTTTACCCCGGACTGCACGTGGACCGCAGGGGAACACAAACAAGCACCGTGTCCACTGATACACACACTTTGATGTTGCACACACACACACACACACACTTACATATGCATGTGTATGCACACTTACAGCTACACAGACACACCCTGCACACAGACACTTAACATTACATCTCTCTCTCTCTCTCTCTCTCTCTCTCTCTCTCTCTCTGTCTCTCACACACACACACACACACACACACATACACACACACACACTCACACGTGCACGTACAGGGGTCACGTGAGCAGCGCCCCATCCCAAGACGGTGTGAGCGCACGAGCGGCTGAAGCCCGGATAGACCTCATCATTAGGTCCTCTGCTGAACTGCGTGTTTACTACGAGCATGTTTACCACGATTCACGAACACACACTCTCAATCAAATGATCGATTCCCCTTCTGCCAATCTGCAATGTGATCAGCCCCTGCAGAAATGATAGGATTATACGATTCAAAGATAATGTCACCGAATGTACAAATAATAGGACGTGGTGGTGAACACTGCATGTTTAGGAACGGGGAAACGTCGTTTTGCTTTAAGTCAAGTATTTAAATGCAAAAGCAGAATGTCAGAATATGTAAACAGACCCACTATCACAGTCTCTACAGCTCTTCCATGGCTGGCATGCGTCCCCACAACATACTAATGGTACAGTGCATGTACCTTAACGGCAAAGCTGCATATTGATCATTCCATACATACATTTTTGAAGGCAAATTAGCTTCAATATCTCGCTGCCATCCAAAAATCGTCCCGATGTGTGGGTCTTTTCGCGGCTTGTACTTATAGTCTCATTTCAGCAGCTGGGTGTGCTGTCACTTTGTAACGCCGCTCGAATCCTTTCTGACATCTGATCTTGCATACTGTATTTAAAGCGCTGAGAATATCTGTCCTCCTCCCAGAAAAAAAAAAGAAAAAATGATGTCCAGTACCACTTCACACGTCACTGAGTCAGCGAGCCAATCAGGACGCAGCGATCTGAGAGGTGGCGAGTTGATTTAACATGAGCAAGTGTTGTGGCCAATTTGACATCCTTTTCTTGGTAAGACCTCAAACTGTTATTTCGGTTTCATGTTGCACAAACTTCCCTGGAAATAGTTTTATCTAGATAGAAGAATAGCACGGGGGAGTAAATGTGAATTCCAAATCAGTTACAGGCTCATAAAGCATCTGCCTGAGGCCCAACACTGACTTCAACACTGACAGTAATTCACTCTCTCTCTCTCTGTCTCTCTCTCTCTCTCTCTCTCTCCAGATAGTGTTTATCATTTTCCTTAGGTGAGGCTGGGCTTGTCTGTACCTATGGACTGTATATGCATGTATGGCTGGTAATTACCTTCAGAAAACGCGGAGCAGATGAGAGGGAAATAACCTTTAGGCTCACCTCTCAGATAAGATCCTCTCACTGATAAATCCACACATGGCTCAATGTATGGCTCCTTACAGCAGCGTCTAGTATCAGCGTACATTCGTAGGCACGGAAGCCTTCGGTGCCTTTTTTAGAAACACACACTCGCTCACGCTGACACACAAGCTATGCACACATGCACTTGATCTCTGCCATGCATGAATACTGCACACACACGCACACACACACACACACACACACACACACACACACACACACACACACACACACACACAAACACCCACCCACACATACACACACACACACACACACACACACACACGCATACAAACACCCACACACACACACACACACACACAGCGCGAAGGCAAGGATGTGTTTGCTAACCGTATCCTGTCTCTACTTGCCAGACTTCCATTCAAAGCGCATGCTAATTCCAGTTTCCCACAGCAGGGCTAACAGTACAGAACCCTGACAAATGGATCCATGCTAGGCAGCCATTCCAGCCTGAAGAAGCATCCTTATATATACATGCTGAGAGCAGATCATATGCTTCCATGCTTCTTAGTTACTCCCCCAGAATTCCAAGAACAGCAGTGGGGTGCTGTTGATGACATCACAGTTCTCCCTAGCTGACCCTGTGTTACCCTGAGGAACTGGGTCCTGTTTGTTATTCTTGGGTGTGTGTGTGTGTGTTTGTACATGTGTGGGATCTGTATTCCTTCCAGTCTGTGAAGCCTGCTGTAGTACTAACACTGTAACTGCTGAAGGAATGCTGTTTTCGCAAAGACCTTCCGGCTAAAGTCAACAGCCGTTTGTAAGACTGAGAGGGAGAGACAGAGAGAGATAGATAGATATATATACATAGAGGGAGAGAGGGAGGGAGAGAAGGAGAGATAGATAGATATATAGATATAGGGAGAGAGGGAGGGAGAGAAAGAAAGAAACATAGATAGATAGGGAGAGAGAGAGGAGGGGAGAGGGAGGGAAAGAGTGAGAGAGACATGGAAGGAAGAGAGTGAGAGAGAGAGAGGGAGAAGCTCTCTTTCCAGGTTTCAGTACTGCCAGTGCGCTGCGTGTTTGACAGACAGGTCGTGGCACATGCTGGTACGCCTGGTGCCCCTGGCAGGTGACAGGCCAGTGTCAGGTTGTGGTTGGCAGTGACAGAGCATCCTGGCCTGTCCCACCAGGCTGGAGACCCACAGCTTTGGTCACAGTGTGTCCCTCTGTCTGTCAGTCTAACCTGAACAACAGCACTCTGGGAGGACACCAGCATGTGCTGCACTTCTGGGAACTGTTTGAGTGTGTGAGTGTGTGTGTGTGTGAGTGTTTGTGTGTGTGTACTCTCATACTATTGCAGGACAAAGTTGGATCACCAGGCATATGAAAGGCTTTTGTTGCATTAGTGCAGAATGTGTTGAGCAACAGTCAAATAGTTTTACTGTTAGATGGGATTATTATGAATGGTAATTGTTTGTTGGCCATTAAAGTACTGTTGCCAGTCAACCAAGACAACTAGTAAACTTTAAAGTAACCTCAACTTTTAACTTAAATCTTGAATACTGCTCATGGGTTTGTAGCGCAATCTCAGTGTAGCAGGTCCACCTCTCAAACACGAGGGACAGAGAGAGAGTGAAAGAGAAGAGAAAGTTGGCTTGAGCCAGTCGGAGAGGGAAGGGGAAGAAAAAGAGAGGGAAAAGTGAGAAAGGGTAGAGAGAGAAAGAACCTTTCAGGGTAATCTCCCTCCCCCTTGAACTGGGGTCAAAAATGCATTCACTTCGTCACCACGGATACCAAGGGTAGGTGGGGGGGAGTCGACGGGGATGGGCTCTCTGGACCAATGACAGCAGCTGCTAAGAGGCTCATAATGAGCTCCCTGCTGGCCCCTCCCCCTCGGAATGGAGTGGTGAGACATTCCAGAACTCTGGGAAAGCTTGGTGTTTATCACCACTCACCTATTGTGTTTGCCATAGAGTGGGGACAGTGTGTTTCAGGGGAGCAGTAATGGGAGATCACACTTACCCAACGTGACCGGCCTGACTAAGAACACACACACACACACACACACACACACACACACACACACACACGTAAACAGGTGTATACTAGACCCACATGTCTACATGCACTAAATAACTAATACTGATAAACCTCATTGACTCTCACTATCTCTTACTCTCAAATTTATTCTATTTTTCCCTCTCAAACAATCTAGCCACAGTTCATAAAACCCAATTCCTTGAAGCCTCTCTCTCTCCCTCCCTCTCCCTCTCTCTTCCTCACTCTCTCCATCTCCCTCCAGTGAAATCCAGGAATCAATAGAGGGTGTCCCCAACTCAGTGTTGTGTAACAGCTTGTGGGGGCTCTGGACCCAGGCTCCGCCCACCTCCATATAAGGGAGAGACCGTGGAATCTTCAGATATAATCAGTTTCAACACCCCAGGACTAAAGCTTGTCTATAAAATCTACTAATATTTCATTATCTGCTAAAGAGGTCATGGGAAAGAGAGAGAAAAAACTGTTTCCAGTCTTGAATTCTAGATGTAAAAAAAGCTTTTTTTTCTAGGTTGGTGGATTAAATTAGGTTTGAGCACATCAAAGTCAACCATAACAGTTTAACACTAAGCTGATGTATAACACACACAGACACAACCACACACACACATCCACACCCACACCCACACACACACACACATACACACACAGACACACACACAGGTAGCCTTACCCAGGTCCATGTCTCAAGGCTTTCATTATCACTGTATTGTTCCTGGTTCTCCTCTGAGCTCATGGTTCCATGGTAGGAGGCCTGGTACTGTTAGATCCAGGACGTGTGTGTGTTTCAGAATGTTAGCACCCAGCTGATCTCACTGTGTAATACTGAGGAGACGCTGGCCTCCCAGGGACTATATAGTGGTTCTGGAGATGTTGTGGCACTAATTTTACCGAGCGTGTTCCCAGAATGACGTTCCTGGGTGAAATGTGAGAGGGAGTGAGAAGCTAGGTCCCTGACACCCAGACTGGGCTTTACCCTCTCTATCTGACACACACACACACACACACACACTCACACACACACACACACAGGCGCAAACATAAACACACATCAACAAATACCAACAAACATATATAAACATACGTAGAAGAGCATACACACACATAAACACAACCCACAAGGAAGCAGAGTAACACACACACACTCACAGTACTGAGTATAATAACATGGGCCAGCAAGTCCAGGTTTGGCTGTGTGTGTTACCTGACTCTACCCTCACATCACAGCCAGCAGGGAACACCGACCTCTGACCTCTCCTTCACCCCCCCTCCTCCCCTACCCTCCGAGGTCCTGGGAAGCCAGAGGAGAGAGTTACAGTCCCCAAAGGTCAACTGACTCTGGTCCTCCGAGGACACGAGAGCTCAAAGGTCACTGTGTTAAGGAAGGTTCAGATGCGCTTCCTGGGTGAAGAGGAAAATTGAGCGTTGTTGTTTGTGTGCGGTGAGCTCTGACCTTTCTCACTAAGACCCTTCATGTGCTGCTTGTGTGGCTGGGACCCCAGCACATCCCTCAACAAAGAGCACATCCAGCACATCCCACACACCCAGCACATCCCTCAACAAAGAGCACATCCAGCACATCCCACACACCCAGCACATCCCTCAACAAAGAGCCTCAGATCATTCAGGTCAGAAAACAACTATCTGGGATCACAAACAGAACACTGAGAAACTGGATGAGGTTCTGAACGGAATTCTGTCAGTTCGTGCGAACGTGGGCAGCTGGGGATACTGCCACCTGCTGGCCAGAGGACCACTTCCACTGGTGGAGCAGAAAAGGGCGATGAATAGAGTGTAGAGCCCCCTAGTGGTAAGAATTCGTTTGTGTTTTTTGTTTGTTGAATAACACAATAAAAGACACCACAGTAATTTGAAAATAGTATTTGAATAATCTTTGCTTAAAACAATGTTTATAAAAATGCTAAAAATGTATTCCAGATAAATCTACAGTATCTTGCAAAGTAAAATAGTATGAAACATAATACATTTAGTAATTTTCTACATGGCAATAACACCAGTGGCAGTAACAAACATCATTACAAACACGCAGGACTCAGATATACAACATTAAAATATGAGTAACAAACTCTAAAATAGAGTCACTATAGAAAACTTAATACATAGATAAGTTGTACATTATAGACACACATATATATGACACAAAACTGTCAAAAATATTTTCCAAATATTTAAACTTGTCGCAACAGCCTAGACTAACTGGACAAACAAAAATATTTTGGTATAAAATGTCATGAGTCAGAAAGAACATTTCTACATTGCAAACGTAGAACACACACACGCACACAAACTCATACACACACATACACAAACCCAGTGGAATGATTGTTTATACAAAGAAAGAATCTAAGACGATCGTAGAAGAAATAGTAACACGTGATTGAACGCAACAATATTTACATTTCAGCAATCCCAGTTCTACAGAGAGAGCCAGACAGCCTTTGGTTTGTCGCTATGGTGACGCTCCCTCCAGGAGAGGGAGGAAAGTTCTGGAATGTCATGAGGAGAGCATCTTAGAAGAGAGTTTTGTAAACACCTTGCCCTGGAACTGGAAGGTGAAGGGGGTGAAAGGTCAAAGTCAGGATGGTAGGGGGTGTCAGATGTGTTTCCCGGTGAGGAAGAAGAGGGGGCGGTCCTCCTTGGCGTTGGCGGTCTGGAACTCGTGGCTCAGACGGAACAGCCACTCGTCCTCCAGCTCCAGACGCACCACCGTCTGGCGAAGCGAGCTGCGGTCTGCGCAGATCACACACAGGGTCGCTCCTGGGGGGGGGGGGGGGGGGGGGGGGGGGGCAGGGGGGAGGGGCAGGAGGGGAAAAGGGTCAATCATATGTAACGAGGAGAATATAAGCGTCTGACCTTGATCTCTGACCGTGTGTGTACAGGTGTGCGTGTGTTTATGTAGGTGTGTGTGTTCTGGCGTTGCGTACCTTTGAGGAAGTGGAACTTCTTGAGGAAGCTCGGCGTGACTAAGGAGTCACAGAAGCAGAGCAGCAGCCCGCTGAACAGAAGACCTGAGGTGCTGATGTTGATGGAGTGAGGCCTGGAGCTGACAAAACACACTGTCACCTGGACGAGAGGGGGGGGGAGAGTGAGGAGAGAGGGGGAGAGAGGGAGGAGAGAGGGGGAGAGAGGGGGAGAGAGGGGGAGAGGGAGAGAGAGGGGGAGAGAGGAGGAGAGGAAGGGGGACAGAGGGAGGGAGAGGGGGAGGGAGAGAGAGGGAGAGGGAGGAAGAGAGAGGGAGAGAGAGGGAGAGAGAGGGAGAGAGGGAGGCCATTATTGTCTTATTGTCTCTGGAATTTAGAGTCCCTATGTATGAGGAAAAGGGAGCATATTCACTTGTGTGTCAGTGTGTGTGTGTGTGTGTGTGTACCTCAGGCCCCAGGTTGAGGTAGCAGTCTACAGACAGGATGGGGTGTGTGTAGTTGTCCGTGCTGAGGGGGAACAGGTGCTGGCTGGTGTACTGCAGGTACTTCTCCAGGAGCAGCTGTGCCGGCGTGGCCAGGAACAGGTGCTTGCTGTCTGGGGCGCAGATGTACTGGGAGGGCTGCACAGAGGTGGGGACATCCGACACCTGGGCCACCACACACACACACACACGTGTGAGCACACACACACACACATGTGTGCGTTCCTGCCAACGTGAGGACGGCCGAGGCCCACCTTGGTCTTGATGATGAAGGTGAGGTATCCTCCGATGGCGATCTGCTTCTTCATGACGCTGAAGTTGTTGAAGCGGCAGAGCAGCAGGCCGGCGCTGTGGGCCCGCAGGCAGAAGTCCACGTCCTCGCAGGTGAAGCGGTTCTGGTTGTACTGAACATCCCGGCTCAGCTCCACGTTCAGGAGCAGGAAGTCGTGGAGGTGACCCCTGGAGAAGGGCTCCCGGTGAGGGGCTCCCCCAGGCCCCGCCGCCGGCCCCCCACCCCGGCTGCTCCACTGCCGGATGCCGCAGAGCGCGAACTGGTGCAGCTGGGGGCACCTCTCCATGTGCTGCAGCACCTGCTTCAGGGACACGTTCCTCTCCACGGGGCCTGAGCTGCTGGGGGGGGGGGCAGGAGGAAAGATTGGAACGTGTTTAAACATCCGAGTGCTCGTGCGATAAAAGGAGAAGCTACACGTGGTTTAGCGCGCGTGTGTGTGTGTGTGTACCCGAGCGTGTCGAGGTCCACGATGTTCCACATGACGCACGAGTCGTCAGAGAGGATGATGAAAGGCCACACCTCCCCTGCCGTAGCCCCGCCTTCCACCCGCCTACTCCTCTCCAGCTCCAGGTTGTGATAGGACAGCTCCTTAATCAGGAAGTGGGCTGCACCTATAGCAGTGCGAGGATGCAGGCGTGGGAGGGATTAGTGTGTGCTTGTGTATGGTGTGTGTCTATCTGAGTGTGTGTGTGTGTGAGAGTCAGCTCACCGATCCCAGCTCCGTTGAAGATGGTGGGCAGGACCAGCATGATGTGGTTGGGCCAGTACTTCTTGTACATGGCCATCTCGTACTCCTTGACCACCAGGATGTGGAGGTGGGCGGCTCCGTCCATGGCGTGGTACAGGTTGAACAGGCCGTGCTCATGGCGTCCCGTGGTGGGCGTGAAGATGGGACTCTTGATGCTGTCTGGGTTCTGAGGAGAACACACACATGACCAGTCACAACTCAAGTCACATCAACCCTGTTTTGATATGAGACTGAGGCAACTGACAGTCGAATCAGAATTGTGAAAGAATTTGGAGACACTAAATATTTACAAACATAAACTCATGTGTGCTCTTTACCACCCCCTGCTGGTGAGAACAATTTGAGTTCACTTGCTTCTTTTTAGCAGCTGTCATTATCATGCTCTGTGATTGGACGAGAGACTGGGTTCAGGCTGGCTTACCCAATCGGAGGCGAGAGGCAGCCTCATGCTCTCCAGCTGGCCCCCTGACTGGCTGAAGCTGAAGTGGTGCTCCTTGGATTTGGGGATGATGAAGTAGAGCTGGATCTCTTTCCCCAGGACCAGGTGGGAGAAGGTGAAGGCATGCAGCGTTGACTCATACATCTGCAAACACACACACACACACACAGATACACACACACGCAGAAGTAGTTTAGGGCATGCAAGTTTCAACTCATACCTCTGCTCTCAGTATAACTGAGATTTAAATGAGCGTAAGTTTCCTGTGTGTGTGTAAGTGCATGTGTGTGTGTAAGTGCATGTGTGTGTGTGTGTTCTAACCTGGTATCTGGGACTGAAGCCCATGTACAGATGACACTGCTCACAGTGATGGTAGGTGTTATAGGCAGCGTATTTAGACAGCTTGATCCTGGCCGTGCGTCTCCGCAGGTACACGTCCTCCTGGCGTCTGGGGTTTCCTAGGGGGGAGAGCAGGGGGCAGGGGCCAGTCAGGAAGTATCCAAGCCACAGCTGGTCCATGATGCATTTTAAGACTTGAAACTTGAATACAGTAGTAAGATAACCTTTAAGCCAGTGGTCTTCAACCCTGGTCCTCAGGACCCACTGTCCTGCATGTTTTGGGTGTTTCCCCCTTCCCACACACCTGATTCTAATGCATGATCGTTTACCAGGATTCTTCAGAGCTAGATAACGACCCATGCATTAGAATCAGGTGTGTTGGAGCAGGGAAACATCTAAAACATGCAGGACAGTGGGTCCTGAGGACCAGGGTTGAAGACCACTGCTTTAAGCTAATCTGCTCCTTCCCAGAAATCAATACAACTCTCATAAACCCATATCCTCACAATATAACTCTTTACTAACTAAAAAAGACTGATAATAGACTAATGATAGTTGATATTTTGTGCCGCCCCTCCACCAGGCTGTGGTTGGGCGCCCCCTGCAGGCCAGCTGTCCTTACCCTCTGTGCTGGGTGTGTAGTCTGGGCAGTACACCGAGCTGATGTCCTCATATTCAGGGTCGTGGATGGTGTAGTCGAAGGGCATGCTCCTCACACTGTCTGGGTCGGGCCAGCGGGAGTGGGCGGGGTGATACTGAACACCCTCTTCCTTGGCACCTGAGAACACACACACACACACATATGAAGGAGCGTTCACCCAGGCCAGGTTTCTAGAAGATTCTGGAAGGTTGTAGGTTGTGCTCGTAGCAGATGTCCTACTGTAGTTGAGGTCCTCCTCATCGTAGATGTCCACCTCCATCAGCCTGATGAGCATGCGGGACAGGATCCCCAGGAACTGCAGGTACGCCCCTGTCTTCCCCACCTGCACCAGGAGGGGGTCACAGCTCCTTTACAGAACAGGTACATCTGCACACTGGGTTCACCCATGTGGGTCTTCAGTGCTTGTTGTTTGTCATGAAGAGTGTACGAGTGTGTGTTTGTGTCTCAGAATGTGTGTGTATACCTGTGGAATGAGTGTGTGTTTGTGTCTTGAAGAGTGTGTGTGTACTTATGGAATGAGTGTGTGTTTGTGTCTCTAACAGTGTGTGTACCTGTGGAATGAGTGTGTGTTTGTGTCTCTAACAGTGTGTGTACCTGTGGAATGAGTGTGTGTTTGTGTGTGTGTGTACCTGTGGCGGCCCGCTGAGCAGCAGTCTCCGAGGGTGGAAGTTGTCGGCCCGCCCCTCGGCCGCCCGGTTGCTGCTGTCCATGTGGTTAGGGCGGGGCAGCGTCCACTGGCGGTAGTACAGGGACTGCTCCGTGCAGGTCATCATCTTGCTGAGCAGGGGCCTGGTGGGGACCGTGGGGAGCAGAGGGGGTTCAAATCAAATATCTGAGTCACACCGTTCTTGCTGTGAATGGCCATGTGTGTAGCAGCTGAGTCTCATCTCCCAGGGTTCCACCAGTGATGGGGGGGGGGGGGGGCTCACCTGAAGCTGCTGGTCCAGGACACGGACAGGTGAGGCAGGAAGGACGTGCAGCGAGGGAGGCGGCTGCCGTCGCTCGCCGTCATGATGTCATAGAGGGCGCGGGGCAGGAGCACGGACGGGGGCCGGTTCACCCCCCGCGACCAGGAGCAGCTCTGGAGGGGGGAGGGGGTGCGGGGGGAGGAGGAGTCCGAGGAGGTGGACTTGGAGGCCCTGCGCTGGGCCTGGGGGGCGTCGACGGGGGTGGAGGAGGGGGCGGGGCCGGAAGGTGGAGCAGGGGTGGGGGAGGGGTCAGGGGCGGAGGAGGGGGTGTCAGAGACCCTGGGCGGGTTGGGGGGGTTTGGAGGAGTGGTCTGGGTCTGATCTGGGGGGGCGCTGTCTGGGGGGGGTCTGGTGGGGGAGGGAGGGGAGTTGCCCAACCCTGAAGACTTGAGGCCTGAAGAGAGTGGGAAATCAGTTTTGCCTGCATTTTAGCATATGAAAACACCTTGACGGCTGTGACAGACTGACAGGTAGATGTGTGTGAGGTATGTGTGTGTGAGTGTGCGTGTGTGTGTTCTCACCACTGTCCTGCCCCTCCTCCTCCTCGTTGTCAGTGCAGCTGAGTTTATCAGGGTCGCTCTCCAGGAGGTCACTGTCAGGGCCGGGGGCGTGGGGCGGGCGCAACTCTTGAGACTCTGCCTTCACCAGGTAGGCAGCCAATCCCAGCTCCTGCTCTAGAGCCGTGCGCTGCAGGTAGGAGGAGCTTATGACACGCAGGTCACAGTACTTCAACGACCTGGGGACAGATAACCAATCAGTATGGGATGTGTGCTTGTGTATGTTTGTGTGTCCATGACTGGGTGTGTGTGCAAGTGTTCCAAGTGTGTGTGGTTCTAGACATGTGTGGTTCCAGGTGTGTGTGGTTCCAGGTGTGTGTGGATCCAGGTGTGTGTGTTTCCAGGTGTGTGTGGTTCCAGGTGTGTGTGTTTCCAGCTGTGTGTGGATCCAGGTGTGTGTGGTTCCAGGTGTGTGTGTTTCCAGGTGTGTGTGGTTCCAGCTGTGTGTGTTTCCAGGTGTGTGTGGTTCCAGGTGTGTGTGTTTCCAGCTGTGTGTGGATCCAGGTGTGTGTGGTTCCAGGTGTGTGTGTTTCCAGGTGTGTGTGGTTCCAGCTGTGTGTGTTTCCAGGTGTGTGTGGTTCCAGCTGTGTGTGTTTCCAGGTGTGTGTGGTTCCAGCTGTGTGTGTTTCCAGGTGTGTGTGGTTCCAGCTGTGTGTGGTTCCAGGTGTGTGTACCTGGGGAGGGACTCCCCCAGGGGGTCGGCTCCAGACAGGATGAGCAGGCAGGGCAGGGCCTCCAGCTCCAGGTAGGTACGAGGAACCCAGTCCTCATCCTGGACCTTCAGCCAGGCCTGGACACACACACACACACACACACACACACACACATACTTGTTATCCACATCATCCCCAAATTAAATTAACAGGATTCAGTAGAGCAGCAGGGTGCCGGTCAGCTGACTGCCAGGCCTACCCTGATTCGCTGGGTGAAGCACGCTCCGATCCTGAGCTCCTGACTGGGGTTGCCAAGGACGATCTCAAACTTCTCCTGCAGGCCCAGCCTCTCTCTCACATTGGTCAGTCGCTGGTGGGCCCACGCCGCCAGAGCCAATGAGGGGATGCGCAGCAGCACCATGTGACCGTGGTGGGCGGGGCAGCGCTGAGCAGAGTTGAGCAGGCTCTGGATGATCTCCAGGGTCTCCACAGAGGTGTGTTTGTGGAGGCTGTGTTCCCCTGAGGCCCTGACCCGGCCGGACACAGCCATGAGGGCCACAGAGTAGTGCTGGACCAGAACCTGGGTCCTGATCACTGCACTGTGAAGCTTCGGGAACCTGGACAGAGGACAGGGTGGTGGGGTGAGGGGGTGTGTGTGTATCTTTGATGAGTGTTGTGTGTTTGTGTGTGTATCTTTAATGAGTGTGTGTGTGTGTTTGTATCTTTGATGAGTGTGTTTGTGTGTGTATCTTTGATGAGTATGTGTGTGTGTGTATCTTTTATGAGTGTGGGTGTGTGTTTGTGTATCATTGAGGAGTGTGTGTTTGTGTGTGTGTGCTACCTCTCCTCCAGGGCAGTGGCCATGTTCTCGAAGGAGCTGTCGTATCGCAGCAGAGGCAGACCGCTGCCTGAGTGAGTGGAGTCCAGGAGCTCTGACACACCAAAGTACCGTGTCCTCTCATGGTACAGGTCCACGTCCTGCACACACACACACACACACACACACACACACACACACACACACACACACACACACACACACACACACACATAAATAGACACAAACACACATAAATACACACACACATAAATACACACACAAACACACATAAAACACACACACACAGTAGTCTCATGCACACAGAAATAAAGAAGCATCTGAAAGTGTGTTTGCAGAGCTGCAGTGTGTGTGTGTGTGTGTGTGTGTGTGTGTGTGTGTGTGTGTCGTACGTTGTTGGAAGCGGAGGGCCAGTGGATCTCGTTGTAGGGGCTGATGCGTGTGTGCTGCGTCTGCAGGGCGAAGGGGAACGAGGTGACGTGGAGGGTCAGGATGTTGGGGGCGTCACAGATCTGAGGGGAGTTCAGCAGGCAGTCCACCAATCCCAGGCCAGCGTCACCTGTGCCACTGTACAGCCCACTGCACACACACGCACACACCCACACACACACACACACACACACACACACACACACACACACACACACACACACACACACACACAAGAAGGAATCAATGTTGTCCAATCATGTTGAAAAAGTCAAGTTTAACACACACACACAGACACACAAGCACACACACACACCTGCTGATATCCCAGTGAGCGTGATCGTGGACCAGGATGTAGAGCGTGTATAAGTTCTTGTGGGCTTCCTGTATGAGGTCATCAATGCGCGCCCTGGCATCCTGGTCCATCTTCACCACGTAACGCTCCCCCTCCTTCTGGGACGAACAGTCCTGCTCCAGACCTAGCTCCTGGAGAACACCTGCACACACACACACACACACATTTACATTCATTTGTTTAGCAGACGCTTTTATCCAAAGCGACTTACAAGAGAGAGCTTTTACAAAAAGAGCTTCGGTCACTGAGCATAGCAACTTAATAGACCCCAACATAGCAGGCATCTAGATCATGATACAATACATACATCATGAGAACCAATAAGTGCCAAGGGAACACACACACACACACAGATCAACACACACACACAGATCAACACACACACACACACACAGATCAACACACACACACACACACACACACAGATCAACACACACACACACACACACACACACAGATCAAAACATACAGGGGAAGAGATGAATACACACATACAGAGAGGCAGAGCAGGAAGGAAAGCTAGAGGGGGAGAGGAGGAGGAGCGGAGGAGGAGAGGAGGAGGAGCGGAGGAGGAGTGGAGGAGGAGCGGAGGAGGAGGGTCGTACCAGAGTTCCAGAGGTGCAGCAGGGTCTGCTGGAAGGTGATCTGAGAGGGGGGCACGCAGATGAGGAAGTGGACCCTGTCGAAGGAGCCCAGGTCCAGGTTCTGAGTGCTGGAGTCAGCGATGGCACACACATGGGACAGCAGCTTCCTGGCTACGGCCAGCTGGATGGGACGCACCTGATGCCACTCCACACAGTACTCTACACACACACACACACACATGCATAGGAACACACGTACACACACACATATGTGATTCCAGTGTTCGATGAAGGTCTGATACATACAGAACATCCCCTCTCTGTGATACTGGCAGACTAACCTGAGCATGTGTCTTTAGGGCTCTGTCCTCGGTCTTTGGGACTGTCGGTGTGTGTGTCGGTGTGTGTGTCGGTGTGTGTGTCAGTGTGTGTGTCTGTGTGTGTTTTGGGGCTCTCTGTAGAAGCTCCTGACTCCTGACTGCTGGACAAGGGAGAAGGCTGGCTGCTGGTCTCCGTGGTAACGCTGTCCAAGAGGGTGTCTATGTCCCCGTCTGACACACGCACACACACAAACACACACACATACAAAAGTGAGACAGCAGAAATGGTAATAGAACACATCACACAGTGTGACTAAGCAGCAACACACACACACATAGTGGCTGGTTTTTACCTGGGCCCAGAGAGTTGCAGAAGGCGGTGAGATCCTGGTTGAGACCAGAGGACATCTGCCTGCTGATCTCCTTCAGTCCCTCAGCAGGAGAGAGCATGCTCTCAGCCAGGGCACGACACTGGTGCTTCCCTGATGCACACACACACAGAGGGGTCACACACACACACACACACACACAGACCACACAGAACACACACAAACGTACACACAGATCCACAGAGTGACGTTGCAGATTTCACCACACCTGTCACCACCACACAGGACTCTGTCTCCTGGCCCTTGGCGGTGCAGATGATGACCACGTAGTTGGTGTGTGTGAGTTTCCCTTCCATCAGGCTGGAGAACACCTCGGCCAGGCCCTGGGCCAGGCTGCTGCCCTCCCCCAGGACCAGTACCCCGGCCCCACACGACGAGGCCGCCAGCTGGGCCAGCCAGGGCAGCTGGTTGGGGGTGAGGGGCTGAGCCTGGGGCAGGGTGAGCCCGCCGGAGGGGCCCTGCGGCCGGGGGAGAGGGGAGGGCTGGGGCTGCTGGTACTGGCGGATCTCACTCAGGTGGGACTCTCTCCAGGAGCGCATGAAGATCTGCTCCAGGTCCTCGATCAGAGGCACTTGGTCTGGGCCTAAGGACAGCCAATCGTGTCGAGGTTTACCGGAGCTCGCAGCCAATCACGTTAGAGTTGCTTTGACGAAGGACAAACCCTTCATCCATTTCTCTCCCACCCCTCCACCCCTCCACCCCTCTCACCTAGCTGCACCAGGTAGTAGACGGTCAGCAGCACCTGCATCTGGGTGGACAGGGGCTGGATGGGGGAGGGGCCGTAGTGCTGGTAGACCTGGGGCAGGGTCTGGGAGCTCTGATAGCAGTCGTGCAGCAGGGGGCTCACACACACCTCCCCCACGTTCCCAACCAGGGGGGGCAGCGCTCCGTGACCTGGGGAGGGGACACACACACACACACAGCTGTCACACAGCGCACACTAACTCACTACAACTGAGAGGGGGAGGTGAAGAGAAGGAGGAGGGGGAGAGGGAACAGGTAGGCTAGATTTAAGTTTTAACATGCAGGTGTGGAAGGATTTAAAAGGGGGAAGGGGAAGGACAGAGGGATGAAAGGATGGAGGATAGAGGGATGGAGGGATGAACGGATGGAGGGATGAAAGGATGGAGGGATGAAAGGATGGAGGGATGGAGGGATGGACACATCTGCATAGTCTTACCTTTGAAGATGACAGGCTGGAGTCGGCAGGTGTTAAGGAGCTGATCAGGCACTGTGACAGACACCCCTGGAGAGGGCGGCGTCACCGAGGACCCCTGGGGAGCACTGACTGCACCTGCGCTGTCTGGAAAGCACACACACACACACACGCTGAGGCGTATAGCAGGCAGAAAGCACACCAAAAACACCCCCATGCATATTTGGAGCTAAAGGACACACACACACACACACACACCATCCCTACCTGGCTTGTTCCAGATGATATGAGAGGAAGAGGAGGATGATGAAGAGGTGGGCATGTTGACAGCAGCAGGCTCCGGCCCTGAGGAAGACTCAGGAGACCAGCCTCTGTGTCTCTTCTTAGGAGGGCCAGCGTGGGTGGCGGGACCTTAGACACACACACACACACACACACACACATCACACATATGAATCATCTGGTAAACACTCCTGGAATACACTCCTCATCACCTGGAGTATATTATCAACCACCTGGAATACATTATCAGCATGAGAGTTATACATACAGACAGTCAGTCAGTCAGTCCGACAGACAGACACTTAGTCAGACAGACACAGACAGACAGACAGACAGACAGACAGTCAGACAGACAGTCAGACAGTAGAAGTGTTAGGAGACGTTATAAAACAGTTGAGCCTTTGTTATACATTCCCCAGGACCTTCCTCTCTGGCTTCAGACAGACACAAGTTGTTTTCATGCAACAGCACTCACACAAAGAGCCCACATGTTAAAGAGCCAATGAAATCCCTGGCAGGCTGGCAGGAAGGAAGGAAGCCTCACGTTTCACAACAAAACCCCAGAATGAGACAGGGAGAGGGAGAGAAAGAGAGAAGGGTTTTACTGCCCCTCTTTATTGGGGCGACAGTCTGGGAGAGAGTGTGGGGGAACAAAGATGGCCAGAGGGAGGGGGGAGGGGGTTTAGTGTCCCAAGTGTTGGTATATGAAAGGCAGGTAGAACAAAAGAGGGCGACACACCCCCCACACTTACTGTGACTGAGGCTTATAACACACACACACACACAGACACACACACACCGCAAGACACACGCTCTCTCACACACACGTGGTAGTTACCTATAACAGTGGGTCTTGACGGCCCGTTTGAGAGGGTGGATGGCTGGTGCAAAGGCTGCTGGGATAGGGGGCCGTGGCTGCCGTTGGTGAGAGGGGGAATGTCTGCCACCTGGGCTGGGCCAGTGGGGTCAACTGGAGAGCACATGACAGAAGATACAAAGAGATAGAGAGGTGGAGGAGAGGAAGTGAAGGAGAGATCACGTTTATTTCAGGTGAATTTCTCGCAGTCTAAATCGAGTCCCCCTGCAGGAGAAGGAACTGGATTGCGATAAGTGTGTGTGTGTGTATAAGCTACCTGTGTAGCTGCCGGTTGTGTGCGCAGGGAGAGCGCTGAGTGCAGGGTTGTGTAGCAGCTCCTCTGAGGTCACGGGACCCTCGGAGGTGTTAGAGGGGGTCTGTCGAGGTCTGCTGTCTGCAACACACACATTTAGACGACAAGCAACTTAGTTTAGCCTAACCTGAACCAAACCCAGCTAAGTTGAACCTAGCCTAAACTCCAAGCCTAAACCAGACCAGACCAGGTGTGAATGTTTCAGGTTGTTGGCGAGATCTATAAGCTAGCATTAGCTTGAATCTCTGACCTCTCAAAACCCTTTGACCTCTAACCTCACGTCCCCGTGGCCTTTCCCTAGGCAATCAACCCACAAGTACAGTAGAGTCAAAGGTCATGGTGACAAGGTGGTGCAGAGGTGGCAACTTGACCTCCTTCACTCTCATCTCTCCCTTCCCTCCCAGCCCCCCTCCTCCCAGCCCTCCCTCACCTGGTCCCCTCCAGTAGATGGGGGCCCCCCTGACCAGCTGGCCCTGGGGGTTTTTCTGGAGCAGGTACTTGAGCAGCTTCTGTTTCTTGGGCTGTGTGCTGACTTTCAGGTTGATGTGGTTGGAGAACTCGGTGAAGTAGCGGAAGCCCTTCTCTCCACAGCCCATGCAGGCGCCCGCAAACCCTGAGAGAGGAGCGCAGGAGAGTGAGGGTGTGTGGGATCGCACATCTACACACATCTCAAAACTGTTTTTTTTTTAACAGTTTTGCTTATTCCACTTGATGTTCCTTGCACTGCTTCCTTCTGTTTTTTAATGTCATGTGTTCTGGATTTTTTTCCTGCTGCCTTTAATATATTTTTTTGTACCTCTGTACGGTGTCTAATAATGTTCTATTATTAGAAATGATCTCGGCTAATCCAACAATTGTTTCCATGGTGACCATCAGGCTGTTATGAGGACTAAGAGTTGTGTACGTGTGTGTGTGTGTGTGCAGCACTGATAAGGGTGCCCTGACCCTATTGCTCTTGGCTCACTTCTCTATATTTGTGTGTGAGCATGTGTGTGTGTGTGTGTGTGTCAGCATGACAGGGCGTGTTGACCCTCACCTAGCAGTGCGTTGTGTCCTCGCTCGTCTGGGAGGAAGCGTCGGTCCACGGCACACACCAGCAGGGTGTCAGGGAGGCCGGGGGCTTTGGTCCCCACCAGTAGGAACCCAGGAGGGGGCTCCAGGGGGTCGGAGGTCAAAGATGTTAGGCGCAGGTCCCTGCCTGCCTGGCAAAACCCTGAGGAAGGCAGGGAGGGGGGAGGTTGAGTGTGTGTGTGTGTGTGTGTGTGTGTGTGGAGGGGGGTTATGAGTGTGTGTTAGTGCAACAGTACATGTGTATCCATGTGTGTTGGGGTTCTTGTGTACGTGCTTTTGTGTGTGTGTGTCTGTGTGTGTGTGTGTGTGTGTGTGTGTGTGCGTATACCATCAGTGGTGCAGCAGCCCTCTGGGGGGGGCTTCATCTGGTAGGGGACTGGGGGGCTGTTAGACTCTGAGCCATCTTCCTCCTCCTCTTCCTCATTGCCAGGTCGTCCTGTAGAGAAACCTGGATCAGTTTGCTGTTACTCACTGACAGTGAGAGTGTGAGTGAGCGTGAGCAAAGATGTGTGTGTGAGAGAGTGTGTGTGTGTGTGTGTGTGAGAGTGTGTGTGAGAGAGAGAGTGTGTGTGTGTGTGTGTGTGTGTGTGTGTGTGTGTGTGTGTGTGTGTGTGAGAGTGTGTGTGTGTGTGTGTACCGGTGTGAGCAGGGGGCTGCTCCGCCTCCAGGTAGAGCTGGGAGAACACAGGGCGAAGAACCACGGTGTTGGAGCGCAGAGACGCCTCGATGGAGTTGTGGAGAACCTCCTCGAAACGAGTAGTCCTCAGCTGGCCGGCATACGAGTTCCCCATCACTACACACACACACACACACACACACACAGACAGACACACACACACACAAGATCAGAGAGGTTGAGAGGATGAGAACAGAGAGGAGAGAGAAAAAGAGAGAAGGCAGTTTCTCTGTTTATGGTTCTGTCTCCTGATAACTAGACAGGATTTATAGCAACTCTTCAAGATGAACTTCCTCTAGGAAACTTTCCAGCAGCAGGCACGCTCTCTGACACACACACACACACACACACACTCACACACACACACACACACGCTCACACACACTCACAGACAGAGCCAGGCAGCTGCTCAGTCTACATATAAACAATCAGCTCCACCATAAGAGTCAGACTGCCCTGACCTAGAGAGCTCGTACACACACACAAACACACACACACACACACACACACACACACACACACACACACACACACACACACACGTGGGCTTAGCTTGGAGGGAAGGAATCAATCCTCAGCTAAGAGAACACCTGATGTTCTATTACTGTATCAACTCACATTTGCATGAGGCTACCTATATATAAACTAAAATATAGATCATTTACATATCTGAGACCAGGGTCTGGTATCATAGCTAAATGGATAGATGGACTGACTAAAGGACATAAGAAGAAAGCTGACTGAAACTCCCAGGGTGAGTTCAGGAAGTGTTCCCCTGAGTTTGTGGAGGGAGCCAGAGGAGGAGAGGGGAGACGTCGTGACCCGCTCTGACCCAGGCCAGACACGGAGGGACGTCCTCACACCTCCACAAACCAGGACCGGAGAGAATAGAAGAAGGGAGAGGAACAGGCAAGGAGGCAGGAAAGGAAGGAGGGAGGGACGTAGATAAAAGCACAGACAGCTCCCAGCCCCTCCCCCCTCTCCCACCTCCCCTCCCGCCCTCTCCCCATGACAGGAAGGTGGGACATCCTTTCATCCCCCACTCCCCCACCTCCCCCCCCCTTCTCTCGTCCCTCAGGGAAGAGCAACATGATTGTAGCTGTTTTATGACTCAGCCCTCATCTTTCATCCCCTCCTCCTGTTATCCTCCACCCCCTCCACCCCCCTACCTCCACACACTCCTCTTTCCAGTCTAGCACGAGTTATGTTATTGAGTGGGAATTACACAGGAATATATATTTATTTTGTGAATTACAGAGAAAACCCATTTCCCTTTTTGTGTCAAATGTAAAAAGCAACCATTGTGTATGGTGAAGAGTGTGTGTGTGTGTGTGAGAGAGAGAGAGAGAGAGAGAGAGAGAGAGAGAGAGAGAGAGAGAGAGAGAGATTGTGGGTGTATGTGTGTGTTGGATAAAGGTAGTCAGTAAAAAGCACAAACATCACCTGCTGGGCTGGGAACACAAAGACAAGAAACCCCAGAATGCAGTCATTAAATCACACACGCACCCCCCCCCACACACACACACACCCACACCCACCCACACACACACACACACACATTCCCTTTATCCAGTTTATCTCAGGAACATGAGGTCAGAGGGCAAGTCCTGATAACAATGATCTGTCCAAACTTTGATGTGCCCAATCCTCTACACACTCACACACGCACACACGCACACACACTCACGCACACATAAGCGACACTTTTGTGTCATCAGCTCAGTGGACACAAAGGGCTACTTCCAAAGGTCAGAGGTCAGGCTGGGAGGGTCAGGCAGACAGTCAGGACTCATTCTCCCAGGCAGCCCCTCATTCCAGCAGCCCTTTCTCTCTGCTGCCAGCACCTCAACCCCACCCCCCTCAACCCCACCCCTGACAGACCCCTGACCTACCACCCCTGCACCCTCACTGGAGGATCACATTACACACACACACACACACACACACACACACACACACACACACTAGAAATGCTCCTTACAGTTTGTGAAGCAGCGAAAATCCATTTGCAAACAGCGTTAATTCAATTATAACGTGAACTGTAATTCAGAGAGAGGTGAAGACATAGATAGAGAGAAGAAGATAGAGAAAGAGAGAGAGAGAGAGAGCAGGGTTGAAGGATGAGAGGCGGGGGGCTGGTGGAGGAATGTGGAGCTACCAGCGGTCAGCTGCTGAATGTGGGATCTGTGAGCTGCTTCAGCCCAGCTTAGCAGATGCTCTCCACATTACCAAGCACTGACCCTGAGCAAACACACTCTGAAACACAGTCCGCTTCTCATAACCTCTGTGGATCGATATCACGATGCCCAGCACAGCTGGAGGCTGGAGCAGGGGAGGAGGGAGGGGGATGTGTGCTGTGTGTGTGTGTGTGTGTGTGTGTGAGTGAGTGTGTGTGAGTGAGTGAGTGAGTGAGTGAGTGAGTGAGTGTGTGTGTGTGTGAGTGAGTGAGTGAGTGAGTGAGTGAGTGAGTGAGTGAGTGTGTGTGTGTGTGTGTGTGTGACTGTACAGTGCATCCACCTGTGTGAAACAACACCCTCTTCCACTGAGAAATCCAGCGGAGAAGGCATTGCCTGACCTCCTGTCTCCATAGCAACACTTCCTGTCGTTTCACTGTGAAACATGCTTATATGGTTCCCATATTAGAACCAAAGACTGAGACTCAGATCAAGACCAGGCCCAAAGGTAGATCTACCAGGACCAGAGTTAGTACCAGGACCAGATTAAGTTCCAGGGCAGGACCAGGATGGACCAGACTACTGCCAGGGCAAGGACACTGGCCACTGGGTTAATCTTTTTGCCATCCTTGAGACAGAATCTGTTAATAGTTCCTTTTATTATCAGAGTCTGCAGAGTTGAGGCGTTCTCTGTCCTTGGGAACAGAGATAACACACACACACACACTTGCACACACACTTTGTATTGTCTGCACAGGAAAAGTGTATACAATCAATTTCCGTTCCTTTGGATGATGCAAAAAATTTTGGGATGAATGTGTTTGGAACTTAACAACATGAACATGATTCTTTTCACAGAACTATTATTTTCATAAATATTAGTAGTAAGTACTACTCCATAAGACCTTTTAGTAATCATCCATGCAAAAAAAATATGTTGTCTCATCTATGGACAGAACTGTGTTAATCCCACATTATGCATTCAAAACTAAGTGATTAACTAATGATGCTGTCGTCTTAATTTTCTGGTAATAAAAAGCAGAAGGTAAATAGTATATTTTCGATGGTAGTTTAATGTTTCAGTGAAATCAGCATCAAAATCTTATTTTGATCCATCATTCCCTGATCCACACACCAGCCACATTATTTATACACAGCAACTGGTGACAGTGAGATCAGAGAGTGTGATCATAAAACATGCACACTTGAATACAGGACATGGTGCCAAATAAACTGCCTTGACTGTAGAGACTCTGGTGGTCAGGCTCATTCCCTATATGGTCAATGCAATAGGCTAAGCTATAGGGTAAGTATTTAGACGAGTAACCGATGACCTTATGATCTGTGAACATGCAGACGAAACGATATGCAGTGAAATAACTGATGTGACTGTATAAAGTCATGCGTTAGAATGCATCGACTGCTAGGACTGAGCCCACCCTCATGTCTCATGTTGATGTTTACAGATTGCGGTGGCGACAATAACCGGGATAGAGTAAAACAAAAAATTAGTTTAAGAAAGAAAAAAAAGAAAAAAAACGGTTTACCTGTTGGTGATATGATCAACAAAACACCATAGTCAACGTACCTTTTATTCAAATCACGCCTTGTTGATTATCCTTATTAGTCTAGTTGAAGAATGAACGGGCTGCATGTCCTCTAATCCAGGTGACGCGTGTGTCGCTCCTTCATCCTCTCTGAGCGCTCCAGGCTCCAGCCCTCCCCCTTCTGGGGACTATGGTATGTCCCTCCCCCTTCCGGTTACAATGGTATGGTCCGAAGCAACAAGCAGGCGGACTGATAAATAGATAATAAATAAAGAGTCTGGAGTAGAGACTAGAGACTAGAGAGACTAGAGACTGGAGGAGAGACTGGAGTAGAGACTAGAGACTAGAGAGACTAGAGACTGGAGGAGAGACTAGAGACTGGAGGAGAGACTGGAGACTGGAGGAGAGACTAGAGACTGAATAAGAGACTGGAGGAGAGACTGGAGGAGAGACTAGAGAGGTTTGAACGCATAACGTTCCCTAAAAGTTATGTAAATGTGACGAACGTCTCGAACCTTAACAGAACATTGGGGACGTTTTTAAAACGTTCTCATTTGGTTCTGATCATACCTTTTTTGAAAGTTTCCTGTATGACTTTATGGAGACGTTCCATGTTTGTTATTTTATGGTCACACTGCAAACAAATATGACATTTGGGACTTTTAAAGAACGTCCCGTGAAAGTCACATGATGGGGACGTTGACAACATTTGCTACATTCAGTTGTACAGAGGCTAATTTCATGTTCTTCTTGGCTTGATACACTTAAAGTAGTAATTTGCTGATAACGTTAGTTAATATTACGCAGGCTCAATATACCGTTTGAGGTTGTTTTTATCTTATTCATTCTTCTTTGGATTCATACAAGTTTGTATTGCTAATGTTAGTTACTGTGATGATTAAATCAGTTTTTTTAAGGAGAGTGATAGGCAGTGCAACTTTCCCCCCAGTTTGCTGAGTTATATTAGACTTGTTAGACTTTGCCGTCCTCTTCTGGAGACGTATTCTAATTACAGACACATGGATGGATAATCTTACAGCATGCAAGCAGAGTCAAATCGCCCTCTAGTGGCCTATTGCATACACTGCAAGGAGAGAGAAAAGCGTGAGAGGTTCCGGAAAGAGTGAAGAACGGGGCTCATACGAAACATGAACTTTTCATTGGCCCTTATGTTTAGGGTCAAAATCATTGAAAATGTTTGGAAAGTTGCTGTTTTTTTTCTGTGGAAAAATCTGAGATTCCGTTCAAGATATCTACCAGAAGAATCCAGTTTGGCTTCTGAGATGTCATTGTGTTACACTCTACAGCAAAGTTATGCATGAACATCAACCCATACACACATACACGCACAAACAATGGTCACATTAACATGTGTTGTAGTCTGGAGGAGCGAGGAGGAGAGAGAGGGGAGACAGACACCCTCATATCTCCCTGGCTTCATCTCTGCTGAGAGAGACTTATTAAAATGACACGAGCACATCACACGCTGTCGCCCAACGGGACCACCACACACCGTCACACTCTTTCTTTTCCTCATTTTCTTTCTTGCCTCCCCCCCACCCCATCCCTCCTTCCACACACACCCTCATCTCCCCCTCTCCCCTCCTCCCACACACACACACTCGCACACACTCTCCTCTCCCCCCTCCGCTCTTCTCCTTTTCCACCCTCCACTCCCCCCCCCCCCCCTCACCTCCTCCTCTTCTCTGAGGCAATCCGTCATCATGACGGGCTCCGGTCCCCCCGCTAAGTGCCCACGGGCGCGACAGACAGCCGCTGGTGACGGGAGCACTCCAGGGTTGTCACGCGCTAATACGCCCACCACCACCCTCCTCCCCCCCCTCCTCACCCACGCCAGAGTGAGAGAGAGAGCAGGGGGGGGGGGGGGAGTGTATTCATCTTCATCTGAGTCCATGCAGGGGTGATGAAGTCCAGCCCCTCATGAGCGAACGAGAGCAAAGCCACACCTTCATTACTGAAGGTAAATTAAAAGACCCCCCATCCCCCCATCCCCCACCCCTAAATGACATGTACCCCAGCGAAGCCTCACCTCACTTCAACACTCCTCCTAAAAATAAAAACTCTCGTCAACACTTCTCGCCCCGTTGGGCTTCAGCCTTCAACCCGGCCGCTCAGATGGGGGGCCCCGGCCTCGGAGGAGAGGCCAGGGTGGAGGCCTCTAATCCTGGTGAGTTATGGCAGTGTGGCGCTGGTGCGGCTCTGGGCCGGGCCGGACCGGGCCCCTGATGGGAGAACAGGTGTTGGACTGGGTCCAGAGGAGCAGGGGGCGGACGGGTGATTCATCGGGCGGGACCAGGCCCGGTTCCCCCGGCCTGGGGGGACGATTTGTAAAGGTTGTCAGAGGGTGAAGGGGTGAGGGGAGGAGAGGGGGGGAGAGGAGGGGGGAGGAGAGGAGAGAAAGAACCAAAGTAATCTCTTAAGCTAATACTGGAGTTTTATCAAGGTAAACTAAGACAGAAGTATTTTTTTATTGTTGCTAAGCTTGAATAAAAACATAACAAAATAAACTTCAAATCAACCCCATATTCCATACATCAGTATAAAGCAGTGCTGATAAAGAGTCCAGCCCCACCATCCATGGTAAATGTGTCCATGAGAGGCCCAAAAAAAAGAAGGTATTTCTAATTTACACACAATGATGGTCAAAGTCGTTTGGATGAAAACGATAGTGGTTTTGCAAGCTGTAAAGCATATCATTATCATTAGGCATTTACACACTGATCCAGCCCAGCCTAGGCTCTGTACTGTGAAACACACAGCCCTTCCACAGCCATTAAATCCCTTTAAAAAGAGCCTCATTTGAGCAGTAATAAAAAATTTAATCATTTTATTACCAAAAGAGTATTTAACAAGTCGCTAATGAAAAGCCAAAGGCAGGTTCTCTAAGTTTAACCTTCAGAAAGAAAACCATGTATCACTTGGTCTATCCTGCGGCATTGTGGGAAAGAAATGTCACCCTCCATTATCTCCCTCACCTGAAGTGGTGCATCTCCCCCCTCCTAACCCCCTCACCCCCCACCCTGGCTGTCAGAGAGGGGGGTGGGGGGTAGAATTAGGTGATTCAATTATTACCCATCTTTACGCGTGAGCGAGAGAGAGCACAGCTGCACTAGCGCACGCACGCGCACACATGCACACTGAGGGCACACATCACACACACACGGCACACACGCACACACGCGGGTGCACACGCTCGTGCGTCTCACACTGTGAGCAACTTGTGACGGGACGGCAGGGTGTAAAGAGACAGTCCCCTGCTCTCTCACAGGCTGTTCTCCCTGCCGCCACGGCAACCATACTCCACCGGAGCTCTCCACGGGTCAATTAACAAGAAAATGAGAGAGAGAGAGAGAGAGAGAGAGAGAGAGAGAGAGAGAGAGAGAGAGATAGATAGAGAGATAGAGAGAGCTAGAGAGAGAGGTGGAGAAAGAGAGTCCTAGAGTGATAGAGAGCTAGAGAGAAAGGGATGGGAGCACGGGAAAGGGCCGAGAGAGATAGAGGGAGAGAAACATGGGATGAAGGCATGGATAGATGTGGAAAATGGGGAGATGCAGACGAATAGAGAGATGGAGAGATAATGCAATGAAGATGCACGGAAACATGGATAACAAAGTGAAAGATGGAGGGAGGGAGAAATAAAATGATATAGAGAAGGTACACACATACACAAATGCCCTTTATGGGCTGATGTGCACATAGCTAAGTATCTGTGTTAGTGTGTTTGTGTATGTGTGTGATAGGGAAGTGTTTGTAAGTGTGTGTGTGTCACTGATAAGTCTATATTTTCAGTGATGTCCTTAAGGGTCAGGGAAATACACACAGCCCCTTGTGTTACACTAAAAATGGCTCGGTACATGACTGCTGCAATTCCTTTGACACACTGAAATAATTTATGACCAGTAACAAAAATACTCAATTTCCTATAACAAGTTTTTGCTCTTTACGGAGGGGAAATGCTCCTCAAAGTTAATTGAAAAGTGTCCTGGCTTCATTAGCATAAGAAACACATTTAAAGGTTGAAAAATGATAAATAAATACATGGCCACCTGTGAAATATGGCTTTTGACTCCTGGGTCATTTGTAACGTTCCCTTTAATTACGTGACAGGTCTGGGTTGTCCAGCCCCTCTCTCTGGGATGAGATCAGGGCAGGAGGGATGGAGAAGAGGAGAAGAAGGTGAAGAAGATGAGAAGAGGAAAGAGGACAAGAGAGATCCTAGTCATAGTCTGTAATGTCATATTTCACAGAGTAAGCAGCATCTAGAAGTCTTGTTAATGGGCCCCTCTCGTTATAGGGGATGAGGAGTTTTCTCTGATGGAGGAATTAGCCTGGCACAGTTTATTTAACGATTCACGCTAACGTTGAAGGCTCGAGACAGACGTCTGGATATGGAACCGTGCAGCTCCCTGTTGAGTACCGGCAGGTGCCAGTAGAGACCAGAGGACAGCAGCTAATTTCAGAACACGACACGAAGGGTCTCCACGCGCAGACGACATGTGGCCACCCCTGTCTCTCTCCCCCCTCGTCCATTTCTCAACTCCCTCCCTCCCCTTTTCTCTTTTCTACCTCTCTCTTTTATGCATAAAGAAAACAGCTTGCATTGCCCTGCAGGTACGAGCGCGTGGGTGCACCGGTTTCACCTTCACTCCGTCTCCCCGGTCACTTCCCGGTAGAGCACGCGCGACAACGTTGGCTCCTGGGGTGCCCCGCCCCCCTACCCCCACCCCCCTCGCTCTTTTCTTCCCTTCTCTCCTTTCTCCCCCTCGTTCTCACCGAAGAGCGAGAGGCACGAGCACCGGTGCATGGCCCGCCCCCGCTCAGTCTTATTAAAAGTGGAAGGAGATATTTCACCCCCCCAGAAATATAACAGGATAGACAAGTGAGCGAGGCTAATCCTGGGGATGAAATTAGCAGCGCGGTGGCGGGGGCTGGTGCGGGATGATGAACGAGGTTGAGCCGGCTACAGTCGCCTCGTCCACCGGGATAATTACACAGCGCTCCCGGGCTGGGATGTGTCGCCTGGCCCCCTTTTTTGATGGCTCTATTTCAATGGGGGGTTCGGCTGCGCTTGAAATACATAGTAAAAGCTATTAAAATTGAAATTGTTCTAGGGCGGTGAGAGAGAGGACGGGAAGGGGGCGCGGGGGGGCCGTGACCCTATCAGAGTCTGTTTAATAAGGTGCTCCGGTTCCTTCACGCGGGCGGCGCAGGGACTCTCGTGGGTAGAGGAAGCGGGAAGAAGGGGCACGCGCTGGCATGTCTTTGACCACCGTGCGCGTGCCCGACACTTGTCTCTAGTACTTTGTTCCTCCAAAAGCATTGTCTCTTACAGGCTGAGGGAACTGCAGGCTGTGGCCAAGTCATTATGAGGAGAGGGGAGCATAGAGGCTTATGAGACCCAATATGAACATATCACTGTCAAGTTATGTGCTTCTGATATTTGCAAAACCATTATTTGCAACTTTCACTTAGCTAAGAAACGATTCTCGTGTACTCATCAACGATTCTTTTATATACACCAAACCATACCCGCCTCGGCTCCATTCTTTGGACGTTAGGGGGGTGAGGGGGGGGGGGGTGGGGGGGGGGGGGGTAGGGGGTTAGTGAGGGGGGTTGGGGGGGGGCGAGCGTGGCAGACATCTTTGACCAGTACACTGACCCTTCCCCAGGGAAACAATGACTTTGAGAATGTGGGAGAGCACCGCCTGGCACCACACACACACACACACACGCGCACACACACACACACACGCACACACACACACACACACACACACAGAAGAATGGAGGGCGAGAGCCCATTCATCACTTTAGCAAATACAACAGACCCTATTGTTAGACCCGGCCAAAAAAAAGGCCTGGAGGACGACAAAAGCTGTTGCACTTAGCTTGCATTCATTGTTACACACAGACACACGAGCGCATAAGCACACACGAACACACACACACACACATACACACATAATGCTTTCACACCTTCTGAAATAGGAGAAACAAATACCAAGTACAAATATGCATCAATTACATCCAACTAGCAATTTTTTCAAAACTTGTGACTTTCTACATTTATGGTGAGAGTTTAGTTGCCTGCGTGGTAAATATTTTGGTTTCTCTAAAAGTCTTCTATCAAAACAATCAAGCAGAACGAATAGTAGCTGATGATTCGAAGACACTCACATTGACATCCATACAGACACACAGACTCACATGTAGAAAGAGACGGAGAGCGACAGAGAAAGAGGGAAAGAGAGAGACAGAAGATTTCTAGTCTGGATCCACGACCCTGAGGGTCTGTCGGAGAGGAGTTTCTGAGAGGTTCCACAAAGGAAGCATGCTGTTCCCCCTCCTGCCACCAGATGACAACATTCACCATGGAATCAGACTCACAAGTTTGTACGTTCATGGGTAACTGTACACAGGGAAGTAGCGAGGGATGGAGGGAGAGAGGAAGACAGTGAGAGATAGAATTAGATGTTTCTCAGATAACACCAGCACGCTGAGCAACACTGTGATGTCATAGAAATAGGTAGACTAACACATTAAAATGAACACTGCGATGTCACAATCCCACACGAACACACTGAAGACAACACTGTGATGTCACAATCCCACACGAACACACTGAAGACAACAATGTGATGTCACAATGCCACACGAACACACTGAAGACAACACTGTGATGTCACAATGCCACACGAACACACTGAAGACAACACTGTGATGTCACAATCCCACACGAACACACTGAAGACAACACTGTGATGTCACAATCCCACACGAACACACTGAAGACAACAATGTGATGTCACAATGCCACACGAACACACTGAAGACATCAATGTGATGTCACAATCCCACACGAACACACTGAAGACAACACTGTGATGTCACAATCCCACACGAACACACTGAAGACAACACTGTGATGTCACAATCCCACACGAACACACTGAAGACAACACTGTGATGTCACAATGCCACACGAACACACTGAAGACAACACTGTGATGTCACAATGCCACACGAACACACTGAAGACAACACTGTGATGTCACAATCCCACACGAACACACTGAAGACAACACTGTGATGTTACAGTGATAGGTACACAAACAGATTGAAGATAACATCGGTAAAGCTTGATGAAACATAGAACCTCTCTAACCATGGAAGGTTCTGTTTAGAACCCTTAACTGGTCTCTCTGTCCGGAAAAGTTTATTTTAGAGAGTGTTGAGGTGCTCGAGTCTCTGTGAGGTTTCGGTTCTCTAGGAGAACATGTAGCTGTCTGTAGTGATCACATTCAGCACAACGCCATCTGACTGATTGATCTCATCATCCACTTTAGGGTGATTCTTTTTTGTTGTCGTAAAGACTGGCAATAAACCTGTGTCCTAATGTGATCTTGTAAGGACAGAAGTGCAGATTGTATTTAAATATAACATTAGTACCTTTGACATATTTATTTAGTCATTTAATTGACCATTTTAATATTTTCAGTAAATTCATCATCTCAAATTATTTTTGAAATAGATAATACAATGAATCATAATTTGAATATGAAAAATGCAGTGAAGGTCTTCAATAGGCTGAATGATTCAAAATTTCATTTCAATGGTTAATTTAGAATGTTCTTTTACCTGAAATGTTTTTTTTCTTCATAAATGAATAAATCATCATAAATAATGAACATCATCAGAGAGTCTAAAGGTATTAGTATAAAGCTGGTTCAAATAAAAAAAAATACAGACATTAACATTCTAATTGAATTAACAACAGTTTACTATTAAAACCAAAATGAACATGTATGAATGGTACACTATTTTACTTACCCAATTTCTTTCAAATCTAACTTACAGATCAACCCGTTCAGATGTGTGTGATGATTGCAGGGTATATTTAGTCCCCTGCTCTCTTCCACACAGAGCAGTAAAAACCCTGATTCCTATTTTCAAACAATACTATTTACCACAACTTTTACAATGTCATGGTCTGCCTTGTTTTCTATAATAACACAAAGTACTAAAAATATGTTTTATTTTATTTAAACGTTAGATTGAAAATATTAATTCAGTTATTATGATTATTTTTCTAATATTATTTTTATATGAAGCCTTGAAATGTATTTAATGCAGTGTATGCAGAGTAAATCGAAATGTTTAAGATATATTTGCATGCAAATGTGGCCAGCAAAGATAAGTGCCACACATAATTTATAAAACCATACTTTATTACATATAAAATGTGCAATTTAAATGACTTGTATTAATGTATTGGTTTAAAGAATAGCAGGATATGCACATGTAAATTACAATCCATGCAAATGATAAAGTACAAACTAATTTATTTTAATTAGTTTTTGCTTGATTACATTTACACTGGTAACCTTATTTAAAGCTACAGGAAATTAGTAGTACATCAGTAACATTAATTTGTAACAATAACAGTTTACA
Organism: Neosalanx taihuensis; assembly: GCA_030340665.1. NCBI lineage: Eukaryota > Metazoa > Chordata > Actinopteri > Osmeriformes > Salangidae > Neosalanx > Neosalanx taihuensis. The sequence goes on from CM059305.1 coordinate 9,621,847, forward strand.
AAAAGTGTTGTAATTGCGTAACTGTGGAATATAGCTATGGGGTTGATGGTTGGTGTTGATTACTGTGTCACCTGAGCAGCATCACAGAGTCCTTCTGTCTCCCTGACCTCAGAACAGTTCAATCCAGCCTGTTCAGGAAAAAAGAGATCCAACAATGGAGATCAAAGATTCAGTGGACGTAAGCTTCCCCATGTCAATCCAGAAAAGAACTACATGCACTTTTTAACGTCAGTTATGAAATTGTTATGATTTTCCATAATCACTGATAAATGCATTGAATAGGGTGACTGAATAGAACTTGTCTCTCTCTCTCTTTCTCTATCTAGCTCTCTCTCTCTTTCTCTATCTAGCTCTCTCTCTCTTTCTCTATCTAGCTCTCTCTCTCTTTCTCTATCTAGCTTTCTCTCTCGCTCTCTCTCTCTCTTTCTCTCTTTTCCAGCCACTCTACACTTAGCACCACCAACAATCTAATTCCGTCCTCTTCTCATACATACATCCCTCCACACTGATGGGTTTTGTCCTTTGATTCAATCAGTTTACTGTCTGGACAATTATCTCCAATTTAACCACTTAGAGGAAGGAAGAGAGGGATGATAGGAGTGGGGGGGGGGGGGGTTGTGGGGGGGGTTGGGGGCTTTTAGGAACCCCCCGTCCCCACTCCATCTAGAGAGCATGTAACCTCTACGACAGAATAGAAGGGAGAGGAGGAGAGAAAGAGAGTCCCCCACGAGGGTAGCTACCTACTACACCCGTTCATTTGCCTGCCCTGTGATTTAATTTCCGAGCCCTTAAACATGACGAATTACCACCTCTGTCTTCACTTAATGCTTTTAACAGATCCCAATGAAGAGCTGTAATCAGGTGGGGCTCCCGGCCTGCCGGCTGCAGGGCCCTCGTTTGCCTTATTAGCCCTGCGACTCCACCAATGCTGAGCCAGGTGGATAATCTCTGGGCTTTAGCGCCTTAATTACGCCATAATCAGTTCAGCGCATGGCCTCTCCACGCACAGGAGAGGAGGAGAGGAAGAGAGGGTGAGGGGTGGGATGGAGAGGGAATGGTTAAGGCTTCAATCCCCCTACCTCTGCACTTCTTTCACCCTCTCTTTCTCTCTCTCTCTATCTCTCTCTTTAGCCTCTCTCTCTCTATATTTGCTTTATTTCATTGGTTCCTTAGCCTTCACGTGGGCCTGCTGCCTCTCCCATCCTCAGACCCTTGCTCTCCTCCATACCTTTTCCTGCCTCTCACCCTGCCTCTCACCCTGCCTCTCCCCTGCCTCTTCCCTTGCCTCTCCCCTTGCCTCTCCCCCTGCCTCTCCCCTTGCCTCTCACCCTGCCTCTACCCTTCCTCTCCCCTGCCTTTCCCCCTGCCTCTCCCCTTCCTCTCCCCTGCCTTTCCTCCTGCCTCTCCCCTTGCCTCTCCCCCTGACTCTCCCCTTGCCTCTCCCCCTGCCTCTCCCCTGCCTCTCCCCCAGCCTCTCCCCCTGACTCTCCCCTCCCTCTCCCCCTGCCTCTCTCTGTGTCCCTCGCTGGCTTTTTCCCAGCCTCGTTCCCTTCCCCTCTCCTCCTGTCACCAGTGTGGGCCCTCTCATGACGCTTCACGTGAAGGGCAGACTAACTTTGTAGGACAAGACAAAGCTAAAACATATGGTTCCTATCCCCCAGGTGCTCTCTCGTACCGAGCCCAGCCTGCCAGACCCCCCCCCCCCCCGCCACCCCCGGCCCTCCCTTCCATTTCCTTTAAATATCCACCATTACTGGCTGCTCATATAGACTCCAGTCAGTCCCTGCTGATCCCTCAGTGCCCTGCGCTGCTGTGAGGGTGAGGTGTGTTTGCGATCTGCTGATGATGTCATTCCTACCCTGTGGCAACAGCACCTCTCGTCTGCGTCTGCGTGTGAGACAGACTGATTTCGGGTGGCGTCAGTACAATACCGACTGGTTTGATTCTTCCTCTGTGTTTCCGGGATCATTTGAGTTCCTTCCTCCGCTGGAGTGTTGGAACTGCGTCTCTCTGCCAAGTGGTTCCATTAGAGGAAATCAAATCAACTCCTTCTCCTTTCTCTTCCTAATGATGACGAAGTGAAATGTGAATGTGTTTTTTTTCTTCTCTGTGCATTCTAAAGCAATTAACGGCCCCATTTAATACCAATCAGCCACTAAACTTCAATTTGTGTCATGTTATTTACTCTTTTTGAATTTTTCAGCGCTCCCTAAATAACGCTTTGTGTATCGGGGACAGTCATCAGGCAACATCTGCTTATCAGTGGAAACAAGCTCATTTTAGCACCACACACACACACACACACACACACACACACACACACACACACACACACACACACACACACACACACACACACACACACACACACACACACACACACACAGGCAGATGATGCACCCGCCCCCTCAATCGCGACACACACCATACAAAGACGTTGTGTCAGACTAGTTAGTGTCACAGACACGCACAGACATGCAGTTTGGCACCAGCACGCACAATGTTAGTCAGCTATGTACAAACAACAATGAACTGCTGCCAGTCGCAGTGATTTGTCCTCTTCAGGCCACCGTACAGTACATCCCTGCGGGTGTTTCCTAAGTGCAGGGTAGTCTGGGAGCATGTGGCGTGAGAGGGCCACTGTGGTGTGTGTGTGTGTGTGACAGGATGCATAATGCTACTGCAGGTCAAGCCTTCAGCTAACTAGCTAGGCAAAGGGAGAATGAATGGGACACTGAGATGGGAATTGGAGAGAGAGAATGAGAGGGAGAAAGAAAGAAAGAAAGAGAAAGAAAGAGAGAGAGAGAGGTGGAGGGTTAAAAAAAAAGAGATGGACAGAATTTTGGAGAAATTGTCCAGAATGTCCAGGAATAACCTTTTCATCTCGCGTCAGGGTTCCTATGGCTACAAATGGTTCTCCTTGTAGTTCTCGTCCTCTTCCACGTTCTACTTCGGAGGCAGGCCATGACAAGCCCCGTCTCCCAGACAGACTTAAATTGATCCACCATTACCTCTCTCCCTAATATTATCATATGTGTATTAATGCTTCCTCCCAGGGCCCCTCAGGTCATAATAGCACACATTCCAGCTGACAGCCGTGAAATATCGTGATAAAACGCTAGAACACGTTCCCCTCCAGGAATGGCAGATATTATAGCCGCGGCCCGGATCCCAGGAGCGCCCAGGTTTTTCCACGGAGGGGAGGCTCGTGTTTGGTGACGTGGAGCTAAAGCAGGCTGGACAGGCTGGGGATGGAGGCCTGGCTCCTCTTAGGGAGGACTACAGAGGAGAACGCTGACGGTTCCACAATGGAGGCAGAGACAGGGGGGCTGAGAGGGAGGTTAAAACAAGCATACTAATGCAGGGTAGTCTGGGAGTGTGTCGGTGTGTGCGTGTGTGCGTGTGTGTCTGACAGAACATAATACAGCTGCAGGTTAAGGTTTAGCCTTCAACTAACCTGTTAGGAAAGAGGGAGGGATAGGGAGTTGTAATAGAAGAGAGAGAAAGAGAGAGAAAAAGAAACACATTCTGTATTTTAAGACATCCTGTAGGGCATGTTTGTAAAAAAGGAGGGAAAATTGAAGGGGTGCGGAGTTTCACTCTCTCTTTTGCCTCGTTCATGCAACCTTTTTTCTCTCTCTCTCACCTTCCCCTTTTTCCCTCCCTCCCTCCCTCCCTCCCTCCCTCCCTCCCTCCCTCCCTCCCTCTCTCCCTCCCTAGAAGGTTCTCTCCATCCGCTGCTGTGCAGGGTAGTTCAGTGTGGGCCAGCAGGGCCTCCTCCTGGGTCAGCTGGGCTCATATGGGACAGGTGTTAGGCAGGTGTGTGTGTGTGTCAGTGAGTAATGGTACTATCAGCGAGGCGCTGTGATCCATCATGCGCGTTCCCAGCCCAGTGCTACCTGTCCTGGTCGGCAAAGAAACACACACACACACACACACACACACACACACACTGTACCTATAATTTTGCTATCACAAACACACAAACACACACACAGAATAAATAAATGACTATGGTGCTCAAACTATTTTGTCAACGGAGTGTTCCAAGCTTTCACTTTTTGTTTAAGTTTCTGTGGATTTCAAGGCCACACACACTCACACACACACACACACATACACACACACACACTTATTCTGATCACAGTGAGACGTAAACAATCCCAGGAGGGGAATTACAGGAGGTCTAGATTTCAATCAAGCCTTCCAACCCCTCACAGTTTCAAAGGCTGAACTGAACTATTAAAAGCGAGCACAAACAATCGGCCATATCAATTCTGTTTGTTTGTAGGGGAAGAAAAGCTAGCCTAAAGTGCAGCACATCACTGTTGCTGTTTCCATCTTTTTATCCCCCTCCCCCTCTCTCTTTCTCCATCTTACAGTCTCAATATGTAGCGGAGCAGCTCTCAGAACAAACTGCACCAAGTCATTATCTAAAGGGGGTATTATAATTAACAAAACAATAAAAGTTTATTAATGAACATTAAAATGCAAAATAGTGAAAAGAGATCCTATCAATCAAAGATGACTCCCTTTTTGAGTTTTAATTGGATATTGCTGTTAATAGCGTCAGAGGGGGAGTTTGGATGGATTTAATTGCAGTGGTTTAATGGACCAACAGCTTTTTAAAGTTGGAGATTTAAAAAAAAGAAGTAATTTATTGAATAATGTCATTTTTTATTTCCATAGCAACTAATAAAAGGAGCTGATGTCCAGATCCCACGGATTCTGAGGACTGTTCAAATCTTCTGAAAGCCTTCCTCAACATGGCAGACATGCGCTCATCACACACACACACAAAGATGAACACACAGACACACACACACACACACACACACACACACTTATTGAACATGCACACACAAACACACATTCACACAACTTCATTGTGTGTTCTCTGAACGTCTCAAACAGGCCCGACTCCTTAAGGCTCCATGTCGTTCCTCTTTTCCACACACAACTGTTCTTGAATCGTTGGTTTTCAGTGAAGTTGTAAGGAGCTCTGGGGTCTGACCTGGCAGAGTGTGTGTGTGTGTGTGTGTGTGTGGGGGGGGGGGGGGGGGTGGCGGGAACAGAGGTGTCGGAGCAGGGAACCATGCAAGACAAGGTGTGTGTGTAGGTGTGCGAGAGTGTGTGCGAGTGCATATATATATATACGGTACATATATGGTGTGTCTGTGTGAGTGTGTGCGTGTGCGGTTGTGAGTGTGTGTGTTCCAGAAGTGGGGGAGTTATTTCTGAAACAGGCCGTTCTCAGGGCGTTGATCCGCAGCAGAACGCCCCACTTTCCTGCCGCCCGGCGCCGTAATTAGGCCACGATTTGAACTCGCTTAGTTCCTCCCTGAGCGAGGTCACCAGGTCGCACAACTATTATAAATCGAGAATGTGTGTGTATATGTGTGTGAAGGGGTGATGTGTGTGTGTGTGTGGGGGGGGTGGTAAGTTCTGATTGGTCAGGGCCAGGCCGTTAAGTAAAGTTTCTCCGGAGTTGAAGAGGTGTGGTTGTGTGGGAGGGCAGGATAGTGATGATGATGTCACATGGCTGTAGTTACGGTAACGCTTGTCCGTGTGACTCAGTCAGGCGGTCTGAGATGGAAACCTGTGAATATGTTTTCACGTCTGTTCACTTCTCATGTCTCATTATAAGAAGCACT
>CM059305.1:9632500-9662500 GCA_030340665.1 Neosalanx taihuensis
ACACACACACACACACACACACAGGTGTATAGTGTGTCATCAGCTGGCGTCTGCTGTCTGTCTCAGTAATGCATCCAGCTGTCTGGAGTGACTTCCTGCTCCTCAGGCTTAAAATACACACAGACCTGAGGACTGAGATGGACAGATAAGGTGTGTGGGAGACACACACACACACACTCACACACACACACACACACACACACACACACACACACACACACTCAGGACAAACAGAACAGAAAAGAGGTGAAACAGCACAGTGTTTCTGTGTGTGTCTACGTGTTGTGTTTTTCTGCATGACTGGACATGTGTGGGTACTGAATAGTGTAAGTATGTATGTATATATGTATATATGTGTGTGTGTGTGTGTGTGTGTGTGTGTGGCTCCAGATGACCTTCACCTCTCAGACACACTCCAATCACCCAGAGCCTTTTTTGAGTGTCTGTTTGTTTGTGTAGGTGTTTGGGTGTGTGTTTGTGTGTGTGTGTGTGAGTGTGTGTGAGTGTGTGTGAGTGTGTATGAGTGTGTGTGAGTGTGTGTGTGTGATTCCTCCCCAGGCCTCAGATGACAGGTGATAGTCAACGTGCAGCTCCTGAGATCCCGCCCACACTCAGCGCTCACGTCGCCCATCGCCTTTCAAACCGAATTTAGCTCCTCAACCTCCACACTCCTGTCTACTGTGTCCACTTCTCCTCCTCCATCCCTCCATCCCTCCATCCCTCCCCCTGCAACTTCTCTCTCTCCTTCCTCGTCTCCAACTTCCTCTCACAGTCACCATCACGTCCTTCCTCTCTCCTTTATCCCTCCATCCCTCTCACCTCACCATCCTCCCTCCCCCCCCAAAAAAACAACCTCCCCCTTCATCTCTACCCCCGTCTCTTGCCAACCCCCCACCCCCCTCCCTCCCCTTCCTCTCTCCTCACTTTGAAATGTGATGATGTGTCAAAGTCACAGTGGTAATGAGGCCTCGGCCGCCTCTTCTATTTGTGCTTGGGCTCTAATTAATGGGCTGAAGACTCTCCATTGTGATTTGAGCAAATGAACGATAAATCACCAGAGCAGGTTTGTCAGCGAGCGAACATCTGTTTCCTACAAGTGTTACGACATGTCACACGTGTGTCTGTGTGAGTCCACGAACCATGTGCAGACTTCGGGCGTGCGAAGCGTGTGTTTGTGTGTGTGTGATCGTGGTGTGTGTGTATCGTGGGCCAGAGGGGTTGGCTTAGAGCGGGGGTACACATGAGGGGCCTGAGAGAGCCTGGAGTAACCTGAGAGAGATGGAGGGGGTGGAGAGAAAGGAGGGGGGGATAGAGAGAGTAGTAGAGAAAGAAGTAGGGAGAGGGGGTGAAACGAGAGAGAGAGAGAGAGAGAGAGAGGTATGGGCCCTCTTCATTTATTGCTCCAGTGAAGAAGAACAGAGAGCATTCTAATGGGCCTGGGATGTTAATAACAATAAAAACCTGGGAGAAAGGGAGAGAAGGAGAGATAAAGGGAGAGAGAGAGAGAGAGAGAGAGAGAAAGAGAGAGGGAGAGAGGAAAACGAAAAAAAGAGAGAGAAAGATCATGCTTACCAGTGTAGCGAATCACAACCCCCCCCCCCCCCCCCCCCCCCCCCCGCCCTCCCCCGCTCTCTGCTGCTGGGCCCCTCCCGTCCTTCCTGCATGGCTTGTTAGGCCGTGCTGAAGTGCTGTGTCAGGCTTCCCACCGGATGATTAATGCATGCGGGTAGTCTCATCAGACGCCAACAATACCACGACGTTGCTATGGCGATGGTGTCACGCCTCGGGCCTGCGCGGCGACACACATCGAGGGACACGGCGGACACACGAGCACGCGCAGCAGCGAAAGCGCACACACACATGCGCTCGTAAGGCACTTGCAGGACAGCCGTTCGAGTTGGTTCAGGAGTTTGGAAAGTTTTGTGGAAGACCCAGGGGCTCTGTGATGTCACACCATCCCAACGGACCAATCACAACAGGCTTCCACTGTTACCGAGAGACCGAGTTGTTTGGAAAATGACAGAATTAGGAGGGACCCTTAACGCTGCCCCCTTTCCTTCTCTACACCTTTCCCTTTTCCCCTTTTCATCTCTCTCTACTTGCCCCCCTCTCTCTCCTTCACCCTCGCTCTCTCCCTCCTTCCCTGCCATGGCTGACAGAGGGGTAGAGGAGTGTCTGGTGTTTAAAAGTTAGCAGCGAGTCTTCTCCAAACGGCCATTTCCCTTCATCCCCCACAGAGGGAAAATAAAACGCTCAGTAAAAAAGAAGGAGTCACATTAAAAAGTGTTCCTGTGGTGGTTAGCATCCCGCGGCTAGCTCTCTCCGTGTTCACGCTGCTTTAATTAGCCTTGCTGCTGCTCACAGACACAGGAGAGTCGAGGAAGTGTGTGTGTGAGCGCGCGTCTGTGATCCTCATCACAGACCAGTGTGACGCTGCAGTGTTCCCAGCAGGAACCTGCTGTCAGCAGGAGAGTCATTCTCTCTGTCAGAACATCAATTCACTTCTTCTGATTCCCCCTTTTTACACGCAGACAAGTTCGGGAATCGCAATCCCCGTCATCTCATTGGCTGAGGGAGGATTCTCAGAGCTGTGACACGAGCGAGAGGAAGAGAGAGAATAAATCAAGCCATGGTCCAGAGGAGAATACTGTTTTATAACCAAGACACCTCAGACAGTAACCACCAAACACACACGCATCCCCCTCCATCACACCTCCCCCACTTCCCACACACACACCTTGCCCCCCCACCCCCCCACCCTCCACACACACTCCCACTGGGCAGTGTCCTGGTCCTGGTCCATCCATCAGATGGTCTGGGGAGAGGCCCAAGCGGTTCCACCCCGTGCTTTAATTGTTAACGCTAATTGCTATTTATTGGCTCAGATGCAAATCATAGGCCGACCAAAGTGAAATTTTATGATGAGTGAACTCCCCCTTTCACACAAATTGAAAAAGTGAAACAAGAGGAAGGTGAAATGAGGCGTGGAGAGGCCTTAATGGAGGCTTTTTAATGGGGAAGGCAAAATTAATAGTGATTTACACCAGCTCACCACAACTCTGCTCTCTAAGGGGGACCCATTTGGTAGAAAAGATGGAGGGTGGAGGAAGGGAGGGAAGATGAAGGTGTAGGGAGGAAGAGAAGAAAGGGTGGGAGGAAGGATGAGATGACGGATGAGGCGGAGGAGAAGGGATGGAGGGATGGCAGGTGAAAACTCAGTTCATCCTTCACTCACACGGGTCAGCAGGAACAAGCTCAACTCTTCCTGACATGCTGTTTCATTGGGAAGGAGGAAGTGTGTATGGGGAGTGTGAATGGTTTGTGTGTGTGTGTGTGTGTGTGTGGTGTGTACTCAGGGTGCCACTGATGCTTGGATGAGAGAGTGAGATCTAACCGGGGCATTTATAAATGACAAGTAGCTTGACTGCTGGCCTGACCACTGAGACTGACTGTTTAAGGAGATGACACCGGCTGTTTTTTAACACGCAGAAGGACAGAGGGTGTTTTTTACTCTTTTACAGCACTACACACACACACACACACACGCAAAAAACACGCGTGACGCACATTCTAATACACTCTAAAAGGTGCCACAGCATTTGCAAAGCACATTATCTTAATGTAGGCCCTACTGTGTATGTGCGTGCGCGTGTGTGCGTGCATCTATTTGGTAATGCCTACTCCCATACCGGGGCAAGACCTGGATCGCTTCTATCCTTCCCTCCATCCTTCATCCCCCTCTTGATCCTTCCGTCTCCATCCCTCCATCTCTCTCTCCATCCCTCCGTTATCCTCGGTCAATCCCGCCCACTATCCATCCCTCCATCTCTCCTTCCATCCCTCTCTTTCTCCATCGGTTCGTTCTTCTATCCCTCTTTTACTTCATCCTTCCCTAACACCCTCTTTCCATGCCTCTTTCTCTCCCTCCAGCCCCCCCCCATCCTTCCATCACTCCCCCTGATTAAACCTCACCCACCTCCAGGTGTGCGAGCGGCCCTCCAATTAAAGACCAATCCCATCCCAGCGTCCCGGCCAAGGGGAGTGATCTAAAGAAAGGTGTGTGTGCGTTGGGGAGTGTGTGCATGTCAGCGAACGTACGCACTCACACATGCCAGGATGTGTGTGTGCGTGCGTGTGCGAGACGATGCGTGACAGCGTGATTGTATGTGTGTGTATGTGTGTGTGTGTGTCGGCCCGTGTGATCTGGGAGGTTAATGCAGTTAGAGTTATTTCACAGTCCATTAAGGAGCTTATGTTGACCCCGTGACCCCGGTGGCAGCTACACTGAATCTATTATCATCACAATGGAGGAGAGCGTCCAGACTCCTTCAGCCCAGCAGGAGCCTCTGCCAGCCCAGGAGGAGGAGCTCGACCCTGGGACGCAGCAGGAGCCTCTGCCAGCCCAGGAGGAGGAGCTCGACCCTGGGACGCAGATGAAGGGAATCAGAAGAAGGAGGAAAATAGTATCAAATGAGCACCGCTCACCTATTCCTATACCCTGTACACCACTACACCCCCCCACGACCCCTGTTCGTGCCCACCACCCCCCCTTGCCCTCTTTCCCCCCCTGCTGCTTTAACTTTTTAAGTGGCGGGGTGACGGGGGGGGGGGGGGGGGGGGGGGGGGGGAGGGGGGGGGGGTGACGGGGGAGGGGGGGGGGTGTCTGTGCCTTTCTCTGTGCATGTGTTTCTGGGGGGGAAGAGGGGTTAATATTGTTCCAGTGTAATTCGAGTCATTATCATTCACAAGGTAGGAGAAGGACTTTAAGAGCAGTCCCCCCCCCCTCCTCCCCCCCCCCACCACCAGAGATGCTGACTGCACCAGGTTTTTTAGGGGGAAGGAGAGAATTTGATTCAATTATATGGAGAGCAAAAGCTGGTACTGGCTGTACGTGCCTGCTTGTGTGAATAGGCTGTGTGTGTGTGTGTGTGTGTGTGTGTGTGTGGGATGGGGGGGTGCATGTGTGTGTGAAGTGTGCGTGAAGTGCTGACAGATGAAGTCATCACAGTACAGGAGGAGGGATTTGTTGTGATCATCGACTGACTTCCTGTTGTTTCCTGTTTTCTGCACAAACTGCTTGACGAAACCATGAAATCAACATACTTTATCCATGAATATGTATTAGTAAAGCCAAACATGTACAAACTCTTTACATACTGTTTAAATATGTATTACAATTATTTAAATCGAGATTTAAATCATTGTCATTTAGCATCACATTTCCTATTTTCATAATTGTAATTATTCATGTTGTTTCCTTTTGTTTTTTTTTTTTACATTATATTATCTTAATAACATAATAAAACACAATTGTTATTTATCTTCTGGTAACTGTCATGATAAGCTTCATCAAAATTATTCATCATTAAGCAGTTGTTATTTCAATACTTTATCATATATTTTAATTTACCATCAGCTCTCTTTCTCAAATGAATCAATTAAATCAATTAAATGTGCATAATCAATACTGCAATTATTATTGATGGGTGGATGTATATGTACTGGTAATTCCATGAACATAAAATAAAATGACTGAGGTATGATATTGATATTTTTTTTGTCACAACAAAGTTATTCGAAGGAAAAAATGTGAGATAGAAAGAAAAATGTGAGATAGAAAGAGGGAAAGAACAAAAGGGGAAGAGAGAGAGAAGAAAGAGAGAGGGAGAGAGAGGGAGAGAGAGAGGGAGAGAGAGGGAGAGAGCGAAAGAGAGAGAGGGAGAGAGAGAGAGAGAGAGAGAGATAGAGAATGCTAAACCCTTGTCTTAATTAGAACAGTCATAGTTGATTACAGGTGTATAACTGCACTCCACCAAGGACATGTAAAACCCTGTCCCACAATGCCGAGCGTAAACGAAGTGTGCTCTGTCTCTGAGCTTCCTGTACCCAGATATTTTATTGATGAGCGGGGTCAAAGTGTAAATAAGTATTAAGTACATAAATATAATATTTACTACATCAGTATATATTTTTTTTATCAAACATCAAGCATCATTGTGTTGAATGTCCATATATTTTAGCATAGTCAATTCTATTTTTCATGACATGAAACAACATGCTGTTTGATGAAAGCTTTATCACCGGTAATTTTAAGTGCAATAAATCAAATTTGTATATTTGTAAATTGTACAAATTAATTCAGTTCTTCACTGCAATTTACACAGGTCTATGACAAAAAAATGATTATATTTATAACTGTTTGATAATTTGATAGACAATAAATGCTGTAAACTGACACAGTATAATTACATATTTGAAATGTAATTTTTTGTTGTAAAAAATCCTTTGTTGTTTGTTAAAATGTGCCTTTAAAACACAACAAAAAAAAACAGTTCATTTACTTTAGTCATCCCTCATCTTCCCAGTTATCCTCTTATTTACTTACCCGCGTGCTAAACGCTAGCAGCGCCATGCTAACCCTGACCCTCACCTTGGCCCCTCAGTCCACACCTGCTGTACACCTATCGATCGCTGCTGCTCTGATTGCTGTATACATTGCTAACAAGACTGGGGCAAACGCGATCTGAGCCGTGGAGGGGGGGAGGGGGAGATGGGGGAGTGCGGGGGACAGTGAGGCTGGCTCGGCCGTGTGTGTGAGCTCTCCCACCCCTTCAGGCCCTGTCCTGTCCTGGAGGTTTTGAAATACAGCCGTCTGTCAGGAAGTATCTGTCTGAGAGAAAGAGGGAGAGACAGAGAGAGAGAGAACGAGGGAGAGAAACAGAGAGAGAGAGAGAGACAGAGAGAGACAGAGAGAGAACAAGGGAGAGAGAGAGAGAGGAGGAAGGGGTTAGGGAGGGAGGGAGGGAGGGAGGGAGGAAGACAGAGAGGAGAGAGAGGGAGGGTTGAGAGAGAAAGAGAGAGAGAAGGAGGGAGAGAGAGAGACAGAAAACGAGGGAGAGAGAGAGGCAGAGAGAGAACGAGGGAGAGAAAGGAAGAGTGAGTGAAGAGAGAGCCCAGAACAGAGGCAGGGTTTTCAGGCATGAATGGGTGATGAGGCAAACAGAAAGGAAAGAGTCCTTCATTCTTTACATCTATTTCTCCACCTTCCCATCCCTCTCTTTACGAGCAAAACCAAAACCGCTGTGGAGAGTTTACGAGTGAGGAATAGGAGAACACAGAGGAGGAACTTCAAAGGAGACCCGGACCCCCCCTCCCTTCTGCACCCTCCTCTCCCTCCCAGAGAGCCTCTCCATCCTTTCTCCCCTTCACCTCCTTCCTGGAGGTCTGCACCTCCTCTCAGGCTGCCTGCCATGTTGGGGCGAGGAGACAGCGGTGCGACAGTGGAATTGATATCCCTCTCCATGCGGGTCGCAGGCAATACAGGGGGCTTTCTGGGAGTTATCAATGTGATTGATGGGAGGGGAGCAGAACAAGAGGGACCCTGCCTTAATCAACTGCACACACCCTCAACAAATTGGACAGTGGTGGACTAACAAGTCAGATACCGCTGTTCATACACACGCGCACTAAGAAACACACACACAAGCACACACTCGGACTATATATATATATAGTATATATAGTATATATACTCGGTATACATAACATATAATGTAATATACAATATAATATATAATGTTACTATATTATATTATAATAAAAATACTATAATAATATAATATATTACTATAGGGAGTCAGGTGGCTCAGCGGTTAAGGCGTTGGCCTCAGATCGGAAGGTTCGATTCCCGGCTGTGGCTACATGATGTTGTGTCCTTGAGCAAGGCACTTCACCCTACTTTCCTCAGGGGGGAATGTCCCTGTACTTACTGTAAGTCACTCTGGATAAGAGCGTCTGATGAATGAGTAAATGTCAAAATGTAAATATACGTACAATATAATATAACGTAAAACAAGACAAACTGAAATAAAGCACACAGATAGGGTGAAACACACCATGGAGGAGCTTCTGAAGCCGGGGGGAGTGGGACAAGCACAGCAAGGAACAAACAAGAGATGGCAGCAGGGATTCAGGAGAGAGAGAGAGAGGGACACAGGGAGAGAGGAGGGACACAGGGAGAGAGGGACAGAGAGGGAGGGACACAGGGAGAGAGGAGGGACACAGGGAGAGAGGGACAGAGAGAGAGAGGAGGGACACAGGGAGAGAGGAGGGACACAGGGAGAGAGGGACAGAGAGGGAGGGACACAGGGAGAGAGGAGGGACACAGGGAGAGAGGGACAGAGAGAGAGAGGAGGGACACAGGGAGAGAGGAGGGACACAGGGAGAGAGGGACAGAGAGAGAGAGGAGGGACACAGGGAGAGAGGAGGGACACAGGGAGAGAGGAGGGACAGAGAGAGAGGAGGGACACAGGGAGAGAGGAGGGACAGAGAGAGAGAGGAGGGACACAGGGAGAGAGGAGGGACAGAGAGAGAGAGGAGGGACACAGGGAGAGAGGGACAGAGAGAGAGAGGAGGGACACAGGGAGAGAGGAGGGACAGAGAGAGAGAGGAGGGACACAGGGAGAGAGGGACAGAGAGAGAGAGGAGGGACACAGGGAGAGAGGAGGGACACAGGGAGAGAGGGACACAGAGAGAGAGGGACAGAAATGTGGACTTCAATCTAATTTGTTAGGCGGTTATTTACAGTGTTTTCTCAAACATATTCTACAATGTGGACTGTAATTGTCATTATCTCTTGCATAAAAGCCAGAAAACATTTCATTTAATTGTACAGCTGGACAATGGTTAAATTACAAGTTAAATGTTTCATACATTTTGCTTATCTAGTCAGCAACTGGGGAGTTTTGGTTTTAATCAGAGAAATGTTAAAACAAATTAATACAAATGTATTTGTGTGTGTGTATATACAGTGTGCTTATACTGTATATATGTATATATTTCAGGTCTCTGGTGGAATTGGTTTTAGTTTAGTTTAGTATTTAAAAGAAGAAAAAGGATGTTTATTAATTAAAAAAAAAAATATATATATATTTTATCTTCAGTAGAATAAAAATTAATGGACATAAAACCAAAATAATCCAAGTCAGTTTCTTAAGGATAAACACATTTTGTCCATATAAAAACCAGGTTAAATATTACCATCTTACTTAGTAAATTATAAATGACAAATTATTGAATTCTACAAGAAAATCGGATCAATTAAATTGAAATATAGCATTACCATAAATTGCTGTTTGAGAATGATCCAAATCGACACACACCAAAAGAACGAATACCTTTGCGTGTCTGGTTTCAGTGCACACGCATGTGTGTGTGTGTGTGTGTGTGTGTTTATATGAGCATCTGTAGGATGTGAGTCTGTGTTTCCTCCTAACACAGTAAGTCAATGCCTGTCTTCCTCAGCTGTTTATCAGTGAAGTGTGTACAATGGTGTCAGCTGAGTCCAGTCAGACTCCGACACAAAGGCCAGTGTCTCGCCAGCTCATGCACCCGCCCGCCCGCCCGCCCGCCTGCCGATAACCAAATTGTCCTTCAGATGGCTCTGCCTATCGACTTCAGCTCCACCTCTCTCTCTCTCTCTCTCTCTCTCGCTCTTTCTCTCTATTCACGCCATTATTGTCAAATTGTTTCTTAAACTGAGAGCAATTGAAAGGTAGACAGTTGTTCAATTGCTGCAGCATCCACATTGATTACCAATATGCTGTATGGGAGCGAAAGAACTTTGCTGTGTTCCCTCTCTCTCACCCTCACTGGGTTACTCTTTCACTTCCCCCGCTCTTTCTTTTCCTCTTTCTCTCTCTTCTCTCCTCCCTTTCATTTGAATATGGCCACAGTGTGATCTGCCTCTATTACTATCAACATAACAAACAAGCAGATCAATGAGCCACAAGGAGACCCTTTACACACCACCTCTGCTCTCTCTCCGATCGTATCTCCTCACAGAACAGTGTGTGTGTGTGTGTGTGTGTGTGTACATCCTATCTTTTCTTTGTCTTCCAGAGCAAGTTTTATGTGGTGTCATGAAAATGTGCGTGTGTGTTACAGGGGGGATTGTGTCAGTGAGTGTGTGTATGTGTGTATCACTGAGTGTGTGAGAGTGTGTGTGTGAGAGGTCCCACCAGCAGAGTGAAGTGTCCCCTCCAGAGTGTGTTTGGGAGGAGGAAGGCAGGATGAGGACATGACTCCGCCCTCTTTCTCCTTCCCTGTCTCTTTCTCCTTGGTGGGCCTTTGCAACAGTAAATAAATTAGACAGAGTGTGAGTGTGTGTTGTTGACTAGACAGACACATGCTGAACAAGGCCTGTAGGGTGTGTGTGTGTAGGTGTGTGTGTGTGTGTGTGGTGTTATGGACCCTTGTGAAATGCACAATGTGCATAGCGGGTCCCTGTATATTCCCGTATGTGTGTTTGTGTGTGAGTGTGTGTGTTTATGAGTGTGTGTGTGTGTGTGACAATATCTGGGGGAGCGTGCAGTGCTAGATTTTGTGTGTTTGTGTGTGTGTGTGTGTGTGTGAGTGTGTGTATGACAGTATCTGGGGGAGCGTGCAGTGCTAGATTGATGTATACCTCCGGCTTGGCCGTTTCTGCTGAGAATGGCCGTGCTCCTCTACCTAATGATGCTACATCCATCCTGGGGCTGTGTGTGTGTGAGTGTGTGTGTATGTGTTAGGTGTGTGTCCGGAGTGTGTGTGTGTGTTAGGTGTGTGTCAGGTGTGTGTGTGAGAAGCGACATCCATCCTGGGGCTCACAACACAGCATCTAACACAGCCTCTGATCACTCTTTATTTGGCACTGAACATGTGTGTGTGTGTGTGTGTGTATGAGGGTGTGTGTGAGGGTGTGTGTGTATGTGAGTCTGCGCCACACTGTGAAGGTTCCAGTGCGGCTATTAATATTATATATAGATACCCTTGTCATAGATTTACATTCACTGATCCCAAAACCTGGACAGGGGGAGAGGGCGAGGGAGGGGGGGGAGAGATAGGGGGAGGTCGGGGCTGATTGATTGGGTTGAAAGTTGGAGACTTGGGGAGGGAGGGATAAGAGGAGAGAGTGAAAGAGGAGAGTGAGGAGAAAATCCATCAACATGCCTCCGTCCAGCGCCTCCCTGCTCTTCCTTACTGCTGTTGTTGTTGTTAGAGGCATTCTGGGATTTTGGAAATGCTGTTAGACCCACCAGCTTAGTGTTGATCTGCTGCGAGTTGTGGAGGAGAGAAGAGAAGAAAGGAAGGAAGGAAGAGAGGAGGTGAGAGGAGGAGGAGAAAGAGAGGAGAGGAGGAGGAAGAGAATGGAGTTGTAACGCTTTGATTTTCTCAATGGACCGTCTGATATTCCCTGGATTGCCTCAACCTGACGAAACGATGACAGCAAATCAATAGTCCATGAGTGTAATGAAGTAATGATAGTTTGAGTGTGTGTGTGTAATGATAAGTGTGTATGTGTATCTCAATCCCGTCCCTGAGCAATCACATACAGCTTAAGCCATGTCCCTGGAGTGTGGAACCACTTTAACTAACAACTTCATTATCCTGGCAGTGTGTGTGTGTGTGTGTGTGTGTCCAGTTCTCTCCTCACACCTGGGCTCTACCCAAGCAGGCTGCGTTCCATTCTGATGTTCCTTCACTCTCAGGCCTAGTCTGATCCATGTGTGTGTGTGTGTGCGCATGCCTGTGTGAGTGTATGTGTGTGTGTTAGTCAATCCAAACACCCCTCTGTGTGTTCCCAAGGTTGTGCCAAGTTTTTCCAAGGCTGTGAAAACATTCCGGGTTGTGGCTCTGGCTCTGGGAGGAGAAGGGCTGCCAGCGTCTGGCGGGCTTCAATCAACCAATTAGATCATCAAGGGGCTCTCGCTGCACAACAATCAGCCAATCACCTTGTCCAAATGATGGGGCTTGTCTGAACTGAATGAACAAACACACACAATAACACAACGCGCGTGTCCGCACATCCACCCCGTGGCCCTCGTCCATTACAGAGAGTTCCAGCTTGCGTGAAAGGCCGTCTGATCAAGAAAAATGACGGCCCTAATAACGCCTCAAACCAGAAGAATTTAGACGAAACACCACAGCGCTGGTCCTCCTCTGTTTACTAGCTGGTAATTAATTCTCCACATATGTTGAGAACATCTGTCGCACTGACCTGCCCAGGGAGCAGAGGAGACACTGTAGAGAGGTGCAGCCCGCTCTCATTAGCACGCACACACACGCACGCACGCACACACACGCAAGCACGTATGCAGACACACGCACACGCATGCAAACACACGCACACGCATGCAAACACACACACACGCATGCAAACACACACACACACGAGCATGCACACACATACACGCACACACGTATGCAAACACGCACACACGCATGCAAACACACACATGCAGGCAAACACACACATGCAGTCAAACGCACACACAGACATGCAGATACATGCACGCACGCATGCACGCAGGCACACGCAGACCCACACGTGCTTGGATCGAGCCAGGCTTGAATGCGCCGTCACACGCAGCCACACGTGAAAACACGCGACGTGCTTTGATCCGTGTTTGAGCGGTAAGGCCAGACTGCAGGACCTACCATAACTTCTTTAAAATGCAGTCCTCCGTCACCTTTGACCTCTGAGCAGGGGGGCTGTGGTCCGTGGCTGGGTGTGTGTGCGGGTCCAGAGGGGGTGACGTCTTGACTGGTGTTCACACCAATAAACCTGAAGATCCTGAGGAAGCCAGGGGTCAGCACAAAGTCTGATCAGATAAGCTGCTGCAGCGCTGAAGTGAGGGGGGGGGGTAAACAGTACGACAGAGAGGGGGACAGAGAGAGAGAAAGAGAGAGACAATAGGATTGAAAGTGAGGGAGGGAGAGATATAGAGAGAGAAAGAGAGAGATTGGATTGAAGAGAGTAAGGGAGAGATTGGATTTACTAAGAAAATAAGAGAGAGAGAGAGAGAGAGAGAGAGAGAGAGAGAGAGAGAGAGAGAGAGAGAGAGAGAGAGAGAGAGAGAGGAAAAGAGGAAGGGCTGGGGAGATGGATAGAGGCATTGCTGCAAATTTTGGCCCCTTGGTGTACAGGAAGGTCATAGTGTGTGTGTGTGTTTGTGTGTGTGTGTGTGTGTGTGTGCAAGGCTGTGAGGCTGCAGGGTTGCAGCCAGGCTGGGAAAGCACGGCGAGGAGCATCGGTCAAGGTGAGGTGTCACACACGATACCATCACACACTCTGACAAGTGATGGCTCGCTCCAATACTGGCCACTGGAGACCGCCTCGGTGTGTGTGTGTGTGTCTTCTTACATTTACATACACGCGTCTCGGTCATGAGGTGGGGAAGACGTAGGCAGAGCCACACCCCAGAGAGTTCCAGAAGACTGGAGGTGGAGAGACATGCTGGAGAGTTCTAGAATACAGGAAGTGGAGAGACATGCTGGAGAGTTCCAGAAGACTGGAGGTGGAGAGACATGCTGGAGAGTTCTAGAAGACAGGAAGTGGAGAGACATGCTGGAGAGTTCCAGAAGACTGGAGGTGGAGAGACATGCTGGAGAGTTCTAGAAGACAGGAGGTGGAGAGACATGCTGGAGAGTTCCAGAAGACAGGAGGTGGAGAGACATGCTGGAGAGTTCTAGAAGACTGGAAGTGGAGAGACATGCTGGAGAGTTCCAGAAGACAGGAGGTGGAGAGACATGCTGGAGAGTTCTAGAAGACTGGCCCAAAGGACTGAAAAGCCATGAAAACAGCCAAACAGCTGCCCCAGCAGAAAAACTTCTCCACCCAACCATCCTCATTAACCTCCACTAGTCCACAATCCTCGGTGGACCTGAAGAGACAAAGACAAACCCTCTCCCCCCCTGTGTGTCCTGTGCCTCCCCCTCCCCCTCTCCCTCCACTCACCCTTCTCCCTCCCCCTCCCCTCTCCCCCTCCCTCCCCTTCCACTCACCCGTTTCCCCAAAACTACTTACTGTAAAAGTTCTGCAAGCACTTGCAGTCAGCAAAGCAACCCTACAGTATGGAAGACCTTCCACTGACCCCCCCTCCCTCTCCTCCCTGGGCCCCCCTATGACCCCCCCCCTCTCCTCCCTGGTACTCTGGGCTCCCCTACCCCTGCCCCCCCCCCCCCCCATCTCCTTCCCCTCACCTCTCCACAACAAAGCACAGCGAAAAGGGACCGTTTCTACTTTAACCAGTGCTTCCACACCACCTGCTGCCCGGCGCAGAACGCATCGACACTCAAACATAACTAACCAACATCGGCCCCACGTCTGTACCCCCCCACCCCACCCCCCTGCCGGGGCCCCGTCAGACGGATTACAGCCCCTCCCTCCAGTGCTGGGACGACGGCTTCGTCCACCTGTCCCCACTAATTTGGTGAAGAATCAATTAAGGTGTTTTAGAGGGGTACGGCGTGGCCCCCAGCGTCTCTCCAGGGCTCTAATGCGATTGTCCAGCGAGCGCGGCGCGGCGCCGGGCGCATAATAAAGTAATCAAGCTAATCTGCAGGGCTGGTCCCCTCCCCATCGACACACACCTTATTGTATTAGATCAGTAATGACATTCTGCAGTCCATCAACACGCAGCGCGCTGTGTGTGTGTGTAGGTGTGCGTGCGTTAGCGAGTGGGTGTGTGTGTGTTAGTGTGTGTGTGTGTGTTAGAGTGTGTGTGTGTTAGTGTGTGTGTGTTAGAGTGTGTGTGTGTTAGTGTGTGTGTTAGAGTGTGTGTGTTAGAGTGTGTGTGTGCCTCTCCTCGCAGAGGAAATTTGCCCATTTACATCCTATCATTAGCTTTATACAAATGTGCCCTTGAGCTTAGCGCCCCGGCCTCTCCAGCCTACAAACACTTTACTTTAGCACACGGCCATAACACACACACACACACACAGAAGCACAAACACAGATGTAGATAAGAGTATACATGATATATTTTGATATATTTGCTGACAGACGAGTGATCCTAACCATATTAGCGGTTAAATCCAGTCCAGTGCTAAAGCGTCCTGTGCTGTATCCTGAGCAGCCTGCTACAGGATGTTAGGATACTTCACTCCCCTCCCACTTCCTCCTCATCACCGTTCCCTTGATCAATTGTTTCTAGTCCCTCTCGCTTTCTCTCGCACACACACGCTCGCACACACACACACACACATTCCAATAACTTTCGTTAGGACACTCAGGCCTCAATAACAATTACCATTACCTAACCACTTCAGGTATGTGAGCTGCTGGAAGGCAGGAGGGTGTGACGCTTAGAGGACACACACACACACACACCGTGCAAGGTGCGTTCGTACGTGTGTGTGTGTGTGAGGGGTGAGGTGTAGAGGACACAGGACTCTATCATGTGGAGAGGAGTTATGTTCAATGGGCCAGATAATGAGTTGCCATAAACAGGACCTTTACTATCCAGGCCTCATTAAGGCAGAGAGCGGGACCATGCTGATTAGCCAGAGTTCCGTGGTTACCATGGTGTACTGTACTCACCCCCGACAACCAGACCATAATGCCACGCTGCAGCTCTGCAGTAGTGCAGCCGGAGGTGGGTTAGGCACTGTTCTGGAAAGATCTACCCAAGAGGAAATAACAGCAGAAGTAACAGAATTTTGTTGTCGTTTTTGTCGTTGAAAGAGCAGCATTTTTTTCTTTTTCTTACTTCAGTTTCAGCTGTGGGAAGCTACAAAAAAACATTTACAACAACCAAGAACACACACATCCAGACACACTCGTCTACACACACACACACGCCGCTCGCATACACCTCCCTTCATGGGAATCCTCATTAACTCGACAACGATAAAGACAAGCACACGAGCAGCTTCTTATTTCCATGCACTCAAGTGTTACACTGCTTGAGATAATATTTCAAGGTGGCAAATGCTAAATATCTCATTATGACTTTATTTGAAGAAAACAAGAGTGAACTTAATAAGCAAATTATCTTCATAATGACTGGTCTGGATGGAAGCCAGCACGAACACATCACAGAGCCAGCTCCCACAGAGGGAGAGAGAGAGAGAGGGAGAGAGAGAGAGGGAGAGAGACAGAGAGAGAGAGGGGGGGGGGGGGAGCCAAAAACTGAGGGGAGACATTCACTCTGTCATACATACTAAGGGAGATGGAGAAGTAACCAAAAGCCAATATTCAAAGATATAATTATATCCATCGTTTGAGAGGAGAGACCACCATGGGGGTCCGACCATGAGCGTGATCACATGACAGGATGGTGTCGACCCCCTCTGTACTTCTCTTCCTGCGCCCTCTCTTCCTCCTTTCCTTTTGCATGCAATTCTCTTGCAGTCTCTTCTCTGTACTTTTCATACTCATCCCATCCTCTCTCTCTCTCCCTCTCTCTCTCTCTGTCTCCCTCCATCTCTCTCTTCCTCTCGCTCTCTTTTTCTCTCTACCTCTCTCTTTCTCTGTCTCTCTCTCCCTCGCTCTCTCTCTCTTCCTCTCTACCTCTCTCTCTCTCTCTCTCTCTCTCTCCCTTTGGGTCTCCTGTTTTCCTTTGTCTGGCTGTGATTGGGGTTCACCATGGTAAGATGTTTGGATAACTTTGAAGATGCTGTTTAAATGAGTGAACAGAGACCCAGCAGTGAAGCCTTGTGTGGGCGTGTCCACTCTCTCCACTTCCTGTCTCCACTTCCTGTGCGCGTGTTTAAGCCACACCGAGGTCTAAGTAAGAGAACATATGAAGGCTGTTTGCTCCACTGCTCTTGTCCCCTCCTCCCCCCTGCCCTTCCTGTCCACCACCCCCCTCCCCCTTCCCCCTCTCTCCCTCCCCCCCTCCTCGTAGCTTGTCTAGGTTTAGTAATATCTACGGCAGGACAGAATTGACTGGAGCAGAGAAGAAGTCCTTCAAGGTTGACGGTGTTTCCCAGCAGGCTGCGGTGAGCAGCGTGTGTACAGGGCAGAGCAGGCGTCTCTGTGTGAGGACGCCAGTCTGTCTGACCGATCAGCACTGCCGACGCTCTTGTTCACTTTACATGTATATTTCTGACACATGTTTAGCAGGGGGCTGGGGGGGGGGGGTTGGGGTGTAGATGGCTTGCAGCGCCGGTGTGTGCGTCCCCAGCCGCCCTGTGCAGGGGCCCCTGCAGACCCCCCCCCCCCCTCAGTTCTAATGAAGTGGTCTGACTGTCCAGACTGACAGCTTCATTATCTTTTATGAAAGTGGGACAAATTGAACTGTGTGTCTCCATCAGTTTGTGATGTAGCAGGAAACAGCCAGGGCCCTCTGCTCTGCCCAGCTAATCCACTCTCTGACACACACACACACACACACACGCACGCACACAAACGCACACACGCCTCATCTGAAGCACCTGACCTCCTTTTCTCCTCCCACCTCTCTCTCTCTCTCTTATACATTCCTCCTACTCTTCATCTCTCTCATCCCCCTTTTACTCACTTCTCTCTATATCTCCTTTACCACTTCACCCCTCCCTCTCTCCCTCTCTCCCTCTCTCTCTCTCTCTCCTCACTTTCATTACACCCTTTATCTTCCGGGCTCCATCTCTAACCCAGCATTCCCCTCTTCCTCCTCCGCTCTGCCTTCTCCCTCTCCAGAGTGGGACGTCCATATGCTTGTTGACAGCGGGGCCTGATAAGTGATGACTGTATCTACATGATGATGAGCGGAAGGCACCGAGACGCAGCTTTGTTGTTCTGGAGGGGCCTGGCAGGGGAGTTGGACAGGATGGCTGGAGGACGGGGGCTGATAGAGTGTGTGTGTGTGTGTGTGGGGGGGGGGGGGTAACGGGTAACCATGACTCCCTCCTCAAGCGTGTGTGTGAATGTTTTGCGCGTGCGTCTGCCGCGACATGCCCTCCCACCTGCAGGCTAACCCCTGACACACCTCCCCCCCCCCCCCCTCCAGGTGAGGGTTAAGAAGCAGAGGTCAGGGGTCAAAGGCGAGGTCAGTAGAGTTAGGATCACAGGGCTCTGCCTCCTGTTCATGGGTGATATCATGGACATGCCTCCCCAAGTCACTGCAGATGGGCTGGATCCAAGACACACACACACACACACACACACACTCCGCCCTGAGGGCTGTGAAGGCCTTGGCTCATGTCTGCTCTCCTAGGGTCAGACAGATGACAGGTTGACACACCCCCCATTCCAACTATTAACCCTCCGTAGCACTGCTGCCAAGTGAGTGTGTGTTTGTGTGTGTGGGTCAGTGAAAGCCTGTCCTGGTTAGTGTGTGAGTGTGTGTTGGTGTGTGTGGGTCAGTGAAAGCCTGTCCTGGTTAGTGTGTGAGTGTGTGTTGGAGTGTGTGTGTGGGTCAGTGAAAGCCTGTCCTGGTTAGTGTGTGAGTGTGTGTGCCTGAGTGTGTAAGTGGACACTGTTTCTCTGGACCGATCACATTTAGCACATGACAGCTTCTGATTGGCTGTCAGTCAGGTGTGATGACACTACTGAGAAGCCAGCTGCTACAGCAGGGAGGCAGCTTGTTCCTCTCCTCAGCTCCATAATCACACTCCGAGTGTGTGTGTGTGTGTGTGTCTTTATGGTGGACTCAGTACAGTACATGTCACACACACACACACACAGGTGTAACAGGCTCACACACACCAATCACACAGTGGATAGCACGGCGCCATGACAACCACCACACCGAGGAGCAAGGCGGAGCGACAGAGCAGAAGGCAGTAGTCACGGTGACCAGGGTGTGATTGACGGGTTGGCTGATGCTCCCTGTGTGTGTGCGTGCACCTAGATCCTGTGTGTGTTCACATGAGTGTGTGTTTGTGATTTATTTATTGTGTGTGTTTGAAAACCAGATGACCAGGTGGGTGGAGCCCAGTGAATAAATGTCTCTCTCTCCCCAGTCTCTCTCTCTCTCTCTCTCTCCCCAGTCTCTCTCTCTCTCTCTCCCCAGTCTCTCTCTCCCCAGTCTCTCCCTCTCTCTCTCTCTCTCTCTCTCTCTCTCTCTCTCTCTCTCTCTCTCTCTCTCTCTCTCTCTCTCATGCACACGTTTTTTTCCCGTTGCTCTCCATACTCTATCTCTCAGACCATCTGGTCTCTCCACTGGAGCCCCCCTCCAACCCCTAACCCCCCCCTCGAGTCCCCAATGGTGCCCGTCTAAGAGGAAGAGAGGGAGGGGGGGGGGTGTCTACTGTACTGTGTGTGTACGTGTTCGAGAATCTGCATGTCTGCGGTGTGTATGATTGCGCATGAACGTGTGTGTATGCGTGTCTGCGTGCGTATGAATGAGTGCTGTGTGAGTGTGTGAGTGTGTGTGTGTGTGTGTGTTAGCAGCAGCCCCCAGGCCCTCCATCAGACTCCACCACCAGGAAATCACCAGCTGTCTGGACTCATTTGCATGCTCTCCCCCCTATAATGAAATTAGCCACAAGTTTCCTGAGGTGATACGAGACACAGACCTAGGCTGTGTGTGCGTGTGTGTGTGTGTGTGTGCGTACACATGTGAAACACAAATGAGGTGAAGGTCAGGGTGAAGAATTGCTGCTTAAACAAAACGAAACGCTAATCACACATAAATAAAGAGTCTCGGGTCTTGAAAGGCTCCAGTTCTGTTCAGCATGCTGGGTCCACACTATCTGCTCAGTGAGGACTTCACCAGTCACTCTTCCTCCTCCTCCCTTCTTCTCTCATTTCCTTTGGACTCATTTCCTTAAATATCCACTCCTATTCTCTCCTCTCTCCCCCCCCTCTCCTCTCCTCCCCCCCTCCCTTCCTCTCCTCTCCTCCCCCCCCCCCCACCCTTCCTCTCTCCCCCCCCCCCTCCTCCCCCCCTCTCCAGGACCTTCCTGGGGCTCCAGAGGTCCCAGTCCCTTTATTAGGGCCAGTCAGCATATCCTGTCCATCAATACACACCTGTCAATCACACGCAACAACAATAGTCTGTGCGTCTGTTCAGTCGATACGGAGGCGTGAGACAGACAGCTGCCCGGCCCCTCCTCACTGCCCAACAATCAGCTGCCGATACCAGGGCCACATCAGGCCTCCCATCGCTGACACGGGACGATGTTCCAGGAGAAAAGGTGTGTGTGTGTGTGTGAGGGGTGTTTGTGAAGGTTCGTCCGGGGGAAAGAGAGTTGACAAAGAGTGTGTAGGAGAGGGCACACATTAAGTTGTACACAATAGCACCAAAAAAAAACACACACAAAGGGTCACAAGCGTCCTGAGTTGAGGTGCGGAGAGATAATGGCGTTGATGTGAAACAGCGTCCCCTACTGGAGACCTTTCGTAAGGACGCTGATGTTGCTTTAGGAAACTTTGTACGCAGCTTGTAAAGATCTTTATATACACTGGCAGGTTTCCATGCATTTAAACTGATGTGAATCCACTACATTAATCACTGGAGGTTAGAGAGAAGAGAAGACAAAGAGAGAGAAAATGGAAGAGGGGATTTAAGATGTTCGTGCCTGGGTGTAGAAATGCGATTACATCTGCATGATGTGTGTGTAAATGAGTGTATTTCTGTGTACGTACGAGACTGCATATGCCTGTGTGCATGCACGTGAGTGAGTGTGTGTGTGTGTGTGTGTGTGTGTGTGTGTGTGTGTGTGAGCTCGCTCACATCTGGCCTGGCATCTGTCTGCCAGCTCGTTGAGGTCTGATCCTGGTTCCAGCCATGTCTAATGTTCCTGTCTACAAGAACCATTAAGAGGACATTACAAAACGCTCCATCTATACTGCTGCACTGTCTCTGGGGACGAGCGAGGCAGGGAGGAGGGAGAGACAAGCGAGAGAGACACAAAGAAACACAAAAGAGGAAGAGGAAGAAAGGGGGGGAAGGACAGAGAGGACTGGGATCAGACTGGGTGGTGCCGATGTGAGGAGTTCTATCTTCTAAAAAACGATTCATCCATCCATCCATCCATCCATCAGCTCTATCACACAGAGCAGTGACCAGCCTGTCCACAGATCCTGTGCAGTTCTGTGTCAGTGTGTCAGGGACTGTGTGTGTGTGTGTGTCACGCTGTGCCCTCTCTCTGCCAGCTCTGACAGCTGTTACTGACAGTACGAAGGAGACCCAGGGAGGCCATGTAAATTACACACCCTGACATCCATGCCTCCCACCCCCCCCCCCGCCTCCCCCCCCCCCCCCCCACGCCACTCCGTCTCTGCGCATCTCTATCCTTCCTTCCATCTCTCCTTACCTCTCGTCCACCCAGTCACCTCTCATCCACCTTTCCCCTCTCGTTGCTGACATCATCCCTCGTCTTCCTCTCCACCTTCCTCACGCGCGTTGTGTGGGTTGGGCTGCTGGGATGAGGCGGACAGGTCTAGAAGACAGGAGCAGACTGTGTGTGTGTGTGTGTGTGTGTAAGTTAGGTGTGTGTGCGTGTGGAGGTTAGGTGTGTGTGTGTGTGTGTGTGTGTGAGGCTCACCTGCTGTGAGGCTGCTGTGTGTGGAGACAGCCCGTCACTCCACTGTCACACCTCTGACCCGTATCCCTCCACCCCCTGCCTGTCCTAAGCACACAGAAAATAGACCCTTGCCAAGGCAGCTTGCAACCCCACACACCCGGACACACAGCCGATCTGAGCCATGAACACTGATGTGTGTGTGTGTGTGTGGGGGAGATCAGGGGGGGTCAGTGAGGTTTAAGGTGAAAGGTCCAGCCTACCGAGGAGGGAAGGCTACAGAGAGGATGGTGTGTGTGTGTGTTCTTACATATAAGCAGTTTTACTGTGTCTGACAGTGGGGCTGTACTGACACAAGCACACGAGCAGCACAGAAAGACGCTTCAATCCAAGTTATGGTCCTGCTCATATTAGACCACCCCCCCCCCCACACACACACACACACACACACACACACACACACACACACACACACACACACACCTTGGCCCGGACAGAACAAAGCACTCAGTGTTATTTGTGTAAATGAAAAGAGGATGGGAGGGGGGGGAGCAGTGCGGTTCCCCTGCCCCACTCTCTCAAATTAAAGCCCATTTATTTACCCCTGCCTGCCTTACCGCCTGCCTGCTTGCCTGCTTCCGTCTGCCTGCCTACGTGTCTATCTGCCCACCTGCCTCTCTGCCTGTCTTCCTGCCTGCCTGTCTTCCAAACTTCTGTCCTGGCGGCATGTCTGTCTGTCTGTAGACCTGTTCAGATCACAGAAGCAACAAGAACCTGCCACATGAGAGAGACAGGGTTTAGAGGGGGGGGGGGGTGAGAGGAAGCGAGAAGGGGGGAGTGAGGGAGCGAGGGAGAGTGAGAGACAGGAGGGAAGAGAGAACGATAAGAGGAGAGAGATCCCAGCGCCAATAGAGCAGTTGGATGAGGTTTCTTGGAAGCGTCTGGTGTGTGTGTGTGTGACAGCATCCTCACCACTAAATCACACAGACCGGCCCTCTCATTACTGAATTAACATCCCCAAGTCCAAACTATGACGTCAATGACTGATCTTTGTGTGTGTGTGTGTGTGGGTGTGTGTGTGTGTGCATGAAATTTAGTTAATTTTCTGAACCCTATTTTCCTAACAGTAATTAAGTGTTGTGATATTGAACATAAACATAACGTGACTGACAGCTGGATGTCCCCTTAAAAGCTTATGAATATTAATAATGATTAAAAATGTAACACGTTACAATATATAATAAGACACAGAAGCAAAGATGTTGGTGACAAGAACATTGTGTTTTATTGTTCTAGAACGTTCATGTGAGGTTTTGGGGTCAAACTATCTTTCCAGCGTCGGAGTAGAAGCGTCCAAACTTGTCAAAGACGTGACAGGTGGTGAAAACTGTCTTGAATGGCTGAGGAGAGAGAGAGAGAGAGAGAGAGAGAGAGAGAGACGGAGAGAGAGAGAGGGAGAGAGAGGGAGAGAGAGAGAGAGAGAGAGAGAGAGAGAGAGAGAGAGAGGGAGAGAGAGAGAGTTATTCTGTCAGAGAGGAACATGCCTGGTTACATCAGCCAGCAACATACAGTCACCACACAATGGCCCCACAGTAGGTTCTCTCAGTACAGAGTGCGTGTGTGTACGTGTGTGTGTGTGTAGGTGCGTGTGTGTCCTATTGTGAATGCTCTTTTCCAGAGTGAATCTGACAGCACTGTCATCAGGCCCTGAAGCCCCCTCACACACAGGGCATGGACACAGCAACCCCCCCCCCCCCACACACAAGAAACCACACACACAGCACAATAACCCCATCACACACACACACACACACTCTCCCGCGCGTGTCGTGGCCTGGCTGTGAGACCACATGTCCGGGACCACAGTCGCTACACCAGCGTCACCTCTGCCGGTGGCTGAGCCCGGTGTGTGTGTGTGTGTGTGTGTGTGCAGGGCCCGTGTACCGGCTGCTGGAACTAACCGGGGCTCTTAATCACGGCTGTAACGGGCGCATTACCGGCAGCGGCAGCACGTTAATGATGAATGCCCGAGCCTGAGCTCACACCCTGACCTCCTTTTCTGCTGCGCTGCACAAAAGCTGCCTGGTATTTATAGCTGAGGCCTCAACGTAGCTGGCCTAGATGCTGGGAGGGGGGGGTGTATAGGTAGGGGGGTGTGTTTCTATACAGTAGGGGTGTGTGGGTGTGTGTGTGTGGTCTGGTGTGACCCTCTGACCTGGTGTGCAGCCTGGCCTCACACCCAGGTCTGTGATTACCCAGAGAGCCTTGCAACGTGACACCAGCCCCAACCCAGGACACAGTGGAGAACTGGAGCTGATGGGAGGATGGAGGGAGGGAGGGGGGTGGGGGGAGGGGGGAGGGAGGGGGGAGGAAGGGAGGGAGGGAGAAGGGAAGGGAGAGGGAAAGGAGGGAGGGAGGGAGTGGGGGAGGGATCGAGGGAGGGATTGAGGGAGTGGGGGAGGGCGGAGGGAGGGGCAGAGGGAGGGAAGGAAGAAAGGAGGGAGGGAGGGAGGGAGGTGAAGAAAAAGTAGAGGGTTTATTATGGTTCATCAGGTTAGGATGAAGGAATGGACAGAGTCTGAAAGGAGGGAGAGAGAGAATGATACACAGCTAAGGAGAGAGAAAGAATGAGTGAAAGAGAGAGAGAGCAGGAGGGGAAATGGAGAAAAATAGAGAAAGAGAGAGAGAAAGACAGAGCGGGAGCGAGCAGGGAGGGAGGTGGGGCTTGGTGTGTGGTTATATATTTATATATAGTAGTTAAGAGAGTGTAAAAAAAGCTGAAGTTGAGAAGGACAAACTAATGTCACAGACTGGGGCGCTGCCACATCCTGCTCCCCGGCAACGCATGTGATCGCCCTGTCACTCACACTCCATCGCCATGACAATCATCGCCATGTCGACGCCTGGGGGCGGGGACAAGCCTGTCCTTGTAAACAGGCCCCTCCGCACACTGACACTAACGACTGGCAACACACACACACAGAGAACCACACACGCATGCATGCACACACACACACACAGATACGCACGCACACATATGAAATCCCCTACAGCTACAAAGTTCATTTAGGGAGATTTAGGGGAGAATTTGCAGGAAAAATACAATAAAGGAAATTAAGTAATAAATAAAGAAAAATGATGTTTTCCCTCTAAAGTAGGATTACTTGGTGTGTAAAAATCCCAGCAGTTCAGGAGGAGTGTGAGGGAGAAAGGTGTGTGTGAGGGTGAAGTGACCACACTGGTGGCACTATGGTGTTAGTGTTTGCCGTGGCATGTGGTTTGGTGTGTGTGTGTGTGTGTGAGACAGTGTGTGTGTGTGTGAGACAGTGTGTGTGTGTGTGTGAGAGAGACAGTGTGTGTGTGTGTGTGTGAGACAGTGTGTGTGTGTGTGAGACAGTGTGTGTGTGTGTGTGTGTGTGTGTGTGAGACAGTGTGTGTGTGTGTGTGTGAGACAGTGTGTGTGTGTGTGTGAGACAGTGTGTGTGTGTGTGTGTGTGTGTGTGTGAGACAGTGTGTGTGTGTGTCCATGCCGAGCCGGTGGGCAGTGTCTTGTCACACTGAGAGGAACAGCAGCGTGTTTGATGACGGAAGCTCCATGTGACAGCACCCCGTACCCCCCCTTGAACCCCCCCACACAACCCCCCTCTGACCCCCCCAGCCCCAGCCGCCCCTCCCATCCAGACCCCCCCCCCAACCAGAGCTGTGAAAGCTGGGTTGCAAAATTAGGAATGGTCCTCAGACGGCAACACGACACGGAGGGAGGGGTCAAAGTGTCACATCGATTTGTGGTGCAGGAAGAGGCCGACCACTGCCACTTCAGGTTAGAACGTGGACACAGAGGAGGAGGAGGGCCTGATCTGCACCTCCTCTCTGCTCCTCCTCCACCTCCTGCTCCCCCCTAGTCTGCTGCGTCTCTTAGGTGTTTTAAATCCCGGTCGGACACAGAAGCGAGGCCTCTGCCTTCAGTTTCCTGCGCCTCTGTATGAGGGTTTAAGGGGAGCCCTGCGGTTTGGCCTGGGAAACCCCGCGGGTGACCTCGACGATCCAGACCACTTTAACCAAACCTGTCCATTAACACGACCGCACATACTATTACCCCGCGGGACCGGGGCACTAACCAAGCATTTACCCCCCCAGCCTCCGCCCCCCTCTCTCTCTCTTACGCCCACGTTCCCCAGCCCCCCCCCCCTCCCCTCTTTCTGTGCCCGCCAATGTTACTCAATGAAAAAAGACGGAGGGGGGAAAATATGAGATTGATTTATTTGCCTCGGTGTTCTTTTAGGATGAAGTCGGTTTTCCCTCCCCTCCCTCCCTTCTTTCCCCTCTTCTCTCTCTCTCTTTGCCTCCCCTCTCTCCCCCTCTCTCTCTCTCTCTACACAAACTGAAACCAATTAGCGGGTCTAGCACTTGTAGGGGCTGGATGTAGGGCAGGGAGGAGTAATAAAAAAGTATTGACTTTTCGGTGACTGTGCGCAGCGTGAAAGGGGTGCCTCGGCCTTGTCCGACATGAAAAGAGCTCCATTAATTTCACTTATTTCACGAAGGGCCCTGTCAAGTCCTAATGCGTTCAGCACACTTTTAGCATTCAGACACACTGACACAGGCCCCCGGCCCCCAGCCCAAACCAGTTTACATTATTTCAGCCACTCAAGAGGGCCGAGAGCGAGGGAACGAGAAGATAGAGGGAGGGTGGAAAGAGAGAAATAAAAGAGTCATTTCTAATCCCCCTGGTTGAGGCTGGAATAGAAACCTTTCATACGTGGCTAATTTTACCTCTCCTGTCGCCACCGTATCTTTCTCTCCCTCCTGTTTCTCAACACAACTCCCTCCTCCCTCTCTCTCTCTCTCTCTCTCTCACTCCATCTTTCCAAACCAACCTCCTCCCTCTCCCTCCCCACGCCCTCCTTCCCTCGTTCCTCGTCTGGAGCTTTCTGTTCCTCTGAAATTCAGTCCAAAAGTGAACTCGGCTAAGCGGACCTCAGAAGCAGCTCCTGACATTCCTTGTGAACGGTTTGCTTCTGAATTCATCTCACCGTTTGAGTCACCTTGACGACGAAATCCTGAGCAAATCAGAGAGGGGGGATCCTAGACGGCCCGGGCCAGAGAGGGGCTCCCTCTCCCTCCTCTCTGCTCTGGAGCCTGGCTGCTGATCTCTGCTCCACCCCCACACCAGCAGGAGCCAGACCCTCTCCAGACAAGGCAGCTGAACCAGACCTGGAGGCAGCTCAGTTATGGAGCTGTTACTGGGAAGACGCGGGGGCTGGGAGGGGGGTTCAGAGGTCACAGCTTTGTGATTCTGGTCCACTTTGACCCTGTTTTCCTCCCTGACTGCACCTAGGCGTGTCCAGCTTTAGATTAACTAAACGAGAAATAGTCCCCCCTCTGAAACAATCTGGTCTGGGTTGTGGTTAGAGAGAGGGGGAGAGAAAGAGAGAGAAGAGAGAGAGGTAGAAAGGGAGAGAGAGGCAGTCGTTTCCCTGAAATCAAGTTTTTTTCAGTGGTTGTATGTTTGCGAGTGTGTGTGGTGTGTGTACTGTATGAGTATTTGGAGTGTGTGTGTGTGTGTAGGAATGTGCGCGGTGTGTGGAGCAGAGGGGGAGAGGGGCAGGGTGTGCGTGAGAGGGGCTATCTGCAGAAAGAAACTAATCAGAGTGTGTGAGATAAGAAAGCTTTCCGGTCTATGGTAATCAGCAGTAACCCTGCCACAGCCATGCATAATCACTCACACATATTCACATGATTGATGAAATATGCGTTTGTGAAATCCGAGCTGCTTTGGTTATCGTCCCTGTTTTCTTTTCTCTCTCTCTCTCTCTTCCTCTCTATCTCTCTCCTCTCCTCCTCTTTGCAGTGGGCAGGGTGTGGGGAGGGTGGGGGGTGGCAGCAGCGCCACACACAAACAGGAAATGACACGCACAGCGAGGGGCCTTCCCTTTAAAAAACACATGCTTGTTTGTCTTTCGGTCTGCGGCGAGGCGGAGGCTGGAGGAATCAAAGAAAAAGTAAAAAACTGAGAGTTGCAAGACAAGATGAAGAATTAATTGTGATCTGGATGAAAAGTTGGCTACGCTGGGGGCAGAGAGAGGGGGGGGTATTAGAAAGAGAAAAACAAAGAGATATACCAATATACCAAGACAGACACACATACAGACAGAAAGACAGACAGGCAGACAGACAGAGACAGAGAGAGACAGAGAGAGAGAGAGAGAGAGAGAGAGAGACAGACAGAGAGAGAGAGGGAAGATGCACAGGAAGGTAGACAACATGAGAGTAAGAAGACGACAGAGATGGAGGGAGACAGATAGAGAGCCTCTGTCACTGTCACCGCACCCCGTTAACGAGGAGGCGGATCAAGAATACTAAACCACGTCCGCACACACACACATGTCCACACACGCACGCACACACACACACGTCCACACCCAAACACACACACACGTACGCCAAACTTCCAGAAGCAGCACAAACCATCTCCGTCTTCACACTCTAAGCCCACTCCTGAATCTCATGTTTGGAGGAAAAGTGTGAAGGACAGAAGGAAAGGAGGTAGGAGAGAAGGGAGTTAGGATGGAAGGTAGGGAGCTTGGCAGAAAGACAGATCAGATATATCTAAGTATTGAGACATGGCCATTGACGAGGCTAAGCTTCCAGACTGAAGGTGGGAGGGTAGGATGTTTTCCCGGAGTATTGGGACAGGGCCCTGTGCGAGGCAGGACCCCCTCCTCCCCCCCGCCCCCCCCCCGCAGCATTAAGGCCACAGCCGCAGGGTGTTAGCGGCGTAATGAGAAACAGAGAGGGGCTTTCGTCAGGGCGCCGCCACACCTAGATTAAATATGCACAATTCCCATGCAAAACAGAGCTGGAGCCTCCATCTAATCCCCGGCTGGGTCTGTTTCAGCCAGGGTTAGATCCCTCATTCGTCAACACGGCCATCTTGGCATAACACATGAAGGCCATTTGCAGGTTTAAGTGTTTGTGATTGCTTTCCCCCCCCCCCCACGCTACCCCGCTCCCCCCCTTTCCTTTCCCTTCCAAACACCACCAGCCCCTCCTCCACCCCCCCCCCCCCCCCCACCACCCCCCCCCTCCCAGGCCGCAGACTCAGACGATCTCATTCCACTTCACGCTCCCTGTCTGGAGACGATCGAATACGGGATCATAAAGATAGGCACAATGGTAGAAAATATGTTATAAAAAAAAAAAAAAAAAAAATACACATAAATTACCTGGATAATCAAGTCTGTTGTGAGAAGACTGTTTTCTTCTTGACTGTGTATGTGTGTGTGTGTGTGTGTGTATGCGTGTGTGGTGCATTCGTTTGTCTGTGTCTGTCTTTGTCCATCTTCCCCCTACAGAATCTTCCGTGTCCGCAAGAAAAACTAACTTCCCACGCACCCCTCGACCCCCGCCCCTCTACACCCACCCTGCTCTCCTGTCCAGAGGCTGTCAGGACCCCTCAGACCCCCCCCCCAGGGGGGGTGTAAAACGCATGTCACGCGTGGCGTGCGGGGGGGGGGGGAGACAGGCGTGGAGGACTCGCTCCAGTGAAGCAGGGCCTCCGCTGCAGACATGACTCTGGCAGAGTCCATTAAAGAGCAGATATTCTTAACTGGGCCGCACCTCTGATTTCCATGCGAGGCAGGGATGCTGACATCTGGAGGAAACTCAAACACGGAGACAGACGTAAGGGGGCTCCCCTTAAAGGGTCTGCCTGCTCTCCTCTTCACCGAGAGGTTTACCGTGCTGAATTTGTCAGCTGCTCCGTACGACTGTCTCCAGTACTGGACTGTCTGTTGACCAGCGTGTTCAGAACCAACGCTGTCTGTTATTCGAGGGTAGAGGGACCCCGTATTTCCTTCTCACCCCCTGACCCCTTCCAGCCTCAGAACCCCCCACCCAGCACCAACCCCCCCCCCCCCCTAACCAGCCTCCCCTCAACCTGCTAACTCACCTCCCCTCCTTTCACCCCCTAATCCACCGCGCCTCCCTTCACTCCCCCTCTACCCAACCCCCTCACCCACCTCCCCTCACCCCCTCGGTCCTCCAGGTGTGTGCAGGCGCCTGCAGCCTGGCTGTGCGGCCAGAGGAGGGCCTGCTGGCTGAGATCAGTGGGGAGGGGGGGAAGCATGTGAGGACGGCCAGAGGAGGGCCTGCTGGCTGAGATCAGTGGGGAGGGGGGAAGCATGTGAGGACGGTGCTTTACGAGTGGAGAGAGGAAGGGGCCGCCCTGCTTCACACAGCAGTAAAAGGCTTATGGAGAATTAGCCTCCCGTGTCTGCCGGTCGCTAATGCAGTATGGGGGGGGGGCCTGGGGGGGGCTGGGGGGGGGGGGGACTTTACCCAGATACTGACTCCGACTGCACGTGAAGTTAAGACGCACACCAGCACACGTTTCAGACGCATTCCACCTGACGTGCGCGCTCACGCACGTGCACGGACAACTGCCCGCCGTCTCCTGAGCCCGCGCACGTCCTCCTTGCTCACTCCACCAAGGCAGCGCTCCTCCACCCTCTCCTGCGCCTCCCTCCTGCGCCTCCCTCCTCCCTGTCCGGGGCGAGTGGCCTACTTTATCCTATGTATTAATTGCTCATAATGAATATCATTGGTATTTAAGCACAGCTCGTACATCAGACGGATCAGTTTGATGCATGATGCGGATGGTAATTACCAAGACGGGGCTGCAGTGTGGCGCCATCGCCAGCTAAAACATTATTTTAGCATCCCCCCCCCCCCCTCGCCCCCTCCTCCACTGGTAGCCTCCAGCTCTGGTCACAGTGATGATAATAA
>CM059305.1:9665000-9715000 GCA_030340665.1 Neosalanx taihuensis
TTCCCTTCTCTGGGCAGAGCGCTGGCCATTTCTCCTCAGACGCTGGCGTTAGGAAGGGAGGCCTGCTCAGGAGACGACCCCGCAAGACAAACATCGTATTTTCTCGTCGAGGGTCTGTGTGTGTAGAGGTCGCGCAGCGTAGCGCAATCAGGGAGCCAGGTAACACAACAAGACCCCGGCCCCGCCCCTGCTAACAACACAGGGAGACCCTGTACACAAACACAGCCTTATTTATCTCTTTCCTGGGGAGGTGCTATCCCCCCCGGTCCCTCCCTCTCTTCTGCCCATCTCCCCTGTTTCCAGGCACTGGCTGCAGTGTGTGTTTGTGTGGGTGTGTGTGAGTGTCCGTGTGTGTGTGTGTGTGTGTGTGTGCAAGGGGCAGTGGCTGCTGGGAACAGAGCTAATAAAGAACTCTGATCCATGAAAGGCCTTGAGCAAAGACACACTCAATTACCTAATGCCTGGACCGAGGGGCTGAGGGGCCGGGGGGCTGGGGGGCCGGGGGGAGACCAGACTTCCACAGCCCCCCCCCCCCCCCCCCTCATTTACGTATGCCTGGGTGGGTGTGTGGGGTAGATGGTTATACATACGGGGGACTTCAGGCGAGTGGGTGTAGGTGATTGTGTGTGAATATGTGTGTGTGTGTGAGTGTGTGCATACGGGTGTGAAAGAGAGAAGGGATTTATTAAACTGCTGTCAGTTTTGACAAATTTGTACAGCAGAAGTTGGGAGGTTACGCTGGCAGTTGGTGGCTCTGGTAGGTGGGAGAGGGCTGACTGTTAGTTTTTCCAGAGGGAAGGCTTCTGTGTGGCGAGTGCTGTGACACACACACTCTCTGCAGCCCGTCTCAGTTAGCCAGGAGACCAGGGTTCTGCTGACTGACTTGATGAGGACAGCCGGAGGGGGGCAGGGAGGCTGGGGGGCAGGGAGGCAGGGGGGCTGGGAGGCTGGGGGGCAGGAGAGGCTGGGGGGCTGGGAGGCTGGGGGGCTGGGAGGCTGGGGGGCAGGGAGGCTGGGGGGCAGGGAGGCAGGGGGGTGTTCAGTGCAGCATCAAATTGTGCATAGCTTAATGTAAGAATAACACAGATAATGTAGAGGGAAGGAGGAGTGTGGGGGGGGGGGGATTTAGGACATACCAAAACCATACTTCAGGCAGCCGGTATGTGCGTAAATGTGTGTGTGTGTGTAGGTGTGTGTGTTTGTACCTTTTCCCATGGAACAGTTCTGGTCTCTCCTCTCTGAAGTGTCTGGTTCCGTAGGCCAGGGGCTGAAACAGGAAGCGCTGTGGACCGTGCGCTCATACTTCCTGTCCTGCGAGGCCTTGGAGAAGGGCAGGAACCTGCCAGGGTACCAAGGTACACTGTTAAGTTAGTGTATTAGTTAGTAAGGAGTTAGTGTTAACAGTGTATGAGTTAGTAAGGAGTTGGGTGTTAACAGTCTGGTAGTTAGTGAGGAGTTAGTGTTAACAGTCTGGTAGTTAGTGAGGAGTTAGTTGTTAACAGTCTGGTAGTTAGTGAGGAGTTGGTGTTAACAGTCTGGTAGTTGGTGAGGAGTTAGTGTTAACAGTCTGGTAGTTAGTGAGGAGTTAGTGTTAACAGTCTGGTAGTTAGTGAGGAGTTAGTTTAACAGTCTGGTAGTTAGTGAGGAGTTAGTGTTAACAGTGTATGAGTTAGTAAGGAGTTGGTGTTAACAGTCTGGTAGTTAGTGAGGAGTTGGTGTTAACAGTCTGGGTAGTTAGTGAGGAGTTAGTGTTAACAGTCTGGTAGTTAGTGAGGAGTTGGTGTTAACAGTGTATGAGTTAGTAAGGAGTTGGTGTTAACAGTCTGGTAGTTAGTGAGGAGTTGGTGGTTAACAGTCTGGTAGTTAGTGAGGAGTTAGTGTTAACAGTCTGGTAGTTAGTGAGGAGTTAGTGTTAACAGTCTGGTAGTTAGTGAGGAGTTGGTGTTAACAGTGTATGAGTTAGTAAGGAGTTGGTGTTAACAGTCTGGTAGTTAGTGAGGAGTTGGTGTTAACAGTCTGGTAGTTAGTGAGGAGTTAGTGTTAACAGTCTGGTAGTTAGTGAGGAGTTGGTGTTAACAGTCTGGTAGTTAGTGAGGAGTTAGTGTTAACAGTCTGGTAGTTAGTGAGGAGTTAGTGTTAACAGTCTGGTAGTTAGTGAGGAGTTAGTGTTAACAGTCTGGTAGTTAGTGAGGAGTTAGTGTTAACAGTCTGGTAGTTAGTGAGGAGTTAGTGTTAACAGTCTGGTAGTTAGTGAGGAGTTAGTGTTAACAGTCTGGTAGTTGGTGAGGAGTTAGTGTTAACAGTCTGGTAGTTAGTGAGGAGTTAGTGTTAACAGTCTGGTAGTTGGTGAGGAGTTAGTGTTAACAGTCTGGTAGTTAGTGAGGAGTTAGTGTTAACAGTCTGGTAGTTGGTGAGGAGGTTAGTGTTAACAGTCTGGTAGTTAGTGAGGAGTTAGTGTTAACAGTCTGGTAGTTGGTGAGGAGTTAGTGTTAACAGTCTGGTAGTTGGTGAGGAGTTAGTGTTAACAGTCTGGTAGTTAGTGAGGAGTTAGTGTTAACAGTCTGGTAGATGGTAAGGAGTTAGTGTTAACAGCCATTGCCAGTGTCACCATTGCTATCTTAATTACAGTCAGGTTGATTCTCTAAATTACACTCTACACACACAGCCTGGGGGAATATGCACCCTTACAATCATCGCAGCTATGTGTGTGTGTGTGTGTGTGCATGTATGTGAGAGTGTGTGTGTGTGTGTGTGTGTTGGGTCTGGCCAATGCTCCTTTCTCTCCCACAAAAACATGAACACAAAAACAATAAAAACTCTTCTGTAAACACAAATATTATTGCATATGACAGAGAGGTTGTGTGTGCTTGTTGGTGTGGTGTGTTGTGTCCATCTAGACTAGTGTGTGAGATACCAAAGTGTGTGTTAGATGTACAGTAAATGTAGCAAAGCCTAAAAGACCAAATAAACCACGTCATGAAAAAACAAAACAAATCCAGATAAAAAAAACACGGAACAATGAAGAAAACAGAAATAAAGCCGATCCAATCCAATCAAAACAGAACGGATAAACACACACACACAAACACACACACACACACACCGACAGGCATTAAGAGAGGGGGCGTAGACCATTCTGAAAATGGACCTGTACCGAACACACACACACCCCCCCCCCCCCATCCTCACACACCCACACACCCCCTCCACACACACACACACACACACACACACACACACACACACACACACACACACCGGCACAGACGCTGGTAGGCCACCAGAGACCCTGGTCTCTCCTACAAGACAGATTACACAGCAGTCCCAGCTAATGTGCTCAGGGGAGGGACATCAGTGGTGTGATATTAATGTGGCCCTCATGTCCCAGCCTACCCTGGGCCGGGGCGCTGCTAGCCGGCTGCTCCGCTCGCCGCTCTCATTGCCTCTCGATTGCATTTTAATAGGCTAGTTTTATTCATTCAGGGCCATTAAGGAAAGTTTGACTCCTCACCAGGGATCTTCTGGCTGGGACCTGAGCTAGTCGTGCCTGGCTACAAAACACACACACACCCACACCCAGAGGCATGGAGCAGACAAAGAAACACACACGCAGAAATGACCACACAGAAACACACACGCAGAAATAACACCCACGCAGACAGACGTCCACACTTAATCCTCCTCCCCACCCCCCCACAAAAAAAGAAGGGGGAAGGAGGTGAAAAGAAGAGGGGGGGGCAAGAAAGGCTGGAAGTGGAGGAGAGGTGAGGGCAGAGAGGAGGGTGGGGAGGTAGTTAAGCTGAGCTCTCTCCAGCGGCCTGCATGTGTGGCCACGGAGCGGGTGTTGTTTCAGTGAACTGAGACAGATTGGCTGTGGGCTCCATATGGCTCCCTGTGTCTGACATGCAGAGCAGCCAGGCATTGTTGTGTCAGGTCAGTAGTCCGCCACTGTGCGAGGGTGGAGCTAACCAAGGCATCCGATACACAGCTCCTAATGCATTAACATTGATTCATTTCCCAGACGCTCTTATCCAGAGCGACTAACAGCAAATACAGCAAGTACATTCCCCCTGAGGCTGGTAAGGTGAAGTGCCTTGCCCAAGGACACAACGTCATGTTGGCACAGCCGGGAATCAAACTTGCAACCTTCTGATTACTTGCCCAACACTTTAACCGCTGAGCCATGTGACTCCCCAGTGACTCCTAGTAGTCTTGGCTGATGTTTGATTTTACCTATAATGTAGGTCTAAGCCGATGCTACACACACACACATGCAGTGCCCACACACACACACACACACCACCACACACACATGCACATTATCTCCCTCTTGAGTAATCCTCCAAATATTATCATCATCAAAACCCTCCAACTCAGTGGAGGGCCAGGCTCCTCATTACAGAGAAATTAAACTGGAGAGAGGAGGAGGAGGAGAGGGAGGAGGAGAGGGAGGAGGAGGAGGTGGGACTAAGGGATGAGAAAAAAAACAGTGCCACATTTCAGTGGTCCTTTGAAACATTTGCAGCAGAAATGAGCGTCTGTGGTGGATCAAACAAGGGGGGGTTAATGGTGGTTCTCCATGCCCCCGAACACACACACACACACACACACACACACACACACTCACACACACACACTCACACACACACACAAACACATCCACACACAGACAATAATACGATTGGAGCCGGGAAGTTGGTAAGCAGCGCTGGTGTTTGAGTGTGTGGTAATGGGGTTAGCTGGGAGTGTTTCAAGTGAATGAGGAGACCAGGCCGATTAGCAGCAGAGCCACACTGTGCTCCTAATTAAAACCAACGCAGGGTTTTAAATAAACAGCCAGATTGGTGCAGCGGTTGAACATCAGTCAGAAGTTGGTGTTAACCTAATCCCCTGTTATATGGTGATTATGCTCTGCTTTAGAGAAGATGTTTTCACTGTTTTGAAGCAGTAATGAGTCTGTGAGACAGTTTGAGAGAAGTTTGTGTGTGTGTGTGTGTGTGTGTCTAAGAGAGAGAGAGAAACAACGAAGAGAGGAAAGAACTAAAGAGAGAGAGAGAAGAGAGCAGGGCGAGCGAGGTTTAAACTGAGCTGTGTAATGGAAATTGGAACTTCAGCAGCATAAACACCACCAACCACCAATCACATGACCAAGTCAGCACAGGTGCGTTAGTGCTGGTCTGGAGTGTGTGTATCTGCATCAGTGTGTGTGTGTGTCAGTGTGTGTGTGTCAGTGTGTATCTGTGTCAGGTGTGTGTGTGTCAGTGTGTATCTGTGTCTGTGTGTGTGTCTGTGTGTCAGGTGTGTGTGTGTCAGTGTCTGTGTGTGTGTCTGTGTGTCAGTGTGTGTGTGTGTGTGTGTCCACTGACGGGCGCTCCACCAGGATGCTCCTCCACTCCTCCCTCCTCAGCTCCTGCTGAGCTCTCTCCAGGTCGTGGGGGGAGGTCTGAACTCGCAGGGTGGGCTCCGTCACACGCACACGCTGCTGCCACACCTCCGCTGGCTCCCGGAACGGGCCCTGGCACGCACACACACACACACACACACAGTTAGACACACACACAGTTAGACACACACCCGTACGTCCCTCTAGTTGTGTTTCCTCAGATGTCCTTGTCGCGTTACTTGAAGGCAGAGTGTGTGTGTGAACAGGAGAGCAGCCTACAGGTAGGCATGGTTTAACAGCAAACCCCCCGGCAATCCTGTGCTTTTCCCAGGGGGATGGAGAGGGGGGTGTAAAACTGAGAGAGAGAATATGAGTGCTAACTCAGGGATCTGTTTCTCCCACAGTCAGACCCCCCCCACCCCCCCGTCTCTGCTCCTCTCATTCTGACAGGTTCACACTGTACAGCTGCTCAGTCGACTCAGAGGAACTTTCCCCTGCCGGAGAGTATTTTGTGGAGGAGCGCTGGGAGAGCCTTGCTTGTTTTGGTGTGCGGTGCGGGGGTGACCTTGAACAGTAGCAGCAGCGGGGTGGGGAGGGGGGGGGGAAAGCTGTGGACCCTTGTCCTTGGTCCTATCACCGCAGGATCACTGGCCTGGCCTGACCAGACCCCCCCCCCCCTCCCCCCCCACACACCCTCCCGCACCCCTCCCTCCCCCAACACCACCTATCCATCACCTGAGATGGTTATCACACCAGGGAAAGGTCTGCTCTTCAGCCAGCAGAAACACACCTAGAGGGAGAGAGAGGGAGCGAGCGGGAGAGGGAGAGGCAGGGATGAGGGAGATAGAAGATAGAAGAGAGGGGCAAAAGGTGGGGAGAGGAAGATAGAGGGGAGACTAGGGAAAGGAGGAGCAGGAGATGAAGGGGAGAGGGGGGGAGAGAGATAGATAGGAAGGGAGGAAGAGGAGGAGGAGAAGAAGAAGGAGGAGCAGGAAGTGGAGGTGAACCCTGTCCTTAGCAAGGGTGACATCTAGATAAATAACGTAGACTCATGCATGGAGTAATGTGAGACAGGCCTGCATTCTTTAATGAACTCAACAAGAGCCAGCTGGAGATGTGTGTGTGTGTGTGTGTGTGCGCACATGTGTGTGTATGTGTGTTCGAGCAAGATAGTGTGAGCATCTGAAATTGTGTATCAGGAGAGAGTATATCTGTGTGTGTATCTGTCTGAACGTGTGTGTGCATAAGCCCATTTGGCCGAGTGTGTTCGTTCTTACGTGAGTGTGTGTGTGTGTGTGTGTGTGTGTGTGTGTGTGTGTGTGTGTGTGAGAGCCAGTGCAGCAGCAGCACCAGTGGCCCTGGGAGTGAGAGGCTCCAAGGATAATAAAAAGAGATGATCCACGCCTCATTTCTGCTCACTTATGTTTAACATTAATAGAAACCAATAATAAGAGGCGGGTCACCATAAAGGCTGCAGAGCGTAAATAACACAAATGGCAAAGCGCCTCTCATCCTGGCCTCAGCACAGCTGGACTGGAAGACACACCACATCCAGAGGTACTTAAAGAACCCTTCATCAAGGCCCCCTCTGTTTAAACGGCGCTGAAGTATTCCCTCGTCGACGCCGCCTCGTTTGATGAGTTTAACGGCAGATGGAGACGGAGGAAGAGAGAGAGAGGACTGGAGAGAAGGAAAGGGTAGGATGGAGAAGAGAGACGAGAGAGGAGGTGGATGGAGAGTGAGGGAAATATAGCTAGAAGAGTGGAGAGAGAGAAAGAAAGAGTGCAGATGGATAGAGAGAGAGATAGGGACGAGTGCAGATACATAGAGAGAGAGAGAGAGATAGGGAAGAGTGCAGATAGATAGAGAGAGAGAGAGAGAGGAGAGAGGAGAGGAGAGAGAGAGAGAGAGAGAGGAGAGAGAGAGAGAGAGAGACAGAGAGAGAGAGAGATAGAGAGACAGAGAGAGAGAGATAGAGAGAGAGAGAGAGAGAGAGAGAGGAGAGATAGAGAGAGAGAGAGGAGAGAGAGAGAGAGAGAGAGAGATAGAGAGAGAGAGAGAGAGAGAGAGGAGAGAGAGAGAGAGAGAGAGAGAGAGAGAGAGAGGTGTTGGCTGGCAGGCTCTGCTTATCTCCTCTCTGTCTAAACGGCCCTGCTGATGCCCCTCCTGGGGGAGAGAGAGGACGCCACGTTTTAATGACACCATTCTTCTTTAAGAGGACTTTAAAGAATCATCTCATGACGGAAGCTCTCGGGACAAAGACCTTTTATCGTGCTCAAGGGGGCTGCGGGGGGCTGCGGGGGGCTGAGGGGTGAGGGGGGGGTGCTGTGGGGTGAGGGGGGGGCTTGCGGGGGTGAGGGTGGGGCTCCTCTGATAATTACTATGACACTTTGTATCCCTCTCTCGGAGGAAGTCGGGGTGCACATCAGTGTCTTCTGAGATGAGATCGGTGTGGGAGAGACCATCAGTGATCTGGAGATACCGCCTTTCACTTCTACCACTGAGCTATCCCACTCAGCTCCAGTATCGCTCTGGTTCTGCTTCTAGTGTGTTCTACACGTTCTCTAGTAGCATGTACGTTACGTATTGGGATCGGAGAATATGACAGTACGGTATACAATCTGTCGGTTAGAAAGTAGGAGAGAGTCATTTTTTTATAACTGTATTTCATCAACTTTTTCATTTATTTTGATGTTTCTAACTTAAACTCAATTATTTTCTATCCTTATAAAAAAATCCCACTGGAAACGTTTGTGTTCTGTTGGAATGAGTCAAAACCTTTCCAGAGGACAAGAGTCATCGGTCATGTGATGTCATGGCTGCTGTGGAGAGGGCATCTCACCTGGGGCTTCTTGCTGGGTATGGGGGGCAGGGTCCTGGAGGTGAGGCCCTGGGAGGCTCCAGGAGCTCCATGGAGGGAGGGGGACCGAGTCGATAGCGCTACCCAGGAGAGGGCCTCTGTTCCTCTAGGGGAGCTCCTGGAAAGGCGGGGCTTGGCCCTGCGGAGCCGCAGTTCCATCTCGTCAGGGGCAGGTCTGAACGGCGAGTTGAAGACCC
This sequence comes from Neosalanx taihuensis, assembly GCA_030340665.1. Classification (NCBI taxonomy): domain Eukaryota; kingdom Metazoa; phylum Chordata; class Actinopteri; order Osmeriformes; family Salangidae; genus Neosalanx; species Neosalanx taihuensis. The sequence continues at coordinate 9,673,441 of CM059305.1, forward strand.
CGGGGCGCTGCACACACACCAGGGGACAGACGAACAGACGGGGGGGGGGGGACCCCAACGTGAGTGTGTGCACAGGAGTCAGTGGGATTGCTCATCAACGGTATCTAATTCACTATGCGAGTTGGTCAACATGCAGTAGGAAAGAAGGAGAGAGGGAAAGAGAGAGACAGAGACAGAGAGAGAGCGAGAGAGACACAGAGAGAGAGAGAGACAGAGACAGACACACACAGAGAGAGAGAGAGAGAGTTGGAGAGACCTAAAGTGAGAGAGAGAGGGAAGAGAGACCTAAAGTGAGTGAGAGAGAGAGGGAGACACAGGGCACCAAACCTGCCACAGCTTAGCTCCAGCACAGCGCACGGCTGGGCCTCTCGCACCCCCTCAAACAGTGAGAGGGAGGAGATTTGTCACAGACAGGGAGAGAGAAATAATTATTCAAATCACACTGATCCTCTCCTCTCCTTTAATTAGTAGACCAAAGCTCAGACGCTCCCTGGCTACTATATATGCTAATAACTCACATTTTTTAGGACCACTCAAGACGAAGAGTCTGGGCCTGGACCTGGAGAGGGTCCACACCAGAGAGAGGGAGGGAGGGAGGGAGGGAGGGAGGGAGAGGAGGGGGAGGAGAGGGAGGGAGGGAGGGAGGGAGGGAGGAGGGAGGGAGGGAGGGAGGGGGAGGGAGGGAGGGAGAGAGGGAGAGAGGGAGAGAGAGGGAGGGAGGGAGGAGGGAGGGGAGGGAGGGAGGAGGGAGGGAGGGAGGGAGGGAGGGAGGGGAGGGAGAGAGGGACAGAGATAGAGCGGAGGGAGGGAGGGGGGAGGGAGGGGGGAGGGAGGGAGGGAGGGAGGTGAGGGAGGGAGGGAGGGAGGGGGAGGGAGGGAGGGAGGGGAGGGAGGGAAGAAGAAATGTTGGGGTGGTGCTCAGTGGGGGGTACCACACTGCAAACACACAAACGCCCCCTCACCTCCTACGCCACCACCACCCCGCCCCCACATCCCCCCCCTCCCCCCCCTCCCCCACCTCCCCCCCTTCCGCCCACCTCTCTCCCCTCTTCCAGAACGGCCCGCTGGATAAGAGCAATGATGTTGACCCCTGAACAGAGCAGCTGTATCTATGTCAGAGGAGCCACTTGTGTCCGGCGTGGGCGCGGGCGCTAACGATGAACTGTGGGAGACCCATCCATTTCCTGGTGACAAGGTCAGGCGCCAGGGAGAGGGAAGAAGTCCCGCGCCATATGTACGGGCCCCGCGCCACCCGGAAAACACACCACGCCCTCTCTGTCTCGCCCACCCCTGTCCTCTCCCTCTCTCTGTCCCGCTGTCACTCTGTGGCTCTGCTTCGTGTTGTCTCTCTCTCCCTCCCTCTCTCTCTCTCCCTCCCTCTCTTGCTCTCTCTCTCTCTCTTGCTCTCTCTCTCTTTCTCTCTCCCTCCCTCTCTCTCTCCCTCTGTCTCTCTTTCTTCCTCTCCCTGCCTCTCCCTCTCTCTCTTCCCTCCCTCTCTCTTTCTTCCTCTCCCTCTCTCTCTCCATTTCTCTCTCTCTCTCTCCCTCCCTCTCTCTCTCTATCTCCCTCCCTCCCCCCTCTCTCCCTCCCTCCCTCCCTCCCTCCCTCCCTCCCTCCCTCCCTCCCTCCCTCCCTCCCTCCCTCTCCCTCTCTCTCCCTCCATCTGTCTCTCTCTCTTCCTCTCCCTGCTCTGGCTGCTGTCTCTGGTTCCTGCTTCCAGTGAATCCCTAAGCTCTACTTTAGTCAAATGCAGAGGCTTAATGACACCATCCATGTGTGTGTGTGTGTGTGAGGTGCATGTGCAGTGTATAGAATGTATGTGTGTGTGTGTGGCTGGGGATGATGAATATATTCCATCAGAACACGGCTAGTGCTTCCTGACATCTGCTATGTGAGGTGTCTAAATGGGACATATTAAAAGCCCATACACAATCTCATTGTACAATCACACTGTGTTGCAGTGTCTGGGTAATAACTTAAGGGAAATCTGAAACAATTACTGAAACACACCAACTCTCGCTGTCTCTTTGGCGCACACACACACACACACACACACACACACACACACACACACACACACACACACACACACACACTTGAGGGCAACCTCAAACAGACAAACACACACGTTTGCATGCGGGCATGAATGCACAGCACGCCCTCCACACATTAGACTAAGAGAAAAAGCCAATCTAATTCCGCCAGCGTGCTGAAACTCTGGACAGCAGCAGCGGTTCTCTCAGTGTTCTACCACAGCAGCACGTTCAGACCCCCCCCCCATCACTCTCCCACCACCCTCACCCTCCACCTACCATCCCTCCCCTACCTACCAAACTCTCCCTCACCCTCCACCACCTACCATCCCTCCCCCACCTACCAAACTCTCCCTCACCCTCCACCACCTACCATCCCTCCCCCACCTACCAAACTCTCCCTCACCCTCCACCACCTACCATCCCTCCCCCACCTACCAAACTCTCCCTCAGCCTCCACCTACCATCCCTCCCCCACCTACCATCCCTCCCCCACCTACCATCCCTCCCCACCTACCAAACTCTCCCTCAGCCTCCACCTACCATCCCTCCCCCACCTACCATCCCTCCCCCACCTACCAAACTCTCCCTCACCCTCCACCTACTATCCCTCCCCCACCTACCAAACTCTCCCTCAGCCTCCACCTACCATCCCTCCCCCACCCCCACCCACCAACCTGCTTGCACCCCTCCCCCTGTGTTGACATGGGGGGGGGAATAACTACACCTTTCTTTTTTGGGGTCGCTATTTTTTGTTGCATCAGAGCATTTTCATTCCTTCCTTCGCACAAAATTAAATTAGAAAATAAATGAAATATGTAGAAATATGTAGAGCAGCGCGGCCTCTATCTGGGCACGCGGCTGAGGGGAGATTGCTTATTAATGTGAAACGATGAAGTTGTGGTCCGGCCTGGTTCAGTTTCTCTCTCTCTCTCTCTCTTCCTCCACTGCTTATGTCTCTCGCTCTTTTCTCCCCCTTCCAGAATGCTGTTACGGCACCACAGTGTTTTGCGGTGTGTGTACTTGTGCCTTCTGACTGAGAGCAGGAGACACAGACAAGGAAGAGTGTGTGGGTCTGAGTACACGTGCGTGGGTGTGTGCACGTGTGTGTGTGTGTGCTGACACGCTTGCTGCTTGTTGTGACCTTTGCTTCCTTGTTCCCAGTGTTTCTTATTAATTGCTCTGTAGTGGACAAAAGCCAAACAGATTTGTAAAGACTGAAGGCACCTCGATCTGTGTCTCACACCAGGCAGGAGAACATACAACCCTCATTAGCCCTGATAGGCAGCTACGCACGCGAGCGTGTGTGTGCGTGTGTCTGCCTGCGTGTGTGGAAGTGTGTGTGTGTGGATCTGACTGGGTGTGTCTGTGTCGGTGTGTGTGTGTGTGTTTGATGGAGGGGACAGGGCTCTCTAACTCGGTGACCTCTGTGTGTCCTTACTAACTTGCACAGGAGAGAGAGAGAGAGAGAGGAGCTGGTGAGAGAGAGAGAGAAGCTGGTGAGAGAGAGAGAAGCTGGTGAAGGAGAGAGAGGAGCTGGTGAAAGAGAGAGAGGAGCTGGTGAGAGAGAGAGAGGAGCTGGTGAGAGAGAGGAGCTGGTGAGAGAGAGGAGCTGGTGAGAGAGAGGAGCTGGTGAGAGAGAGGAGCTGGTGAGAGAGAGAGAGGAGCTGGTGAAGGAGAGAGAGGAGCTGGTGAGAGAGAGGAGCTGGTGAGAGAGAGAGAGAGAGAGGAGCTGGTGAGGGAGAGAGAGGAGCTGGTGAAGGAGAGAGAGGAGCTGGTGAGAGAGAGAGAGGAGCTGTTGAGGGAGAGAGAGGAGCTGGTGAAGGAGAGAGAGGAGCTGGTGAGAGAGAGAGAGGAGCTGGTGAAGGAGAGAGAGGAGCTGGTGAGAGAGAGAGAGAGGAGCTGGTGAAGGAGAGAGAGGAGCTGGTGAGAGAGAGAGAGGAGCTGGTGAGAGAGAGAGAGGAGCTGGTGAGAGAGAGAGAGAGGAGCTGGTGAGAGAGAGAGAGGAGCTGGTGAGAGAGAGAGAGAGGAGCACGGCCCACAGCCCTGACCACTCACTACCAGAGAAGACACGACCAGACTCAATGATAACCAAAAACATTCGGAAGGAAAATAATGAACTCACTAACGCCTTATGAACTAAGCAGGCTTAGATCATGTTTACACAGCCTTTAAACAGGGCTTGTTGACAGTGTGAAGGTTTGAGATAGTGTGGTTATGGACAGGGGTTCTTGCTGCAGTAAAAGCTGTGATCTCTGAACTGATTATCCGTGCCTGTGTCTCCTGCTGGGAGAGTTCCCTCAGTATAGGTGTACTGTCCTACAACAGCCCCAGAGAACAGGACGTGTGTGTGTGTGTGTGTGTGTGTGTGTGTGTCTGTGTGTGAGAGCATGTGCCTGTGTGCTTTCTAAGCACGCCACGCCTTAAGTCTGAGCATTAGAGCATTAAAGAAGCGGTGCAGCTCCTGTATGTAACTTGTTAATGTTTAAGAGCCCGGGGGTCGACACAGCGTGGAAAAGCAGGAACTGCCGAGGAAGGATGACGGGTAACACCACAGGAGTGAAGAATTGTGGGCCAGCAGGTCACCCCTTCAGTCCTCCAGGCCTCCCAACACCAGAGCAGCTAATTGGCTCTCCTAAATATTTAATGACAGCCAGACCGATTGGCTGTTTTAATTGTGGCAATTAAATAATTCAATACTTGGCAGAGGACGGATACAGCAGTCCATTAAGACTGGGTGTTCCACTGACTGTATTGACCTCTAATCTATCGCCTCTGATGTAGCCAGGGTTAAACTCTGACCAATCACGACCACGCTTCACCAGTCCTGACCAAGCCTGACCAACTCCGATCATTACTGACCAACCCTGGTTACCCTCCCCCATTCTGATTCCATGAAAACATCAGAAGAACATCAAACACCAAAACATACTGTGGTACCTGAGGAGAACATCTCCCCTCCTCAGAGTTCCAGCAGATATTTACACACACTCAAAAACCCTAGCGTGTGTGTGTGTGTGAGTGTTTGTACTCCGCTCTAGCCTGGGTATATCATAAGGAAGCCTAGCCCCTTTCTCTCTCTCTCTCTTTTTCATGGCTGTCCTTGAGAGGGACGTGGAGAGACTGAGAGAGAAAAAGAGCGAGAGAGAAAGAGCGGAGAAAGAGACACTGAGAGAGTGAGAGAATGAGGGAGGGAATGAGAGCAAGGGAGGGAGAAATATATAGAATAAGAGAAAGAGCAACCAAGGAAAAAAAGGTTGGAAAAGAGAGCAAAAGAGAGGGTGAAAGAGAGAGAGAGAGAGAGAGAGAGAGAGATGAGAGAGAGAGAGAGAGAGAGAGAGAGAAAATAACAAAAGGAAAAAAAACCTCCACCCAACCAGTACGAGTCCATAAATTTCCCTCATCTTGCGATGCGTTAAAAGATTCCGCCACGTTAGAACATTACAGAGAGAATTTATCTGATCATGGCTGTAATAATTACCCTGCTGTTTATTGCAGATAGAGAAATAATTCATGCAGGCAACAGCCGCGGCAGCAATGACACTCTGCATTTAGTAAATATGCAAACGGCTCCACTCCTAATTGCCCGGTGCACACTGTGCCCTTATTAAGGCTGGGAACTTTAAGTGTCTCCTCCTGACAAGTGATAAATTGTTACGTTGCACAAACTCGCGGCGGAGGAATTACAGTGGTGTGAAGAGGTCCAAGCTTCATTAGACTGTACAGCAGAGGACAGGCCGAGAGAGACGGACATGCTTCCATGGTGAACCCCAGCCGGGGGGGGGGGGGGGGGGGGGGGATAGAGGGGAAGATACAGACAGGGTGAGGGTGAGAGAAAGAGGGGGAGAGGGAGGGAGGGTGGTGTAGCTAATGAAATGACACAGATGGTTTTGTGTACTGGAGATCCGTCAGTGCAGGGGGCAGGAGGGAGGGAGGGAGGGAGGGAGGGAGGGAGGGAGGGAGGGAGGGAGGGAGGGAGGGAGGGAGGGAGGGAGGGAGGGAGGGAGAGGGAAAATGAGAGAGAGGAGAGAGCTGGTGAGAGAGAGGGGAGAGCTTGTGAGAGAGAGGGAGAGGGAATGAGGGAGGGAAAGAGAGAGCGACAGAGACTCTTCTGATGCTCGCTCGCCCCTCTCTCGGACGGCCCACTGCTATCATTGCCATGCAAGGCCTGTCTGCTTGCGCTAAATAGGAACCATTAGTAAAACTTTGAATAATTTATGCAGCGGACGGATGGACGGACGGACGGGGGGGGGGGGGGGGGGGGGTGGATTAAAAAGCGGACCTTTGCGGGGTGAGTGATCGGGCAGCGTGTGATCCAAGGGGCCAAGCCTGACACAGAGAGGATATTTTAAATAAACGGAGCAACGCGTTAATTGATCGCGACCCCAGAAGCACTAAATAAACAAGTGATTAACTGGCAAGAGGACGACCTCACCATGGAAACACAGACACAAAAGCAGGGGGGAGGTGTGTGTGTGTGTGTGTGTTTGTGCATTATGCACGTTTTGGGGAAATTGAGTATCAAAGAAGAATGTATAATAATATTTAGACTACCATGGCGACAGACTGACAGCTGGACTGGTGTCTGATCAGAGTACATTTAGTCAGTATAGTTAGTCAGTATAGTTAGTCAGTATAGTTAGTCAGTACATTTAGTCAGTACATTTAGTCAGTACATTTAGTCAGTACAGTTAGTCAGTATAGTTAGTCAGTACAGTTAGTCAGTACATTTAGTCAGTACATTTAGTCAGTATAGTTAGTCAGTATAGTTAGTCAGTACAGTTAGTCAGTACATTTAGTCAGTACATTTAGTCAGTATAGTTAGTCAGTATAGTTAGTCAGTACAGTTAGTACAGTTAGTCAGTACAGTTGGTCAGTACATTTAGGCAGTATAGTTAGTCAGTATAGTTAGTCAGTACAGTTAGTCAGTACAGTTAGTCAGTACATTTAGTCAGTATAGTTTGTCAGCACAGTTAGTCAGCACAGTTAGTCAGTGTAGTTAGTCAGTACAGTTAGTCAGCACAGTTAGTCAGTATAGTTTGTCAGCACAGTTAGTCAGTATAGTTAGTCAGCACAGTTAGTCAGCACAGTTAGTCAGTGTAGTTTGTCAGCACAGTTAGTCAGTATAGTTAGTCAGCACAGTTAGTCAGCACAGTTAGTCAGCACAGTTAGTCAGTGTAGTTTGTCAGCACAGTTAGTCAGCACAGGTAGTCAGCACAGTTAGTCAGTATAGTTTGTCAGCACAGTTAGTCAGTATAGTTAGTCAGCACAGTTAGTCAGCACAGTTAGTCAGCACAGTTAGTCAGCACAGTTAGTCAGCAGTTAGTCAGTATAGTTTGTCAGCACAGTTAGTCAGCACAGGTAGTCAGCACAGTTAGTCAGCACAGTTAGTCAGCACAGGTAGTCAGCAGTTAGTCAGTATAGTTTGTCAGCACAGTTAGTCAGCACAGTTAGTCAGCACAGGTAGTCAGCACAGTTAGTCAGCACAGTTAGTCAGCACAGTTAGTCAGTATAGTTTGTCAGCACAGTTAGTCAGCACAGTTAGTCAGCACAGTTAGTCAGTATAGTTTGTCAGCACAGTTAGTCAGCACAGTTAGTCAGCACAGTTAGTCAGTATAGTTTGTCAGCACAGTTAGTCAGCACAGTTAGTCAGCACAGTTAGTCAGTATAGTTTGTCAGCACAGTTAGTCAGCAGTTAGTCAGCACAGTTAGTCAGCACAGTTAGTCAGTATAGTTTGTCAGCACAGTTAGTCAGTATAATTAGTCAGCACAGTTAGTCAGCACAGTTAGTCAGCACAGTTAGTCAGTATAGTTTGTCAGCACAGTTAGTCAGTATAATTAGTCAGCACAGTTAGTCAGTATAGTTTGTCAGCACAGTTAGTCAGTATAATTAGTCAGCACAGTTAGTCAGCACAGTTAGTCAGCACAGTTAGTCAGTATAGTTTGTCAGCACAGTTAGTCAGTATAATTAGTCAGCACAGTTAGTCAGTATAGTTAGTCAGCACAGTTAGTCAGTATAATTAGTCAGCACAGTTAGTCAGTATAGTTAGTCAGCACAGTTAGTCAGCACAGTTAGTCAGCACAGTTAGTCAGCATTCAGCTCCCCTGGCCAGAGCAGGAACACAACACACAGGTGCGCTTCTCTCCTCAAGTCAAACACAGCCCCGCTACACACTCCCAGCCCAGTATGGGGGTGACTTCCTGTGAAGTCTCTCTTGAAGCCTCTGTCATCATGCTAGCAGGGCTCTATATCAGGAGGTGTTCATAAAGTGCTGCCTCCCTAAAATACATGTTTTGAAAGGTCATACATGATGGCAGTCATGGACTGGTCTGTGTCTGGGGAGAAGCCTGTCCTGAACGGAATGTCCCTTCTAGTTCTACGCTGCTCTTCTGGAGCACGTTAGATGAAGCAGCATATAGCAGGTGTCTGCTCCCAGCCAACACAGAGGTTAATGGGCTTCACAGACCTGCAATGCCTACTCTACCTCTGGAGAGGGAAGAGGGGAGGAGAGCAGGAAGAGAGGAAAGGAGGGGTGGAGGGAAGGTGAGCAGGAGGGGAGGGGGAAGAGAAGGGGGGTGAGTCAGTGATCCAAAGAGCACTTAACAAATTTACATTTAATTTTAGCTGAGGCCTAAAGATATTTTCCCACAAAATATATTAGCAGCATAAAAAATTTGACTTAGCTTGGAGAGAATAAATATATATATATATACTTTTTTGTCGAAAATAAAAGATGGCATCTTTTTGTGCCCCCTTAAGCCAAGCATGTTTTATTAATGTGATAGCGGGTTGGAATTGGAGGGTAATTTTTAATTTCGTCACATCGTTCTCCCCCCCCCATCTCCTTGCTTACCTCAGGCTGTTAGAAGAGACCTCCCCCCCACCCCACCCCCCCACCCCTTCTTTAAGGTTACCGGTACACAAGTACTGCACGCTAGCAATCTCTGATATTAATCAGATCGCTTCATCTCTGCCCAGGCTCACAAACGGCCTTGCGTTAACAGAAGCCAGGTAAGTAGTAGAGGTCTCTGAGAGGCTGGGTCTACATTAGCATAGCACCTCCAGAACACGCACTAAAGTCCACCTCAGTACCCCCACCACATCCACCTCATTCACACTTGATGTACTTTGGCCAGGAGTCGGAAGTCCTCAAACTGTTTGAAAGTGTCCGGAAAGTTCTTTCTGGACCCTGCATTCTAAGTAAAGTGTTAAAAATAAATAAATAAATAATATAAACATTTGAAATGATGACCCTTTTGTTGTTGTCAAGTGAATTGAAGACAGTGAAGTGCGGTGGTGGAATCAGGCTGGTAGGAAGGTTCCTGCTGTTCCTCCCCGCTCACCTGACCAGCTCGTTGCTCCTCATCAGCCCCTCCAGGTACCTCTTCCTGGCGTAGAAGTTGTGGACGTACTTCCTGCAGTGGAACCCTCTCCAGCGCTTCTGGATCTGCAGCAGAGCGTCGACACGAGAGAGGGGTAACATGAGGAAGGGCCATGCGTTCAGTCTCACAGACTACAGTACGCAGACAAAACTGGGATTCTATTTCTACGAGTGTGATGGAAACACACACACACACACATATACACGCACACACACTCACATACAAACACACCAGCAGATGTCCTTCACTCTAATTAGAAGATTAAACAATAGCAGGTACGAGAATAATCAGGACGAGAGGAGGTGGGGAGGGAGGGGGGAACAAAATCTGAATCACAATTGATCGGCAGTCAATAGATAATTTTAAATAAAGTAATTGCTGGCTCACAAGCCCAAGTTCTTGTTGACCTTTTTTGACTAGTGAAATCAATGGTGCATATTGGCCAGTGTGATCTAATAGGAACGAGGAGCCTCTTGTAAACATTGGTTTCTATTAAGCTGCTAATGCATTAGCCTCTTCTACAGACGCTGTGATAAACACATCACAGGCAGGGACACACAGAACAGAATAAAAAGGGATTTAAATGGGAGGAGCGAGAGAGGAAACACGGAAGAGAGGAGAGAGAGGAGAGAGAGATTAAAAAGAGAGGAGAGCGAGAAAGGGAGACAGAGAGAGAGAGAGGAGAGAGAGAGACCGCTGTGGGGATTCAGCGATGATTGTTTTTCAGTTTTTCTTTTTTTTCTTTTCTTATTTTGGTCAATGAGAAGTGGTGGGTGGAGATGTCCTTCACACACACACACACACACACACACACACACACACACACACACACACACACACACACACACACACACACACACACACACACACACACACACACACACACACACACACACACACACACTCTTCAGGAGTTAAACATATATGCAGTATCCAGAGCCATTAGCGCATCTACTGTGAACCATTATGTCCCGACACAAACACGGACAAGTCTAAAACTGTTGAAACATTTATCTATACGCTGACGATACCGTCAAGCAATTTCCAATTCAGAACATGAACCTTGAGAATTCCCTCATTTTTTTTTTACTTCTTATTTTACAATCCATCTATGTATACATTTTTTCTTCTTTTTACAAGATCCTGTTTTATGACATCCTCATCCTCTATCCTTCTGGTTTTATTTCTACCTTTTAACAGGAGATTTTAAAATGGATTCTGCTTCCTGTACATATCACTGTGTTTTAACGAGGCTAGTAAACCCAGGCCAGCTTCTACTCAGGGGCTTCTGTTAGCCTCTAAGTGGAGACTTGACCTGTGACCTTTCACCCCGTGAACCCAGCCAGGGCGGTCAGACAGCGACGGCAGTGTGTGAGGCCCGTAACAGGAGCTGAGCTAAAACACTGGAAGGTTTTTATTCCTTCACATTACTGTCACATATAAAAAATACTTTTCCTTGATTCAGGGAGTTTTCAGCAAATGTCCAAACATTGCGGAGGTTAATACAGCCTCTTCAATAAATGCTGGTGGTTTTGTTGGCTTGTAAAAAAAATCTTTAACAATTGTGGTTGAGTGAAATTGTAAGCCAAAAGACGGGGCTGTATGGAATTGTAAAATATAAGGTTTCGATGCAATATCCTCGTATAAAAGTGCCAAAGCGTCAGTCAAAGCCAAAGCTTTTTGATTTACGGTTTGTGTTGCAGGAGGCTATTAAACTGGTCAAATGAGAGATGTTTATGACAGAGACATGAGGAGTCTGTGGAGTTCTCACTCTGTCAGCAGAGAACCAACTTCTAACACACCTAACAGAGACATTACACACAGCTGCTTTGCTAGAAAAAGACATGGAAGGCATTCACTGTTACCTGGATGTATCTCCTTTCAGTTTAGGTGGTGATGGGTTTGTGTGTGTTGTGTGTGTGTGTGTTCCCCTGCCTCTCATTGACTGTGGCACAGGTGCGATGACATTGGTGTCCAAGTACAGTGGCTTTTATTAGAGCCGCTCTGTCAAATCCAGACAAAGATACCTAGAGGTTACTTGGGGTGTGTTTGATTTACCACGGGGGGGTTGCACTTTTGAGACTGTTTCCTTTTGGATTCATTGGACCTGGTGAAGTAAATCAAGTGTACCCCAACTACCTGACAATATACAAATAGTGTTTGACCCAGGTCTCCTGCTATTCATAGGCCTCCTGTTCGGAGCTAAACGTGTCTCTCTCTCTCTTCATCTGTCGCTTTATTTCACTCTCTCGACCCCCGTTTCCCTCCCTCCCACTCTCTCTCTTTTACTCCATTTGCTAAAACAGACAGTGTGATATTTACCCTCACGGCCATCTCGTCGTAGAAATTCATCTTCATGATAAAACATGCCGCCTGTGAACAAGAGGGAGAAGATGGCGTTACATCTCCGTCGCCTTGTCCCAGCCCTCTGATCTGTCCTGAGCTGCCAGGAGATAAAGCACTCTTTATACATAATACATAATAAGTCACAGAGACAGCAGCCAGAGATGAAGGGGGGAGGGAGGGAGGGAGGGAGGGAGGGAGGGAGGGAGGGAGGGAGGGAGGGAGGGAGGGAGGGAGGGAGGGAGGGAGGGAGGGAGGGAGGGAGGGAGGGAGAAAAGACTGAGGAGAGCGGGTGTGTGTGCAGGGAGAGTAAGAAAGAGAGATACAGCGAGATAGAGAGGGAGAGAGAAAGAGAGAAAGAGAGAAAGAGAGAGAGGTTAGTCAGTCTTTGTATAGAGGGGACGGGGCTCCTCTCTTAATACATAATGCAGACAAGGCCAAGAAAATCTATGGTAGTCAAGCTGAGCACTAATGGAGATGTATGATGGCCAAATGCTCTCCGCTGGGTTTGATAATCAATGACACTCCTGCCAGGATAGACTGGCCAACAAAGGGCAGCATGTTCACGTGCCCACTCAACCCGCAACGCCTTGCTCCATCCACCAGGGGCGCACTTCAGGAGAGCAACTTGAGAGGAACTATAAAGGGAATTCATATCTCACACGTATCGTCTTTAACAACGACACGGGGAGAAAAGGAGGGAGGGGAGGAGGGAAGGAGGGAGGGAGGGAGCGCAAAGGAAGGAAGAGAGACAAAGGCTGAAACCAAAGATGAACATTTGTTTAAAACAAGCATGCATATGCAACCCTGGCTGTCTGGAGTCATAAGGATTCTGGGGTGATGGAGGCAGTTTTAAGAGAACATCAACCGGCATTGTGCATGCTGCTTAGAACATTTGAAGAATGCCATATGTGTTCTGTCACCCTCGTTTGTGTTCTCCAGATTTCATGAAAGCTTCCCAAACGCGCCTGGCTGTTATGTTTTCTCCAAACAGTCCATTTAGGGAGTGATAAATAGCTGTTGTGATGTGTTTACAAAACTCAATCCAGAGAAAATGATTGGTGAGAGCAGTGGGGATTACATTCAGTATCAACAATCTGGTCAATTAAGAAGCAGTTGGAGGCAATATGTTGAAAATGGCCTCATTCTGCTAAACCCTTCTTTCTCTCTCTCTCTCTCTCTCTCTCTCTCTCTCTCTCTCTCTCTCACACTTTCTCTCCCTCCCTCTTTCTTACTTTCACTCCCCCTCCATCTCTCCCTCTCCATCTCTCTCTCCATACCTCTCTCATCACTCACATCTCCCTCTTTGCATTCTGAGGGTGATCCTGCTCTAATTCCACATTATAACACCCGGTATTCTCTAAGTGCTCATTTCCAAAGGTGTAATGGGTGAATTATATCGCTTAAGGTCAGAGTCAGAAGCTTAGGAATATAGCAATTGAATTTTAATGAATGCTATCATAACATAATCAATACCACCATGGCGTGGGGATAAGGCTAACATACCTTCACCATTTGTCTGAAGTGTGCCCTTGCTTGGAAACCCCGCCATGTCTTTTGGATAATGGTGGCATTCTGTTCTAGGTGACTGGGGGTGGGGGTGGGGAAAGAAAAATGGAAAGAATAAGATTTAACATCAGACATTTTAAATAAAATTAAGTTGATTAAAAAAAAAAAAGTCAACGGCAGGAAAAACCTGTTCTCTAGCCACCACAAACACACACACACACACACAAACACACACAAACACACACACATGCACACAGGCCTTAGTCAGGTATGAGATCATAGCCTAAATGGAATCACACTGCTTCTGTTGATTTGTGCGCTGAGACTGAAATCAAGCTTGTGGAGCAAAGAGTTGAAAGGTCAAGCTGGCAGCAGGCTCCCACACATCATCATCATCAGGCACAAGCACCTCTACTTAAAGGCTTTTCTTATTCCACATCGCGCCGCATTCAAGGCTCTGGGAGAGAACGGACATTGGTATTCATCATCAAACATACTCTAAATGCGAGAGCGCCGCAATCCCAACCTCAAACCGGGCCATCAATTTCCAAAAGGCCATTTATATGCCCAGAAAATCAATGCTTATAGGTGGGGTGTGCTAGCCCTGGAGTTGCACTTAAGCGGCTCAAATAGTGGCTAATTAACCACTTAACACATTGATCAATTAACTAAAGTAATCTGAATTAACCTACTGTCTGGAAGTTTGTCTGCTGACCCTGCAAAATGGTGCTGGGGTCACACTAGTAGGGTGGTTTACATCCTGCTGCTGGGTACATCTCTAACAGGGAGGGAGGGATTATTACTGGGAATGGATGAGGTTTATTATTCAGCTTTAGGGGAAGTGTGCTGGGGGAGGATGTGTCTGTGTCTGTGTGTGTATGTGTGTGTATGTGTGTGAGGAGGCGTTCTGTAGTATTTCACATCGAAATTCTATAGGATTTTATTATGTGTTTATATGAAACGTAAATAGCAACAGTATTTATTTATTTTTGCTCATGATAACAAAATGTCTTATTATTGTTTTGCCATGGTACTGTAAAATAAATCAGGAATTTTAGATTACAGTTGAAGCCTAATTAATAGTAAAAAATCATAATAATAATCCCTTTCAGACAGCGGCAGCTCCAGGCCTCCAGTACTGCCCCAGCAGGAGCGGCCAGCTCACCTGAGGTAAGCCCGCACCTGGCAGCCTCGGAACCAGCTCTGGATCTGGACTGCTGCTCGGTTCTCCCTCGGTCGGTTCTCCTCCGCTATCCTGCATCACAGCACAAGGGTTGGTTTCATCAATAAAACCCGCTTAAATTTTTATTAAGAAGATTTATTTAACAACTGCATTGTCAGTTAATAAAAAAAGATGTCCCGCACACACTTGAAATAGGGACAATTATGGTTTTACTGTACTTTACAAACTAGATAAGTAGCAAACAAGAATTGTTATTGTTATTGTTTAGGCTAAAGTAACAATTGTTCATTAGCATAGCAATAAATTCAAGCTATTTGCTGAACAGAGTCTGCAAAAAGCAACATGCAATAAAATTACAAATTTCGGGGACTAATTTCAAACGGTGAAATAATCAGCAGTTTGGTTCCTTACTGGTTTCTGATGAAAAATTCTTCTTTAATTCGCTGGATTTGATGGTGGAACTTGTCAAAGCTAGCCATGCTCGTGCAGGAGTTGACATGTTTCCTTGACAACAGAGAAGACAGCTGTTTCCGGAATGCTCACGGGGAAAGTTGTCACCGCTCGAACGCACGCGAGCTTGTCTTCTATATAAATTATTGTTAATTCTGCATTAATCGAAAAATCATAATGCCCCGTATTTCGACAAAATTATGAATAGTTATATTTAATGAGTGTAATAGCACGCAAGAAAAAATATGGTTTCGAATTAGTCTTTAAATTAAGGATTGTTAAATTGACTCAATTATATGTGTTCTATTTCTAAAATGCAGGAATAATAGCACACAAACAAGCCTAAATAATGTCTAGACTTTGTATTTCAACAGTTCAACATATTCTAATACACTACAGGGGCAGACATTTTCCTTTTATTTATTTTATCTTTCAGAATTGTTTTAAAGTCGCATTCCATCTCCTCGTTCTCTCCTTCCGCATCCCTTGTTCCTTCGCTCCCTCTGTACCTCAATCCCGCTCCCCCCTCCCTCCCCCTCCCTCCCCCTCCCTCCTTCCTCCCCCTCTCCCTCATTTCCAAGGCTGACAGATCCCAGGATGCAGATTGTCCGTCTGACGATTGATCTGTCAGCTCCTCACCGGCTCCTCCTCTGCCTCCTTCCTGACGTTATCGCCCCTCATCACATAGTTATCAGTTTATTCCCCCCCACACCTTTCTATCCATCCCTCCCTTCCTCAATCTCTCCATCCCCACTCATTCCCCCGTACACACACACGTCAGATGTCCTACCTTGCCGCCTGGCCCAGGCTCCCAGCCCTGTCTGGCCGGCTCGCAGATAACCAGCGACGGACGAGTGAATGCACGAGCAGCGGGAACCGATGGAGGGATGGACAGACAGGCGTGTGGGCCAATTTGCTGTCCCGGCACGGTGGTGCTGCCTCTGGCCGTAGGTAAGAGTTATGGGGGCAGGGCTGACCCCACGGCCGCCTAGCCCATCCATCCGGGCCCACGGAGGGCTGGCCAGCCTGGTAATTGCGGTGGAAGTGTTGTTTTGACAAGGCGGAGGGGTGTAAGCCATCACTCCAGAGGCACGTTGATGAGCTGTCACCTGGAGAGGATGTGGAGAGGCCGGCTGTTTACACACCTCCAGCACATGACCCACTTCAGCCATGCTGGTGCCTGTCAACACTCCTTTCTCTGTCTCTCTTTCTCTGTCTCTCTCTCTTCGTCTCTCTCTTTTCGTCTCTCTCTTTTCGTCTCTCTTTTCGTCTCTCTCTTTTCTCTGTCTCTCTCTCTTTGTCTCTCTCTTTTCTCTGTCTCTCTTGTCTCTGTCTATCTTTTCTTTGTCACTTTTTCTCTCGTTCTCTCCCTCTTTCTCTCTCTCTCTCTCTCTCTCCCTCTCTCCTCCCCGCCCTCTCTCTCTACACTGCCCAGGTCTCTCATTTTTAGCAGTGTGCCAGATGATAGAGTTGCTCCAGGCCCTGGCCACATCATCCATACGGGGGATGTCATTTAGCAGCCCTCACGCAGTCAGGTGCCTCATCCCAGCAATCATCCCTCTGCTCAACTCTCGCAGTCAGGATGTTGGTCCAAGCACTCATCCGCCAGGCTCATTGTGTCCAAATGAGGCCCATATGTGCTGCGGCCAGCACCGGTCATAAATAAGGAGCACACACACCACACAGAGATGCACAATGGAGCCTGTGCAATTCCATACCAACACAATAAGGTTGGGACCCATCAAATACCCACATACCTCATTGTCTGCCACTGCCCTGGTGTTCCGGGGGCTGCTAGGCATAGTGGATTGAGTCTTTGGACCCAGAGCCACCATTATGAAACATCTGCCCAGAGCCCAGTCCTCCATACTCACACACCCCCCTCCCAGTACAGGGAGAACTTTAGCCAAATCCATAATGAAATCCATAGTTATTTTTTCATTCTTTCCCATTGCTTTTAAACCCAATTTAGGATAATCTCTCCCTCCCCTCTCCCCCCCTCTCTTTTTCTCTCTGGCTCCCCCTCTTTCTGTCTCGTCTTCCCATTCCTCCTCCTCCCCCTTCTCATTTTCCCCTCCTCGCTTTAATATCTTTCTAATGGATAAAAAGTGTGATTGTGCCAGTGGAAGAGGGAGATCAAACCTTCATTGGCCCACCTGTACCCAGAGGGTTCTGGGTAATGAATTGAGCATTGTGTAAAATAGTCTAACACGGCAGTGGTTCATCATTATTTGTGGTGAATTGCGTTCAGAGACAGGGGTGATCCATTAGCACGGTCTTCTCTATGACGATCCTCTGTGTGTGTGTGTGTGTGTGTGTGTATGTGTGTGTGTGTGTGTCTGTATGTATGTGTGTCTCATACAGAAGGACATTTGCTGCTGCCGGCCCACTGTCGCACTGAGAGATTCATCATCACACACACGCATACACACAAATAGAACGTACAAACATTCCCACACACACACACAAACACACAAAGACAGAGACTACAGCTTCCTCTTTCCTTGTTTATGTGTTGACCAAGATGGAGGGGTGGCTGTTATGGTGTGTTTTGTGAGTGAGGGGCGCAGAGAAAGAATCCAAGTAGAGAGGAGCAGAGGAGACTAGACGAAGGGAGAGGAGAGGAGACGAGTGGACATGGAGGGGAGGGGAGTAAAGCGAAGAGGAAAGGAGCAGAGGAGAGGAGAGGAGAGAAATAACGCAACGCATGGCTGCCTTCTACCAGATTCACCACTGACCCTCCACCCCTCCTCTCTCTCCCCCCATCCTTCCATCCATCCTTCCATCCCTTCTTTTCCTTCACCATCAGAGACACACAGGCTTTATGTTCCCACAAATAATACCCTCTGTAGTTAATGGAAAAGAGATATTTGCGGGGCCCAATTCGAGAGCAGGCAAAAGAGAAAATAAATCATGTTATCCAGCTGTGATCATCCCAGGGCTAAGCCAGCATCACAGAGCCAGCTTCCCTCTATATCATTTTACGATTCAGAGATCAGTTGTTATTTTGATCTTTTCTCTCTGCTGTCTCTTCCACTTCTCTTCCTCAACCGTTCTATCTCCTCCCTGTCCCTTCCCTGCACACACACACACACACACACACACACACACACACACACACACACACACACACACACACACACACACACACACACACACACACACACACACACACACACACACACAGATTACCCTACCCACTCTTGTCTACACTCTCTCTCTCCCTCTCTCGCCCCCTCTCTGTCTGCGTTGTTAACGGTGACATGGACAGGAGGGTTGGAACAAAAGCAGCAGTGGAACCATGTATAACATGTGACAACAACAAACACCTCAGTCATTATAGACGACAACAGACCGCCCCACCAGGCCCTCAATCATCCCCAAACACTGTGTGTGTGTGTGTGTCTGTGTGTGTGTTGGATCTGTCAACCTGGGCAGGCATCCATTCAGCTCTGCCAGGGCTAATTGGAAGATCATGGCAGCGGTGCCGGGCTGGAGCCATAGACCTGACAACAGTGTGTGTGTGTGTGTGTACGTGTGTGTGTGTGTGTGTGTGTACGTGTGTGTTTGTGTGTGTGTGAGAGAGAGAGAAAGAGAGAGAGAGAGAAAAAGAGACAGAGAGAGAGAGAGAGAGGGAAAGAGGTAGAGAGACAGTTGGATGTCCTCTACTAGGCTTGGGAAAGCTAATCATAACCACACTGCAGAGATTAATGAAGTCAAGAGCGATCAGCACTGACACACAAACAGACACACATCCACACACTCACACACACGCACACACCCACACACACACACACACGCACACACCCACACACACCGCCCCCCCCCCCCCCCTCACACACACACACATGATCATCCCAAATTGTTTTCTGCAGTATAAGTAAAGCTGTGTGAGATGGCGGTTTTCAGGGTTACTGAGTGTAATTCAGTGTTTTTGGATTATATGTTTTCCAGTAACATCTTTAAATTGCCTCGGACTGAACATAATCTAGCCAATCCCACAATCAGAAAATAGTAAGCAGTTCTGGGCAAATAGTGTTGGTATGTGTGTGTTGTTTTGTGCATGTGTGTGTCTTCATGTTGAATGTTTCAGTGTGTGGCTGTACGTGTATTTATGTGTGTGTGTAGATTACTGCATGCGTGTGTGTGTGACTTCCATTCCCTCCTTCAGACCTTGACCCTTGACCCTCAGGGCCTCAGAGACTGTGGTTCAGCCATGAGGTACCAAGGCCCCTGATCCCATTTATGTGTGTGTGTGAGTGTTTACATTCTGTATATATACCTATGTGTGTGTGTGTGTGTGTGTGTGTGTGTGTATTTTGCTTCAGCGCTTTGCAGAGTACGACCAGGATTTGTGGCCTTCTCTCTGTCCCTCCCCTCTTTGTCCCTAGCTATAGGTCTGGCCTTTATAGAGGCTATTACCTTTGATGGGTCAGCTGCTCCCTAAACCAATCACTGCTCACCTCCCCCCCCCCACCCCCGCCCAGTGAAACGGCTCCCTCTAACTATCAAATCAACTGAGGTAAGCGCTCCACAGTCAGTGGGCATAAGTGTTGTTTTAGCCTTAACTATGATGAGGGAGGACTGTGTGTGTGTGTGTGTGTGTGTGTTTGCCCTGGCCAAACAGTCATTACTGGCCGTTATGCTGCGGGGCCTCTTTCTAACCAATGTATCAGAGGCTAGGGTGCTGTTTGGGCCCTTCTATTTGGCCCTTTATTAACAGCAGAGCAGACCACACCCCTGCTTTAGAACGGCTTTGCCCATCACACACAAACATGCAAACACACAGTACAGACACACAGTACAGACACACAGTACAGACACACAGTACAGACACACAGTACAGACACACAGTACAGACACACAGCACACTGCAGTCACTCGACACACAGCGGAGGTCACAGTTGCGGTGTGAAGTATTGTCACTATGCAGAGTTCAGGAAAATACAGACACACAGCACACTGCAGTCACTCGACACACAGTACAGACACACAGCACACTGCAGTCACTCAACACACAGTACAGACACACAGCACACTGCAGTCACTCAACACACAGTACAGACACACAGCACACTGCAGTCACTCGACACACAGCGGAGGTCACAGTTGCGGTGTGAAGGATTGTCACTATGCAGAGTTCAGGAAAACACTAAATGTCTGTAATCTCGACTTATTTTCCGCTCGGATGGTTAAAAGCTACTTTAGGTCTCGTAGAATGAAAGCGGCACGCAGAGGAAAGTCCTGTGGTTTGAGGCAGGACGGGAGAGGGACTGGGAGGCTGACAGAGGGAGAGGCCAGGAGCCTCAGAGGCTGAGAGGCCCAAACAGCTCTGGCAGAATTAAACGTCAGCTGGCCTTCCTTAGTTATAGATCGATGGGTTCACAGTCTAACGCCTCGGATTAATACATCTCATCTAAATCATCAAAGGTTCCTCTCACTCTCTTTCCACCTCTCTCTCCCTCTCTCTCTCTCCCTCTCTCTCTTGCACTCTCTATCTCTCTCCCTCCCTTTCCCCGTCTCTTCCTCTCCCTCTCTCCGTTTTATCCATAAAGCGCAATAGAACACAAATCAGTTTTACAGTAGCTTGATAACAATTGGAAAATAATGCATCTTCCCACCCAATAAATTTGTTTCTTATACCTCCAACCAAAATCAATTCATCTGCCTCGGATGCATTAAAAGTGCTGCTAATAAATCTCCCTCAGTGTTTGTTCCTGTGGTTTTGATACATTTATATCACCACTGTTCTGCTCCAGTGTCCCCCCCTTCCCCTGCCCCCCTCCCTCCTCCTCCTCGGTGGAAAATGGAAAAATCTATTTTGGGCCAATTTAATAGTAAAAGGAGTGTCATGGCGGGAGTTTGCCAGTGTAAATGGAATCAATAAAAAATGGCGGTGTGGCGAGCAGATAGCACCTTTCTCCTTGCGTGTGTGATTAACCCATCTGACTGGAGGCTGACAGCAATATTGCTCCCTAGTGCTCCTGGAGCACACACACACACACTCTTTAACACTTACACACACACACACCTCTGCACACTTGGGACTGCCTTTGTCTTTTCATAAACCCTTCTGGACAGATCTGAACCCATGTTTATAGTTGTGGGTGTGCTGGTGGTTATGGCCTCCTGCGTGTGTTTATATGTGTGTGTGTGTGTGCGTGTTTGTGCGTGTGTGCGTGTGTGTGCGTGTGTGTGCGTGTGTGAGTGTGTGTGTGCGTGATAGCGTTTATCGTTTTCACTGGGAGAGGTTTGGCTGTTTCACCTTTTCTCTCCTCATTCGATTAACATATTTACAGCTTACAGTACATCACCTATAGCTGTGTGGGGGAGGGGAGGGGAGAGAGAGAGAGAGAGAGAGAGAGAGAGAGACACCGGAAATACAAAGGAAGAGGGGGTGAGACCAAAAAGAGAGACGTGGAGTTCTCCCGACGGCGTTAAAGAAGGAAGAGCGAGGACGTCTCCCTCCATCCTCCATCCATCTGCTTCCTCTGAGTAATGAACAGGGAGGTGTGAAGATGCAGCCGCACAATGCAGCTCTATCTCCCAGCATTGGCTCATTTGCTGGTGATCAATGACTTGTTCCTGTTCCACAGGATCAGTGCTGCCTACCTCGCTCTGTGATTTATTCTGGGTGTTAAAAAATAATTTGTTTGGATTGATTAACGTTAATTAATTATGCTAATTGTGCAGGGCGAAAACAGATGTCCCCCCCCCCCGTCCTCTTGCCCCGCCCCGCCCCTCACTCTCCAACAACCACACCCCCCCCCCCCCCAACCCCCAATACTAGACCAGGCCTTAATTACTGATACTATCAGTTGTCTAAAAATAACTCTAAAGTAGGCTGGTCTCAGCCTGGATCCCTGTAGGCTGGACAACATGGCCGCACTTCCTGTGACGCTGACGACAGCATTTCCTGCCAGCGAAGCTGCGTTTCCTGTCCTCGCCACTCATGGACACAGAGTATACCCACTTCGTATCCACCGCTAATGTAAACAGTAGAATTTTAGGGCAGTTTGGCTGGAGGGCTCGCTGGCTGGAATGAGTTATGAGCGCTTAGACAGGAGAGGGGAGGGAATTAGGTCTCATTATTGATCAGGCTGCATCATTTAGACAAACATGACTCTGGACCACTGGAGAGCTTCATTCCACAGACACAGGAATGAATGGCTGGGATAAGCTGAATTGAATTGCACTAAACTAAACAGAATTTAATTGGATTGCATTGAGTGGTCTTTATCTGCTTTGCTGGAAATGGCCGGCTCTGTGAGAGGACTGCATGGAGTTGTTAGACTGACTAAGCGCATGATCTGAACACGCTGTGCTTCTCTCCTCTCTCCTTCCAGCTGACCTACTGACCCAGAGAATGCAGGCGTGTCTCTGATCGCAGGAAGAGAGGACACACACGCGCACGCTTTCACACACACATACACACACACACACACACACACACACACACACACACACACACACACACACACACTCATTACAGCGCTTATCATGCACATCGTGCAGTGCATTAAATGAACCCTGCTTAGTAATGTGTGGAGGGAGAGGAACAGGTTAACTCTATCCCGACACCTCTTCCTGGAAATGCGTTATGTTTGTGATTTATTAGACGTTCCTGGCGTGCCTGGGCGGGAATCTCCGGCGTCCGAGGCGTGGGGGTTGGAGGGCGGGCGGCATGCGTGGGATGGGAGGGGGGGGGGGAGGGTGGGGGGGCGCACACGCCCGCACAGAGAGACACGGGTTGTCTGCTGTGATGCACTTAAACTGTTATTGATAGTCAGGATAGAGAATAGATCATTCCTCTGCCTCCTGCAGCTCCCACAAAGGTGTGTGTGTGTACATGGGTGTGTGTGTGCATGTGTGCGTGTGTGTGCGTGCGTGTGTGCGTGCGTGTGGCTTTGCGTACCTTCTGGTAGGATTCTGCCGAAAGGGTGTTTGGCAAATTTAGAAGTCATTTACTGTTCATGACAGAGTGCCGGTGTTTGTGTGGGTGTTTGCGTGCATGCGTGTGACTGTGTGTGTGTGTGTGTGTGTGTGTGTGTGACACTGGGGTTCAAAAGGACTAGGGCTCTGACCTACAGTTGTAGTCTGACACTTTCTCACCTAAGATGTGTGTGTGGACTTGTGTTTGTTTGTGTGTGTGTGTGTGTGTTTATTTGCAGTGTGTGGGGCACGGGCTGAGCTCAGCTGCATGGATTTGCTGCTGAAGTTTGAGCACTTTTAAATTAAAATGTATTGCTCATTCTCAATGTATTGATCGCACTGCTCTGTGTCAATACTGCGCCCAGCTATTTTTCCAATAAGTTATAAAGATCTGGCAGCCTGGCATAAATTCATTACATCGCTTTCAGTTTACACTCGCTCTATCTCTCTCTTTCTCTCTCTCTCTTTATCTCTCTCTCCCTCTCTCTCTCTCTCTCTCTCTCTTTTTCTCTGTCCTTATGTCTATTTTTCTCAAACACGCAGGCTCTCTCCATCCCTCCATCTCTCTTCCAGCTTCTCTCTCGTCATCATGTGACTTTGTTACCGTGGTGTTTTGGAGACCCTGGGAGCTCCCCATGTGGGTGCATGTGCTGAGGGTCTGCAGGCGCTGTAGCTGAAGCTCATCTGGTTACAACATACCAACAATTGGAAGACAATGTCAGGGTTTATTGTGCACCAAAAATAAAAATTCTTTTAATCTTTGTCATTTCTCTATTTCAGCTTGCCCCTGCCCCCCCACCCCACCTCCCCCCACCACCACTCTCTGCGTCCCCCATTCCCCCCCCCCCATCACCTCTTTCCTTTCTTCGTCCTCTCCACCCCATCCTCTCGTCCCTCTCCTCCCATCTCCACTTCTCTCCTGCCTCCTCTCTCCTCCCCTCACCCTCCCTGCATCTCCTCCCCCCCCCTCTCTCCCTCGCAGTGCGCTGGCTAGCCATCTTCTCCCTCTGTCATTTGGCTCCCGCTCTGGTCCTCCTCTCCTCCTGTCCTCCCCTCCTCATTGTCAATACCCATCTAATTCTACTTTAACATGCCTAATTGGCTGATGGATAGAAGCTATGGATTTGCTATCCTGATGACTCCTCTAGGTTTTTTCTCTCTCCTGTGGTAATACTAATAGAATCCCAAATCCTCGCCACTGTGATCGTGTCATGAGTGGGTCAACAATGATGTCAAGGTCCTATTGGACACCCCACATCCAACATCTTAATTTAGACTTAGCCATCTCTTTATATTTTCTTTCACCACTCATCCCTCTCTCCCCCCTCCCTCCCTCCCTCCCTCCCTCCCTCCCTCCCTCCCTCCCTCCCTCCCTCCCTCCCTCCCTCCCTCCCTCCCTCCCTCCCTCCCTCCCTCCCTCCCTCCCTCCCTCCCCCTCTGTAGCTCATGCTCTCCCTCCCTCCCTCCCCCCCCTTCTCTCTCTTCAGATACTGCCCATGTCTGAGACAGATTCTCTCAACTTGTGACATTCATTCTATTACTGGGTGAGTCATTTCATTCTGGACTGGCCTGTGCGGAGTTGCGCATGTGAATGATCTATGTGTGTGTGTGCGTGTGTGCGTGTGTGACAAAGAGACAGAGTTTAGAAGCTCTGCTGTCTGAGTTGAAGGAGTATAGATCTGATTTGTACCTAGCTGGCACCTGAAGGGTGTGTGTGTCTGTGTGCGTGTGTGTGCCTGTGTGTGTTTGTGAAAGGAGAACGACTGAAGCTCATTTATTTATATTTATAGACTTTGAATTGAATTTCTGATCAATGGGAGAGGACAAGTTGTACTCACCCTCCCTCCCTCTCTCTCTCTGTTCCTTTCTCTCTCTCTCTCTCTCTCTCTTAGCTAACTTCACCTTCTAACAAAGCAACAGGAAGTTCATATTGGATTAGTTGTCCCACACCCATGCAGAGCTGTGCACTCTGATGCAGGCCTTACCAGAGGAGAGCAGGGATACCAGGAGAGGGGTTTATCTGTAAGCACCTCTCAGATGACACAACCACACACACACACACACACACACACACACACACACAGTATCATCTAAGTGATGGGTTGGGAATGCAAGGTCCGTGTGTGTGAGTGTTTCTATGTGTGTGTGTGTATGTGTTGGAATTGCGTTGTCTCTGTCAGATGAGGTGAAGAGGTAAATTAGGTTGCGATGCTAATTCAGAGACTGGTGACTGCATAATAGGATGCATGAGGGAGACAGAGTGAACTTGACCCTGCTAAATCTAACTGACCTTGGCCCCTCCCCCAAACACACTCACACACACGGCGTCTACATACACTTCACACACCAACATACACGCACACACACACCTCTTTTCCCTTTCCTCCAGCTCGCTAAGACCTTAAGTGTGTGTGTGTGTGTGTGTGTGTGTGTGTGTGTGTGTGTGGTCGGCAAATTAAGCCAATAAATCTGTGTGTCTGGTTTAGTCTCAAGGTTCCATCTGCATTCTGAGTGAGAGAGCATCGTGGGTAGGACGGCTCTCCATCACTTCCTCCTTCTTATCGCCACGCTCACCTACCATCACACACACACTGTTTATACCATGTATAACATTTTGTTTTATATATACAGGACAAACGACCTATTATAACATTTGAGTTTTATTTCAATATCTTGTCTGTATTGTCAATTTCATGGAAGGAGGGGGGAGAGGGAGGGGCACAGAGGAGAGGAGGAGGAGGGAGGAGGAGGGGGGGGGAAGGGGGGAAGAGGAAGGAGGAGGAGGGTTACAGAGGGGAGGAGGAGGAGGGAGGAGGAGGGGGAGAAAAGGGGGGAAGAGGGAGGAGGAGGAGGGTTACAGAGGGGAGGAGGAGGAGGGAGGAGGAGGGGGGGAAAAGGGGGGAAGAGGGAGGAGGGTTACAGAGGGGAGGAGGAGGGGGGGAGGAGGAGGAGGGTTACAGAGGGGAGGAGGAGGGGGGGAGGAGGAGGGGGTGGAAACCGGGGGACGGAGGGAAGAAACCCAGTGTTATTTTGTTGTCACGGTGATTACACCCCAGGCCATCTGCTTGAGCGGTTTCATTTTCATTAATACAAAAGAACGGCAGAAAAATTGATCAAATATTAGGAACGTTCGCAAGTTTAAAAAAAGACATTCAACAAAACAGAGCGCTAACTTAACTATTCAGCTGAGAAGAAAGGTAATGTTTGTTTGTCTTGTTGTTGATGTTGTTGTTGTTTGCTGTTGTTCTTTGGGAGCCTGTGTCGCCACACAGCTGAGCAGCCCTTTAATTATTCACACCCAATCACATCTGCTCGCATCGCAAGATCACTATCAGAGACGCTCTTCCTGCCACAGGTCACCTTGTCCTACTCCCCTCAAAAACATCACCTCTCTCTCTCTCTCTCTGTCTCTCTCTCTCTCGCTTTGTCTTTGTTTGAGCCGTGTTGGGTCACACTCTTGCGTGGGATCGCTGGTGTGTGTGGGATCGCTGGTGTGTGTGGGATCGCTGGTGTGTGTCATAGCGACCTTCTAATGTCCATGTTGAGATTAGTGCCCCAAATGCAACTTTCTTTGGTTTAAAAACAACAATGAACCTGGAGGTGTAAAGAGAAGAGGATAGAGCCGAGGAGAACGAGAGGAGGGAGCAGGACAAAGAGAGGAGGGCAGGAGAGGGGGAGAGGAGACAGAAGAGGAGGAGTGCTGGAAGAGGGAAGGAGAAGTGTTGCAGTTTCTGATCTCTGATCTTTACAGGCAGGAGTCAAATAGAAAGAGAGAGTTTTGAAAGGAAAAGAAAAAAGGAGAGGTAGAGTTAGAGAGTAGAGGGCAGAGCCAGGAGAGGAAGAGAGCACATCTCCATAAGCCCAAACAGGGACCGTATACTAAGAATACATTTACATTTATTCATTTAGCAGACGCTTTTATCCAAAGTGACTTACAGCAAATACAGGGACATCCCCCCTGAGGCAACTAGGGTGAAGTGCCTTGCCCAAGGACACAACATCTAGCCACAGCCGGGAATCGAACTCACAACCTTCCGATCATGAGCCATAACCGCTGAGCCACATGACTCCCCCGTAATAGGATCTTGTCAGATAACTGCATCTGTCGCGAGATCTGGAACGGATCTGATCCGTCTCTAGGAAAGAAGAAAGTGTTGAAATGGATTCAAATGTCACCTTTCTTGTTCTCATCATCCACTTCTCCTCCTTTTCTCAACTTGCAGAACAGTGAGTGTGCGTAAATGCGTAAATGCGTGTGTGTAAGTGTGTGAGCGCACACATGTGAATGTGGGCCTTTTTTGCCACTGGAGGCTTCCTGTCAGAAGGACTCTCTGTTGGCCAATTAATTATGATGGCCTACTTATGATGTGTAATGTGATGATTTATTGAGTAAATAAAGAAGTGCAGCAAGCACTGCAGTCAGGAAGTGGACCCAGCCATCCCTCTCACTGCATCAAGATCAAACCCCACCTCTGGCTCATCACACACAGAGGTGTGTGTGTGTGTGTGTGTGCTGGCGGTGGGTCTTCCTTGACGACCTGCTGTCTCAGAGTGCTGGAGGTCTACATGTTGTCCCGGGGTGGTCTGTGGACTGACCCATGGCGGTGTTGGAGTGCAGGGTCAAGGTTTGTCGTGATGGTGTGCCTGGATTGACTGTCTCAGGGTGGTGTTGGTCTGTAGACTGTCTCAGGGTGGTGGAGAGAGCGGTCCTGGACTGTCTCAGGGTGGTGTTGGTCTGTAGACTGTCTCAGGGTGGTGGAGAGAGCGGTCCTGGACTGTCTCAGGGTGGTGTTGGTCTGTAGACTGTCTCAGGGTGGTGGAGAGAGCGGTCCTGGACTGTCTCAGGGTGGTGTTGGTCTGTAGACTGTCTCAGGGTGGTGGAGAGAGCGGTCCTGGACTGTCTCAGGGTGGTGTTGGTCTGTAGACTGTCTCAGGGTGGTGGAGAGAGCGGTCCTAGGCTGTGGAAGGGTGGTGTTGGTCTGTAGACTGTCTCAGGGTGGTGGAGAGAGCGGTCCTGGACTGTGGAAGGGTGGTGTTGGTCTGTAGACTGTCTCAGGGTGGTGGAGAGAGCGGTCCTGGACTGTGGAAGGGTGGTGTTGGTGTGTGGATGACCTCAGGGTGGTGCTGGAGTGCAGGTCTGCAGACTGCTAACCCGTCTCTGCGCTCCTCCATCCTGCTGTTTCCATCTGGCTTCCTCTGGCTCTGCCTCTCTGCCTCTCTCTCTATCCATTTTCTCTGTCTACTTCTTTCTACCTGTTCACGTCATCGGTCTCTCTCTCTCGCTCTCTCTCTGTTTCAATCCCTCCCTCTTGCATTTCTCTCTCCACTTGTTCTGCCAGTCCGTCTCTCTCTTTTCAACACACTTTTTTCTCTCACCTTTTTCTCCCTTGTCCGTGTGTTCGTTGTACGAGTGTTTGTGCGCGCGTGTCTTTGTATACGTGTGCCTGAGTGTGCGTGTGTGATGGCTTTCTTTTCCTCATATCAGGGCTATTTGTTTCCTGGCGTGCTGTCTCCCTCTGTGGCCTATTTCTGGGCGCCCCCTCTGTGACCTCGTCTTGTGTTGGGACATAATTTATGATGTCACGGCAACGTATGGACTTTTCATCATTCAATGGCACAAACTCTCCCTTCAGTGTTCCGGCATGTTCCCTCCTTCCTCTTATCCTTTTTAATGGGATGTTTTTTTTGTCTTTTCTAACTTCTTCTTTTGTTCGGTCACAATTTTTCTCTCTCTCTCTCTCTCTCTCTCTCTCTGTTTGTTCAATTGTTCTTTGTATGGATGTGTGTTGTGTGTGTGTGTGTGTGTGTGTCTCATCTTCATGCATGGAAAGCTTCTTCATGGCGATTATAATAAAATGCTCCCTAAGTGCATGAAGGCTCTGATCGTTACAGTTTCATTAGAAACACACGCGCACACTGCACGCGCACACACACAAGCATATACGCGCACGCACACACACACACACACACACACGCACGCACAGAAGTGAACTGACCTGTTTTAGATTCATGATGTGTTACTGCACAAATTCGAAACATGTCAATGAAATGGAATATGATGATGACTAAGAGTAAATTGTCTCTTTTTGAATATGAGTGTTTCATATTCGTTTTTGGCTGAGTTCTTTACTATAAACAGAGAGATGCCTGTATGTGATGATATGTCACAATACCTCAACCTATTTGTGGAGGAACATATGATAATATCATAACAATATGATACGTATGATAAAAATATATATCCAACAAACTTTGCTGAAAAAATACTGGGAGGCCATCATTGTACGTGTGTGTATCGGCCAGTGTGGGCGCGCGTGTGTCTGTGTGTGTCGCCTCTGAAGCGCGTGTGTCTGTGTGTGTCGTCTCTGAAGCGCGTTTGTGTCTGTGTGTGTCGTCTCTGAAGCGTGTGTGTGTCTAAGTGTTCTCATCCATGTGAGGGTGTTTGAGGTCTTTAACTACACAGCTGTATCGACTTCCTCATCGCCCACTGATAAATCAAGCTCTCTGATAGGTCGATGGCTCTCATTGTTGTATTGATGTAAGAACCCACTCCCGGGTCTCATTGCTTCTGTTCCTAAGGTTCAATAAATCCATGCTGTGCTCAAACACCACCAATCATAACGCCACACACACACACACACAGAATGACACACAACCCAGACGTATGACACACACACACACACACGACAGCTGATTCCATGAAGAGAATGTTCTGTATTTCAGTGACGGCACGTTGAAATAACTTGTGTGTGCGTGTGTGTGTGTGTTTGCACGTTCGTCATGCAATGGTCCTAAGGTTCAGCTGTGTGACTCATACTGCCCCTGGTTAACCAGTAGAGGCCAGTCACATCATTCTGTACAGAGAGAGACAGGGATAGAGGGAGAGAGGGACAGGGAGGGAGAGAGAGAGACAGGAAGAGAGGGAGAGAGAGAGAGAGAGGGAGAGAGCGAAAAACAGGGAAAGAGGAAGAGAAGGACAGAAAAGAGTGGTTGGACGCAGATGGAGAGAGACCGACAGGAGAGGGGGGGGGGGATCCTAGTGAGCATGTCTAAGAGGAGGAAGTAAGCTGGTGAACAAACTGGTTCTATTTGGTGCTTCTCTTTGGCTCTTTGGTAGTACTTCTACAGAAGTTCCAGTGTTCCAGTAACGGTGCTCTGGCATGCTGTGGTAGGACAGACAGGATGTGATGTCATGTGACAGGTGGTCTGCGTTGTGTGTGCGTGTGTTGCTGCGCCGCAGTGTGAGAGAAGCCCATCTATCACTGGGTGGTAAAAACAGATAAATGATTTATCCATGAGAAAATTTGAACTGGAGCCGCAACGATTGATCTGCGGATGATAAATGCTCGCTGGGTGGATAAGAGAGGAAAGCAGATGAGCTGCATGTTTGTGTGTGTGAGAGAGAGAGACTATGTGTGCCCGTGTGGGAGAGAGAGGAGGGCTGTGTGGGTGTGTATGGTGTACAGCAGAGGGTTGTAAATACACATCATGCCCTGCGAGACAGAACACACAGGATGTCCATCTTTCTGATGAATCATTTCATCATTATGTTCATCTCTTTCAGACACACATTCACAGGAACCTGTGAAGGATCGCAGGTGAGTGAACACATGGAAATCATTTGATCTGAAACTTTAATAACAGCTTAGGTAATATTACCACTCTTTGGTTATTCGTTTTTGTTAAATGTAAATGTTCATAAATTCATGAGAAATTAACTGGAATTCAACATGAACTCACCGTATATATATCACAATTTAACATTGTAATTGAAATAGGATAACAACAATAATCGATGTGTGTGTTTTCATGCCAGGTTCCTTCTGCACAGTGATGAGTGTGTGAGGCTTACAGTCTGTCTGGGAACTGACTTGAGCACAGGATGTAATAGTACGTGTGTGTGCTCACGCACGGCTGTGTGTGTGTGTGTGTGTGTGTGTGTGTGTGTGTGTGTGTGTATTTAAGCTGGGGTTTAAGGAGGAACTCACAGAGGATGTAGCTAATGAAATCATCTTAATCCTGACTTCTCTCATTCCCTAGTCAATGCATGGACCGTCTCTCTCTCTCTCTCTCTCCTGCCTCTTTCTCTCTGCCTTCACCCCCCATTTCTCTCTCTTTTTCTCCCTCACTCTCCACCAACCGGGCCTCTCTCTATCGCTCCACCCACCCTTCTCTTTTCCTATCTCTCTCTCTCTCCCTCTCTTTCTGCATTCCTTCGTTCTTCCATCTTTAGAAGGGAAAGGTGATGCCAAATCAATAAGTCTCCAGCTTTGAAAATGGACCAAGAAGGAAACAAGGAGGAAAAGGAGAGGAAATGCAAATGGATGAAGGTTTAAGAGGGAAAAATGGATGTCTTTTGTTTTAGTTTTTACATGAACATCGAGTGATTGAAATATTTATATACATAAATTTGATGTACTTTTTGTTTGTTTTTTACCATTTGAGAGCAGAAGATCTGAAGTGGAATGTAATTCTGCAGTGGAGATCGCCTGAAGCCAGGTGATTCCTAGACAACGTCCAGGACTGTGAAAACTCTCTCTCTTTCTCTCTGTGACAAATCTGAGCTTCTATCCCCATCTTGGTGAAAACCTGCATCTATCTAGTACCCCCTGCCTGCACCACACACACACACGCACAAACACTGTCTCTCCTGCAGGTAAACACAGACAATTGCATTCCTCCAGCCTTGCCCTGTGTGAGGGAGGATGTGTGTGTGTGTGCGTGTGTGTGTGTGTGTGTGTGTGTGTGTGTGTGAGTGTGAGCGGGTGTCGTGAGAAGATGGATAAAGGGGCATTGTGTGAGCAGGTGTGTTGCTGTGTACCTGCCTGCTGTCCTGTGCTGGCTGTGTTATCTGGTCAGATAGGTGTAGTGAACCAGATTAATTCGGTGTGGAGGAGCTTGTCTGCTGCCCAGGCTGGAGGAAATCAGCTGGCTGGGAACAGAGCTTCAGTAAACTGAATAAATGTGTCTGGTCCAGGGCTGGATAATGTGATCATGACGCCATGTAACTCAGCATGACTATAGGCATGGCCCTGCCTCACACCAAGCCACGCTGGGGAGAATGGATTACACTGGCCCAGCTAGGAGGACACACACACACACACACACACACTGACACACACACACACACTGACACAGACACACACACACACTGACACACATACACACACACACACACACTGACAGACACTGACATACATGCATGTGCTACATAAACCTGGACACACACATGCACGCTCACACACACACACTGACACACGGACTCACAGATAAACACACAGACACATGGACACACTTATACACACACACACATTGTGACACGGGAACACACAGATACACTCATACACAAACTTCTACAGACACGCAAACTCAGGTGTTCAGGGAAACAGGGACACAGGGACAAACACGAACACACACAATCCTACACTGTAAGAGACACAAAGCTGTAAGACACTATTTAGGCCACGGGACAGAGTGATGAAAACACAAACTTGCCAACAATGTGGGAGGCTGCAAGAGATGATAAGATAGAGTCCTTATCGCATGTGTGTGTGTGTGTGTGTGTGTGTGTGTGTGTGTGGGAAGGGGCTTGGGTTCCCAGTGGAGGAACACACTGCATCTTCCCAGACCCCTCTGACAGCCTCACATACATCACCACCCTCCATACTTCTGTTTGTCTCTCTGCTCCCCCTTCATCATCTCTGTTCCCCCCTCTCCCTCCCTCCCTCCCCCCCAACCCCTCCCCCATGTCTCTTGTCTTTATCTCCCCCCCTCCTTCTCTCTCTCTCTCTCTCTCTCGTGTCGTCTTTCTCTCTCTCTCTCTTTTCCAGACTTGCTCTCCTTTCTCCCATCCTTGTGTTTCTCTGCATCCCTCCTTCTCTCAGACTGGGGGGGGGGGGGGGGGGGGGGGTGGAAGGGGGGAGTGGGGGGGGGGGTCATTTACATCCATGATACCTCATCATTACCTTTGGCCCACTTTATCTATCACCCGGCCCCTCGCTCCACCGCGGTCCCCTCGCTCCACCGTGGGGCTTATTCATCCTCCGCCCACAGGCCCTGTCCTCCACCGTGGAGCCCTTTATGCCTCCGCCACAGGCCCCATCCTCCACCTGTCCTCCCTTCTCCCCCCCCTCGCTCCCATCTCCTCTCATCCCCCCCCCCCCTCCTCCCCCTCCTCTCCTCTCCTCTATGTGTACTGGGATCAGTAAGAACAGTGTCTGTGTGGAGGGTGCAGGTTGTGCAGGGTTAAGTTCCTCTCTGTTGCTTGGCGCTAACAGAGAAATCCGGTCTGCAAGCGTGGAGGAGAAGGACTTAATAATATGAAAGAAAATTGATTTTCCGGAAGGAGATTCTTCTTTGATAAGGTATTAGAGGAGAGGGGGAAAATGTTGTGAATCTTCATTAAGACCTTTGATATGCACTAGGATAATCACAGAGAGGAGAGGAGGGAATGAAAAATGAACGAGAGGGAGCAAGAGAGAGAGAACATACCCTCAATCCCAGACTTAAAGAATAGAGGAGTCTCTAATAAAAGAGAAAATTGATTTCTTTCTCCTCCATGAGAGAGGACCTAAATGAGATGAAGGTGAAGATGAAGGCTTTGCTTCATTATACAATATTCTAGCACATTCCAGAGACCAGGATTTACCTGGCCTATCCACAACACTGCTGCCCAAAGCCGAACAAACACAGGAATAAATGGAGGAGAGAGAGGGAGCGATGGAGAGGTGCTGGGCCCGAGTGAGGAACGTGGAGAACGTGGAGAACAGGAGAACAAATGACAAGGAGGGAGGAGGGGGGAACTGAAATAAAGGAATTAAAATAAGGAATGGGGAGAGAAAAAGAAAGTTTGAGGGATTGAGAGAGATCAAAGAGAAAGAGAGAAATCTAAAGTGATGGAGAGAGTGAGACAGAGGGGTGGTGGGGGGGTGTGGGGTGCAGGGGAGGGGGGGGGCGGTTGATGGAGGGAGGGAGGATAAGGAATGGACCGTTCTATAAGAGACACTAGCTCAGAGCAGAAGAGAGCCAATCAGAAGTTTAGTCAAGAGTGACACTGAACTTTCAGAACTTCAGTTTTCTAGCTGTTCAACAGAAAGTCCTGATATTCATGTTCTGTTACATTGTTGTAGTGTGTGTCTGTTTATGCCTGTATATTTGTGTGTATGAGTGTGTGTGTGTGTGTGTGTGTGTGAGAGAGACAGTGTGTGAGAGTGTGACGTCTGCCTGAGGCCTTAGGGCAGGCCCTGGATGTGTGAAGGCAGGCAGTGGAAATGATCAAACACAAGTGACCTGTGACAAACACTAGCATCCTCTGTGTCATTACCACACACACACACACACAAACTAGCATTCTCTCTCTCATTACCACACACACACACATCACACAGACATCACAAACACACACAGAAACACGATGCGAGTGTTTGATTATATTTATGTGTGTATGCGTGCGTGTGTATATGTGTGTGTGTGTGGTGGTCTATGCATATGTGTGTGTGTGTGTGAGTAGACCTCTCAACCAAAATAGCGTCTCATTAAAAACTGCCGGCGGGGGCAAGCTTACCTGCCACCACACACACACACACACACACACACACACACACACACACACACACACACACACACACACACACACACACACACACACACACACACACACACACACACACACACACACACACACACACACACACACACACACACACACACACACACACACACAGAATGAGCAGGAGGGGCTCTGGTCAGAGCAGAGACACATCGGTCCTTCATACTTCCATCAGGAGGTCTTTCTTATGTTTTCTCATGAAAATAAATGCTGAATAAAATATGTCCTCAAGACATTATTATTATGTTTTGCTTGTAGCGGGGGGGAAGAGAAAGAACGAGGGAAAAAGAAAGATATATAACAAGAGAAAGAGAAAGAAAGAGAGAGAGAGAGATAATGTGTTACTCTGATGTTTCATGTACAGACATAAATCACAGGCTGTTATCACAAAGAAACAAACACACACAGACAAATAACCTGTGTCCATCACCTAAAAACACACAAACACCCACACCCACACACACACACACACACACAGTGTTTTGTGTGTCTTGGTTTCGGTTGTTTGTGACTGGATTTGTAACATCCAGTTGACATTTGTCTGTGCCTGTGTGTGTGTGTGTGTGTGTGTGTGTGTGTGTGTGTGTGTGTGTGTGTGTGTGTGTGTGTGTGTGTGTGTGAGTGTGTGTGTGTGTGTATCCCTCTCCAGAGGCCAGGGTGGTGCTGGTGGAACCATAATGAAGAGTAATGTACTGAAAGACTTCAACTCCTCAGAAACACCGTCTCCCATTGTCCTGCCCGTGCTGTGTGTGCCCTCAGGGCCACCGTCCACTCACTCCTGAGATCAGCACAGACAAGTGTCACACCAGGAAATGTCAGACCGCTGCCATGAATGTCCCACCACCACAATGGTAACAGGACGTAACCCCCCCCCCCACACACACACACACACACACACGCAGACATACTGCATTACAGCGTGAGCAGGTTGTCACCCACAACACAAAGTGTCTGCATTGCATGTCATACACTGCCTCCCCCCCCCCCCTGCTACACATGGAGGATCTGCATTAGTAAAAGAGAGGGAGGGAGGGGGGACTGGAGGAAGGCTATCTGTGGCCCGTGTCTCTTGGCGTCTGTGCTGTTTGTTGGGGGGGGGGGGGGGGGGGGGGCAGTGTGTGTACACGTTACAGATGTCTTAAGTAATTCCAGCATCTGCGTGTCCCCCCTCCCCCCTCCTCCCCCTCTGGGGGTCTCTTCTTCTAAGTGTTGCCATTTGGGTCTCCTTGCTCAAGTTCATGCATTTAGCCCCAAAACAACCATTTGTCTCCAACTTGGCAGAGGACTAAAATAGAAGAAAATATATACCTCAAGAGATGGAGGAGATAAACATTTTTTTAGTATTTGACGGCGCTTTTTGCGGCCTGGGTAGTCACCCGCTGCCCCCTCCCCTGCCCCCTCCCCTGCCTAGCCTGGCTGTGCACTTGCAGCTCCCCTTGGGGTGAATGTGTGTGCCTGTGTGTGTGTGCGTGCACAATTTCTGTGTGTATTTGTTGTGTGTACGTGCTTGTGTGTTTTTTCATATATGTGTGTGTTTATGTGTTGTTTCTGTGTGTGTGTGTGTTAGTCTGCCCCTGCCCACTTTTGCCGCAGCTGATGCGCTGTCCGGCCATATCGCCGTCTCCGTGACGATGAGTGCTCCTGCCAAACGCCCGGCAACCAGAGTCACATCTGCTCCTGTCGGTCGCCACGGCAATATTGCCAGGGTCTGCCCGACAACCAGCACATGGCCAGAGGCCGACAACAAGAGAGCAAGAGAGAGAGAGAGAGAGAGAGAGAGAAGGAATAAAGAAATTCAGCCAGAAAATACCTGTGATTAAAATGGATAAGGTTTTATATTGTGCTATATAATCTCCCTTTGTAACAGAGCACATCCTGTACTGTTCTGTTCTAATACATTACTTTAAATCATAAAATATTCATCTGTGTCTATGTTTTATGAAGAAAGCAAAAGAAGGAGATAAAAATGGAGAGATAAGTAGAGAATATGTGAGAGAGATTGACAGAGAGTAATAGACAGAGAAACAGAGAGAGACCGAGAGTGATAGACAGAGACAGAGAGAGAGAGAGACAGAGAGAAAGAGAGAAAGAGAGAGACAGAGACAGAGAGAAAGAGAGAGAAAGAGAGAGACAGAGAGAAAGTGAGAGAAAGAGAGAGACAGAGAGAAAGAGAGAGACAGAGAAAGAGAGAGACAGAGAGAGACAGAGAAAGAGAGAGAAAGAGAGAGACAGAGGTACCTGTTGTCTATATCTTCAGTCTGATCTCTGTTGACATGTGCAGTTCCAGTGCCTGTCACCAGTCCATCTCATGCCATACTCCCAGGCTACGCTGCCTGGATGCTCTCATCCCTCCCCCTGCCCTCCCCCCTCCTCTGCCTGGCTCCCCCTCCCCAGCAGTCTGGCCCAGGGTGTTTGTATTTATCTAGCTCACAGCAAGAAACTAACAAAGTGGAAAAAATCAGGGGAGAAAACAGTACTCTCTTGCCAGAAGTGCTTCTTTCTCTCTATCTTTCTATCTTTTTTTCCTCTCTCCATTTCTTCTCTCGTCACCCGTCTCTCCCTCCCTCTCTCTCCATGTCTCGCTCTCTGTCTCTCACACAGCAGATACTGTATATTTCAGCAAACTTACTGCTGACCTCTTCCAGTCCACTGGAGTGTCAAACCGTACCAGCTGTATGTACTCTCTGTCTCTCTCACTCTCTCTCTCTCTCTCTGTCTCTCTCTCTCTGCCTCTCTCTCTCACACACACACACTCTCATCTTATCTTTCTCACTCTTCCTCTTCCTCCTACTTACATCGCTCACATTTCCAGTGTTCCATTTTACGATGCTCCCTCGCTCGTCCCTCCACCCGTTCTTTCCCGTTTCCTCTCTCCATGTTTCCCCCGTCTCTCCCCTTTTCTACTCCTCTCCACCAGCCCTTTCACCTCCACTGCCCCCCCCCTCCCTCCTCTCCTTCCCCATCTCTCCACCTCTCCACATCTCCTTCTCTCCGCCTGCTCTCTCTTTAATCATACTATACCTGCATGTACATGATCTAGACCTGGGCTATTTTAAACAGAATCTATTTAGCCTCCTCCCCCTTCCTCCCCCCTTCCTCCCCCCTTCCTCCCCCCCTGTTTTATAAAATAGGTATAGGTTCAGGTGTTTAACCTTACCTGAAGGGGTGAGAGTGGCGGCCCGGTCTCTGAACGAGTGGAGTGAGGGAGGGGAGTGCTTCACTCTGAATGCAGACGGGTGAACCCTGCCCTCCTCTCTCTCCCCAAAGTGAAGCCCTGCATATTCTCCTTAATGGAACCTGAATTACACACTTTCGCCAGGGGAAGGAGAGTGGGGGACGGGGGTGGGGGACGGGGGGGGGGCGGGGGGGGAGGGACGGGGATGGGGGAGAGAGGGGAGGGATAGAGGGAGGAGGAGAGAGGAGGTCAAGCTGTTTTGGTTTTCAAAACGGAGGGGCCCATGTTTTATGATAAATACATTGAGGTGTGCAGAGGTTTTCTATTGTGTGGAGGGCACTTGTGAGAGGGTGAGAGAGACAAACAGGGGTGGAGATAGAGGAGAAGGGAGGAAGAGTGAGAGAGGGGGGGAGAGAGACAGAGAGAGAGAGAGAGAGAGAGGGAGAGAGAGAGAGAGAGGGAGAGAGAGAGAGAGGGAGAGAGAGAGAGGGAGAGAGAGAGAGGGAAGCACTCCTTCATCCAGTAAGTGATTACAGTCTTCACCTTGAGAGGGTCTCCAGGATTTCAAATGCATTTTCAATGTCAGACGAGCTCACCCAGGACATCTACATAGCTGCAACTATTACACCAAACAAATCACTTTTACTTCGAGATATTAGAAGGTTGTTTTTTGTGTGTGTGTGTATCTGTCTGTGTGTCTGTCTCTACACAAGTGTATGTTTGATACTATATGTGTGTGTATGTGTGTGTCTGTCTGTCCATCTGTGTGTCTTTTCCGGTTTTCCAGTTAGCACTTAGTAACACAGCAGTGGTGCTCTGTGATTGGTCTGTCTCCCTAGCTATGTCACATCCTGTCGTCAGTTTCCCCCCCCGCCCCCCTGCTCGTCAGCCAGTCCAGACCCACCCTTGACAACCCTCTGCATAGTTTACGAGCCTCTGGAGACATTTGAGATTCTAAAATGAAAGCCTCTCTATTGTCCTCTCCCACCAAGCGGACAGCGATTTACTACCACAATGCAGGGCCCCTGTCAGATTACATAATTATGTTTTGATGTAAAGATGATTGGTAGCCCGCTGCCGCGTGTCTCTGTCGCCCCTGACGACGACACTCCGATCCAAAGTTCAACAAGCGAGGTTCCATTCACGTCGCTGTCAATCCTGCTGTTGTGGCGCGTCGGTTTGTTGACACGTTCTATTGCAGTGTTTCAACTTCCCCTCAAGTTGAAGTTTTCCCCGTCTTGCTCTTCCTCTCTCTCTTTCTTTTTCCTTCGTCTTTCCCCCCCATGTCCCATCTCTCTCTCTCTCTCTCCCTCCTCCCTGAACTTTCCCTCGCTCCCCCCCCTCTCTCTCTCCCTCCTCCCTTTTCTCGCTCTCTCTCTCTCCACTTTCCACAACAGGTAAATTTATAACCTCTAACAATACCGCCCCCCCTCCTCCCCCTCCTCCTCCCCCTCCTCCTCCCCCCCTCACCCCCCCAGCTGACAGCAGGATAGTTGTGGAGGTTCTATTAGAGCCCCTGCATGGTTGAGGGCCTTCTCAGATTGGTTACATTTTGTTCTGTGGGCATTAGTGTCTGTGTGCGGGCCCATCAGAGAGTGCCATCAGCAGGCTGATCTATGATTCCTCCATCAGACCCTCATAAATCACACGCTAAAAGGATTTCTACCCCATATTCTCCCCGTTAAATTTATGCCGCTGTAAAAGAAAGGAAAATGACTCGTTGACGAGTCCGTCTCATGCGTCTGATGCCGGAGCTATAAAACGGCGGAGCGGGGAACAATGCTGGACGGATCACATCGCTCGCTCCCCCTCTAATATCATAATTATCGGAATCGTAAAGCGAAAAATAACACGACGAGTGAGGAAAAGAGATGGGGGGGGGGGGGGGGTGGGGGGGGAGCGATAGAGTTTTAAGAGTGGGAGGCCTGTTCCACCTCTCTCATCCCTCCCTCCTCTGGCTTGTCTTCTTTCTTTTATCTCTCTCTCTCCCTTCCTCTCTCCAAGGTATTTTCGGAGTGTTGGGGTTGTGTTAATTAGGCCTGTTGATCAAATCCAGTCCCTTAGAAGCTATGTGTGTGTGTGTGTGTGTGTGTGTGTGTGTGTCTGCGTGCGTCTTCCTCCATCGCTGAATGCAAATCAGGGGGTCACCCAGGCGGAACGCCTTTCAAATCCCATCGCCGCTCTGCCCTTCCTCTCCCAGAATGCACTTCTGCGAGCGGGGTGAACGGCCGTGGCGTGCTGTGGGTGACTGGTCATATTATTGCCCACAATCTACACATTAACTTCCTCTCTCTGTCTTTCATCTCTCTCTCTTTCTCTCCATCCTCTCCCTTTTCCCTAGCTCTCCTTCCCTCCATCCTCTCTCTCCTATGCGCACTCTCTTCTCTTCCTCTTCCTCAGACTTTTTCAGACTCTTTTCCCCTCTTCCTCTCTCTCATTCTTTATTCTCTTCCTCCTCTTCCCCCTCTCCACCAGCGTCACCATGGTAATCTCTCTCTCTAATAAGCCTTATTCACAGAGCTACCTGGGCCTGCTTCCTCTCAGCTGCCACTGTGGTTTACTTTGACCCCTGACCTGTGTGTGTGCTTGGGTGTGTGTGTGTGTGCTTGGGTGAGTGTGTGCGTGCTTGGGTGTGTGTGTGTGTGCTTGGCTGTGTGTGCTTGGGTGTGTGTGTGCTTGGGTGAGTGTGTGTGTGCTTGGGTGTGTGTGTCTGTGCTTGGGTGTGTGTGTGTGTGCTTGGGTGAGTGTGTCTGTGCTTGGGTGTGTGTGTGTGCTTGGGTGTGTGTGTGTGTGTGTGCGTGCGTGCTTGTGTTTATAGTACTTTGAAATCCCTGGTCTTGTATGCCACTGGTCCTCATCCCTGGTCCTCAGGGTCCACTGTCCTGCATGTTCTAGATGTTTCCCTGCTCCAACACACCTGATTCTAATGACTGGGTCGTTAGCTAGCTCTGAAGAATCCTGGTAACAAACATGCATAAGAATCAGGTGAACAGTGAACTCACAGTAGAATCAGGTGAACAGTGAACTCACAGTAGAATCAGGTGAACAGTGAACTCACAGTAGAATCAGGTGAACAGTGAACTCACAGTAGAATCAGGTGAACAGTGAACTCACAGTAGAATCAGGTGAACAGTTAACTCACAGAAGAAGTGAATTAAAGTCACATTTGGACAGAGCAGTGGGCTGACAGGATTTCCAGTCTCACTGTGTGTCTTTGTCTCTCATCCCTCTCTTTTCAGGAGGAAGGGCGGATTGGGCTGAATCTGGAGTGTCCCTCCTCCTCCTGCCTAATCCAGCCTTTGTCTGACTTTAATAATATGGAAATCTTCCTGGTGCCAAGTCCTCTGCTTTCGCTCCTCGTTTGAAATAATTAGACAGATGAGCGTGGGGGGGGGGGGAATAACTGTTTGGAGCAACGCTGCTTTCTTGTTGTCATGGCGAGCAGGCCTAGTTCAGATCAACCGTCAGCGCACACACACACACACACACACACACACACACACACACACACACACACACACACACACACACACACACACACACACACACACACACACACACACACACACACACTGTTCCACTGTGCAACCTTAATGACTTAAAAGCATTAGGCGAGGATCAGCCATGAGATGTGAACACATCAGAACATAGCAAGGCTGACATTAATTCAGTGGAAACACCACCGTCAATGATATGTAAACAACAAACTGAACTAAACCGAAGCCGGCGATGCATACCTCGCTGAAGACCTTGATATGAGTTTACAAGGGGAGGTGTTTGTGTTAATATAACTCTCTCAATAGTTTTCTTATTTTAGTCCAGGAAATTGCATGTGGTAAATAATACGATTTGAAGGATTTTCTTTTCAAGTTCTGTATGTTTTAAATGCTTTCAGTGTTTGATCAACGGGATTCCTGTGTGTGTGTGTGTGTGTGTGTGTGTGT
>CM059305.1:9727500-9775000 GCA_030340665.1 Neosalanx taihuensis
ACACACACACGCTAACACACACACACACAGTACAGACCTGCAGGCATCAACAGTAATTACAGCACGCAGCATCTGATATGGTCTGACAGTCTAAAGTACCCTGGCATACCCTCACATCTGCCCCCCCCATCTCCCCCCAATATTTACCCCCTCTCTCTCCTCCCCCCCCCACTCCAAAGCCCCCCCCCAAACACCCCCTTGCTTTACCTCCTCGCGGCCCCCCACCTAGCAGACCTCCTAGACTAGACCACTCTGGCCTTATTAACACACACCCTGCCAGTGTCTTCCACCCCCTCTGGCTGCTCCCATAGCCTCTCGCACTGCTCTTTTCTCCCCTCCCTCCCTCCTCCCTCCCTCCTCCCTCCCTCCATCCCCTTCTTTCAACACCCCCCCTGGACACATTTGTTGGCTGTCTGTCACTTAGTGACAAGGGGGAGTGTATCATACACACACACACACGCGCGCGTACACACACACACACAGCGCTCAGCTTCACCTCAACGCACAATCTTCCATGTCTGATTTCCGAGTTCCTTAGCTAATTACCACAAATGGAGGTGGGGGGGGGTGAAGGGTGCATTAATGGGGGTGGGGGGGTGCGAGCATGTTTTGGGGATTGAGTCTTTTTTATGGTAGTGACCCCTCTAAGCATTTCATACGTTAATTCAGTTCATCCAAAGCAATATGATTAGAACCTCAACCTCTTGATCTAAAGTCAAATGCTCTACCACTGAATTTTACCTCCTCCAGTTTGACCATTTACCATGATTCCACTGCCCTATACACATACTGACAAAGAGAATGACAAAGCGAGAAAGAGAGGTAGAGAGGGAAAGAGAGAGAGAGGTAGAGAGAGAAAGAGAGAGAGAGAGCGGGAGAGGTAGAGAGAGGTAGAGAGAGAAAGAAAGAAAGGGAGGGAGAGAGGTAGAGAGAGGCTTGTGTAGAGAAAGGGGACGGGATATGTGAAGTGACAGAGACCCAGAGCAGAGATCCAGGGTGGGAGCAGAGACCACCCAGGGGTCAGAGCCCAGAAGCCCAGGATAGAGCTCTCTTCCACAGGCTGCTTTCCTGCTTGCACTGGCCCCTTGATCCAGCCTCACCTCACATTGCCTCCAACACACACTCACAAACACACACTCACAAACACACACACACACACACACTTACAAACACACACTCACAAACACACACACTTACACACACACACTCACACACACACACACACACACACACACACACACTCACAAACACACACTCACACACACACACTCCCCCGTGGCGGTGCTGGATGTATGTGTGGCAGTAATACCTTGTGCCACATTGCCAAGAGTGTTAATTAGAGGTCAGAGCATTCTGGGAAGATGAGTGTGTGTGTGTGTGTGTGTGTGTTGTTGTCCCTCTCTCAGGTCAGAGCTAGCCCATTCTGTGTGTGTGAAGTCTTGACTTGTCTTCAGTTAGCTAGCTCTGTCTTTAATTTTTTTTTTTTTTCTGTTTCCATTGTTTGTATTAACTTTTTAATAATTTGTGTGTGTGTGTGTGGGTGTGCGATATCCTGCCTTGTCAACCCATTCACTCGCACACGTTTAGAAAGTGTACATGCACACAATGTACATGTACAGACACACACCTATAAACACACACACACAATAGTTTTACAGTATTATTGTATTTTATAGATTTTTATGTACAGTACTTTGAGTTCCAATCTCCAATCTCACACAAAAATGTGTTTATCCAGGTTTAATAACTATTACGATGTTTGTGTGTCTGTTTTGTTTCCTTTCCACTCTCTCTCTCTCAGGTTCTATTCTCCCTCCTTCTCTCAGTTCCAAAGCTTGTGCCTGTCTGTGTATGTGCGCTTGAACGTGTGCACGCGTTTGTGTGTGAGCGAAAGGTGATTGTGTCAGGAGGTAACAGGATTTCCTCTCGCCATGGAGACCAGAGATAGACATCATGGATGTGGGGGATGGGATGTAGTCTGAAGACTGATGCCTGTCAATACAGCCTGCCTGAAGTCTGCTCTCCTCTCCTCCACCGTCCTCTTCATCCCTCTCTCTCCTCCCTCCTTCCACTCCTCTCCATCCCTCTCTCTCCTCCCTCCTTCCACTCCTCTCCATCCCTCTCTCTCCTCCCTCCTTCCTCTCCTCTCCATCCCTCTCTCTCCTCTCCTCCACCGTCCTCTTCATCCCTCTCTCTCCTCTCCTCCACCGTCCTCTCCATCCCTCTCTCTCCTCCCTCCTTCCTCTCCTCTCCATCCCTCTCTCTCCTCCCTCCTTCCACTCCTCTCCATCTCTCTCTCCTCCCTCCTTCCTCTCCTATCCTCCCTCGCTCTCTCCTCCATTCCAACTTTCCTCTTTTCCTCCGTATCGAGATGGAAAGTACCAGAATGCAGGGCCAGGCCGGGCTAGAGTGGTCAGAGTCAGGGTTCTACAGGATTTTGTGTGTGTGTGTGTGTGACATCTGTATACTAAGGCTCAGATTTAAACAGATGGGAGGAGTCTCCTAAATACAAAATGTTCTCAAACCAGCCACAGCTGTTCACATCCACACTTGCATGCAAAGCTTCAAAACCCTTACACACACAAACATTGATGAGTGTTACACACACACACGCATCCGTTTTACCCAGAGTTCCACTAACATCCTGATGAACGCATATGATTTCATTCAACACAACACAAAATAGAGGCAAACACAAATTCATGTAAACAGGAAAAAACACCAAACTGCGCGCACAAACACCACATTTACAGTGCACAAACACGCAGCCATTAACACACAGAAACGCACAAAGAACAAAAAAAAACACACACAGCTGTAAACACACAGAAAGAAGCTCGGACCAGAAGCTGTCCACCTCACTGAGGTCTTCTCAGGCTTGTATATATATTCATTAGAACACGGAGAAAAAATGTTTGGTGAGAACTTAAGATTGTTTATTGATTTTCATTTGTGTGTTGAGAAGCAGCTTGAGTAAGTCTGTCTGGTCCAGTCTCTCTGGGACCGGTGGCTTCACTTTACACACACACACACAGACACACACACACACAGAGGTTCCCTTGAGGCTGGGGGATTTGATGGGGGCA
This sequence comes from Neosalanx taihuensis, assembly GCA_030340665.1. Taxonomy (NCBI): domain Eukaryota; kingdom Metazoa; phylum Chordata; class Actinopteri; order Osmeriformes; family Salangidae; genus Neosalanx; species Neosalanx taihuensis. Next base: position 9,730,587 of record CM059305.1, read on the forward strand.
TCGCGTTACAGTCACACTGCGCTGCTGCAGCCAGTGAACTAAAGAAGAGACAGAGAGGAGAGAGGAGAGAGAGGAGGGAGAGATGAGAGAGAGAGAGTGGTGGAAGAGATGAGAGAGAGTGGTGGGAGAGAGGGAGGAGAGAGGGGAGTGAGGGGGAAAGAAAGAGAGTGAATGATAGTGATGGAGAAAGTGAGAGAAAAAAAGGACAGGAATAAAGAAACAAATGGAGAGAAATAAAGGGCACGATAAGTAGAGAAAGTTGAAGGAGATGGAGAGAGAGAGAAGTGGAGACGTCCTGACCTGTCTTTTCTTCTTAAGTAGTCCAGAGTTCTCCAGAGGAACACAGGAAGCACAGACACACAAACACAACAAGAGCATTTGGAGCTAATTCAGCTTGTTAATCTGCGTCAGTTACAGGCTAAATATGTTACCTCACTGATGACTGTGACAGCTGGGTAATGTTCCTGACGGAATGGCTCAAAGCTACAGAAACACTGAGACACGGCCTCCAGAGCTGACTGTCAGTCATTACCTTAACTATGCTGGCACCCACTCAGAGAGAAAGGAGAGATGGAGGGAGTGGAGAGAGGGAGGGAGAGAAAGAGAGGGAGAGATGGGAGAGAGAGAGCGCTGGCAGGGTTTGTGGCTGTCTCCTTAGTGAAAAGCAGGGATTGTTTTCCTAGGTATGTCACTATCATATAAATAGCATTGATTAAAGTACCAGCACTCCACACCAGCTGTGAGACTTGGCACTGCCGGCCTCCTTGTTGGCACACACACACACTCAAACACACACACACAAACAAACAAACACACACACGCACACATTCATTCACAGTCAGATGTTCCTGGAAAAGGAAGAAAGTTTCATTAGTTTAGAGGTGAGTCCTACTGTATATCTCTTCAAGGGGTAACCGTGTGTGTAGTGTGTGGGTGTGTGTGTGTGTGATATTCTGCCCTGTCAACCCATTCACTCACACACATATTTATAGTGTCCATGCACACACACACATACACACGCACACCTTTTCTTTAAACAATACCCGTTGCGATCACGTGCAGTAACTTTCTCACTGACCCAAACACATCTCACACAAACACATACTGTTCGCAGACACACACCTATAAACACACACTGTACACAGACACACACACACAAACACACACATAATCCCACATGAGAACTCCCAGGACTCACTATCAAACCTTCCCCTCCTACACCAGAGCCTGACACTGGCCCACTCTCTCTGCCTCAAGCCCATTCTAGCTGATTTGGCACGATTGGCACCACCTGATAAGATAACTGGCAGAAGATGAAAGCTCACCCCCCACCCCCCTTCTCCCCCTCTCTCTCTCTCACACACGCACACACACACACATCGGCGATAGTTGTCGTGGGTGCGAGGGGCGTCTCTGCGATGAAAGGCTGCCCAGAGATCTCTTCGGGGGGGGGGGGGGGGGGGGGGGTGGGTGTTCGGCGTTGTTGTGTTGGGCGCGGGGATGATCTGTTGCTGCGTGCCGTGATGCGAGTCCCAGCTTGGTGCCCCTGTAATTACACAGACAGTACCTTTAGCTCGGCCTCTGAAGCCTTCATCTCTGCTACATGAAACGCTGCCATGCAGATTAGGCTTCAAAGCTGCTCGCCTTAGAAAGCAGCGACAGAGAAAAAACACAAACCCTATCCTGTAAAGGTGAGATGCATGATGGGACACCTGGGATTGTTTCTGCGGAGGATTGATTTGGTCGGGAGAGTTGTTTACAAGCTGAGGAGATTTCGGTTCAGTTGTGCGTTATTTGCGTGTGTGTGTGTGTGTGTTCTTTGGCCACGTGTGTGCGTTGTTTGCGTCCTCTTTGATAGGTGTTGGGTCACACACACACGTACTGTGTTAGGATGTGCGTGTGTGTGTGTGTGTATCATATGCAAATGGTTGCTTCCTGACAGCTTATGGATTGGTGTGTGAGTTTTACCAATGCGGTTCAGACTAGAGAGTACAGGTCACAGCAGAGGGTGTGTGAGGTCACAGCAGAGGGTGTGTGAGGTCACAGCAGAGGGTGTGTGATGTCACAGCAGAGGGTGTGTGAGGTCACACCAGGTCACAGGCAAGGCCGCAGGCTGTTCTTCCAGAGTCGATACTTCCTGATACAACCTGCTGTCTGCTCAGGGTGGAGGCGAGCATGTTTCCTGTCAACCTCTCCCCACTTCCTGTGTTCGTCCCATCCTCAGCACTCCTCTTCCTTGATCTTTCTTCATCACTCCTCCCACCTTACCTTCCCCTTTTTTCTGTAGTATTATTACAGGCTCAAACTCAAATTAGCGGTAAACATTTTAATAGCTACGTTTTGAAACCTTCAGATTAACTTTTTGGGGATGTTAATAGACAAAGATTTGTAAAAGTTGCGTTAAACGGCCAAAGAAAATGATAAAACTCCCTCAGATATTAATATTATGTTGATTCCCTGAAACAGTTACCAGAGTTTTTATGATGAAGCCGTTATCATGAAGAAGTTAGTCTCTGTTTAAAAAGTAATCCCACCGAATTGGTAAGTGGATTGTTTACAAAGATCCTTCTAGAAATCATTTATCTTAGTCTTCATCTTCCTTCAGAATCTCTTCTTGTTCCCACGTCCATGAATGACTAAATGAAACACAGTATCCATATTCAACATCACCTTGCATGAATATTAACATGAACAGCAGCAGATACAAAAAAACTATGAAACTACAAAGAGAAAAGAGCGAGAGAGAGAGAGAGAGAGAGGGAGCGAGAGAGCGGAAACGAATGCAGTGGAGTGAAAGCACGATATTCATGTTTGTTTTTCCAAAACCTCGAGTGTTTCTCCACACTGTCTGTGCTCCACATGCTAATCACACGCTCTCCTCGGCCTGTTCCTGCTAATTGTAGACAAATTATTCCATAGGCGCTAATGTATGCGTGGCCCCTCCTAGAACAGACAGCAGTACTGTAGAGGCCTGATGCAGGAATAAACAGCAGTCATTTAAATACAGACACCGTCTATGTTTATCCATACTTGAGTCTGTCTCTGGCTTTCTCTCTCTCCTCTTCTTGATCGGCCTCTCTCTTTCTACCTCTAACTATCTCCTTGTCGCTCCCCCTCTCTCTCCCTTGCCCCCCCCCTCTCTCTCTCTTCTCGCTCTGTCTCTCTCTCTCTCTCTCTCTCTCTGTGTTCTTCCTGTGTTAATGGTGTAGGCTGGGTATTAGAGGTAAAGATTCTTCTGCAGAGGGTATTATTGTCATTTTCTGCTTGGGTTGAAGACGGGGCTGTGGAATTAGAGGCAGACGTTTAATTACATGACGATTGTCTTCATTGATTGAATTCTGCTTCTCTCCTCAGGGGAAAAATGGCAACATAGCAAGAAGAGAGCGCTGCCAAGCCTGTGTGTGTGTGAGTGTGTGTCAGTACTAGAAGACATGAATGACTCTAGTGTCAGGAGCTGAGCAGCACCGCAACTTTTGCTGTGAGAGCTTATCTTTCTTGCCGATCTGGAGGAAACACACATTTGCCCGTTTATCTGCCTGCCTGTCTGCCTGTATGCCTGCCTGTCTGTCTGCCTGTATGCCTGCCTGTCTGTCTGCCTGTCTGCCTGTATGCCTGCCTGTAAGTCTGTCTCCCTGTCTGCCTGTATGCCTGCTTGTCTGTCTGCCTGTCTGCCTGTATGTCTGTATGCCTGCCTGTCTGCCTGTCTGTCTCCCTGTCTGCCTGTATGCCTGCTTGTCTGTCTGCCTGTCTGCCTGTATGCCTGCCTGTCTGTCTGTCTCCCTGTCTGCCTGTATGCCTGCCTGTCTGTCTGCCTGTCTGCCTGTCTGTCTCTGTCTGTTTCTCGGTCCGTCTGTGTGCCTTCACGTCTGTCCACAAGTCTGTCGGTCTTCAAGTAAATTTACTAGTCTGTCAGTTACTATTCTGTCTGTTTACTAGTCTGTCAGTTACTAGTCTGTCTGTTTACTAGTCTGTCTGTCGTTTAATCTGACTGCTCTAAATCTACCTGCTGGTCCATCTACCAGCCAGCCTGTCTAACTGTCTCCATTCTATCGACACCATAATCACATTAATTTATGCCCCCCCATCAATTATGCATTCAGAATCTTCTGATGCCTTGTCACTTTCCATCCATTAGTCGTGGTGCTGGGGCAGGTAAATCCCAGCGCAGGCTGCAGGATAAATAGCTAAGTGGGTATAAGTCAGCACGCCCCACCAAGGAGCAGGGGAGGACTGACAACTCAATGTGTTGGTGAAGAGTTAAGGGTTATTATAGAAGAAGGGGGGTGGGACGACAGCCGTGTCTCTGTTTGTGTGTGTGTGTGTGTGTATGTGTGTATGTGTGTGTGTATGTGTGTGTGTGTGTGTCTTTGGCCTGCGATGGAAGGTAAGTGGGAGGAGCCAGGTGTCAGGGTAACAGCATGTTTACCAGGATGGAGGAGGAGCCCCGAGGTGAGCGATCACAGCAACTATGCAAATGTTCCCAGATGAGGCCTGCTATGAATCTGCCTCTCCTATTACCTGGAGGACAAAATAGCTGTGTGCATGTGTGTAAAGGGGGGGGGGGCATGAGAGTGAGCATAAAAGAACAAGAAAGAGAGAATTAGACAGATAGGCAAGATTAAAGAGAGGGGAAAAATGATATTTCCATATATTTGCTCCAGTGACAGATTTCCTAGAGAGTCAGCACAGAATCGTGGTCCTGACCAGAGCTTTGACACAGAGGTGTGTTTGGAGTCTGTTTCATCAAGGTTGAAAAAGTATAGGGTACCTGTTTAATCATAGAGTGTGGACCATTACGACCCAGTGCCTGGTGTCAAGGTAGGGCAGGGCCAGTGTTAGAGTTAATGAATGGTTCTGGGCTGAAAAGAGGCATGTGTGGCTGTTTATAGTGTGGTGCTCTTGGGTGACAGGGCCCAGGCGAGTCCCAGGCTTGTCCTTATACTAGGCCTCATTTGTTTAAGTATGCGCCATCTGGAAACCAAGCTAATGACTGATGCCAGGGCCTCTGAAGGCAGGAGAGGAAGCCCTGCCCCTCCCCTGACACACACACACACAATCATACACACACACACACACACCACTGGACATGTCACTCACACACTCACTCATGTACTCCCCTCCACACACACACCCTGCTTTACAAATCACAAGGGCAATGCCTGTTATTGCACATGGAACGTTTTTTCGGTAAATTAAATGTGTTGACGTGTGTAAGAATAGAAGTGCGAGGAAGCGTTTGTCGAAGTCAGTCAAAACACACAAAAAAGAAAAAGTGTGAAGAATTGGAAACAGAATCACAGATGTAACAAAATAAGTTTTTTTATTGCTCATGATTGTGTGAGTGATCGTCCGTTCGTAAAAAAAGGGAAAAGAGACGAAGAGAGAAAAGAAGTGCATACGAGTGGAAAGGAGAAAAGAAAGAGAGGGAATAGAGAATTAAAGAGGAGACGAAAGAGAGAGAAGAAAGAAAACGAGAAGAGACGGAGGGGGGGGGGTCAGGCAGGAGAGAGATGCTGTCCTCCATAATGAGGGGAGGAGGGAAAGAGAAAGATCCGATTTCTACAGGCAGAAGGGAACCCATCAATTAATTTCCAAATGCGAGGAAATGTGATCTGGCCTGAGCTGTGGAGTTCAGCACTATATTATATTACAGAAACAGGGCAGGCAGAGTTATTCAACACCTTTCATAATGCGTAACAGCACAATCGGAACGGCAGGATGGGACAAACACACACACACTTACACACAGGCGAAGATGGGTGAACACGCAATCAAAATTACACACACACAGAGACAAAGACAACCAGAATCACACGGGAACACACACACAACCGAAATCATGCAGGGGCCAACATGTCATGGCATTTGTTCTCAAACTTTATTAAACCAATGCCGTTTTTTTCAAGAAAAGGTTTAAGAAAAGGTGTGGGGGGAAAAGCAATAGATTACTTCTTTGTTTTCATATACTGAACTATAATTTAAGCAATATACTGTGTAAAACTTTTTAAATGACCAGCCTGGTAAATTTCCAGCGTATGTAAGTGGGTGTGTTGCTTAGCTCAAGCCTATAACGGAATGATCCTCCAATGACGCAGAGAGGTCAGCCCCCCATGATGAAGTGCTGGCGCGAGGTGACGTGGTAGAAAACCTCTGGAGCGCGGTCACATTGAACGTTGCCTCCAAAGTCCCCCACAAAGGGAGAGCTTAAACCATGAGAACAGGTAGAGATATAGTTTTAAAGAAGAAAATAAACGTTAGGCCGATATCTGTAGGAGAGAGATACAGAGAAAGAGTCAGAGAAAGAGAGAGAGAGACGAAGAGAACGAGACATAGAGACACAGAGAGAGACAGAGAGAGAGATAGGGAGAGAGCGAAAGAGAGAAAGAGAGAGAGAGACTAAAGAGAAGTTTCAGCACCAAGGACAGCAGTCACCGTGCAGTCACCGTGCAATAAAGATCTTGCCGATGTAGGCCATAATGTGATAGGTTATTCTAAAATTAATATGTATATATATATTCATATATATTGCATTTTGTACATCTATATATCGCTTTTTATTATGCTGAGTTTTTTGCACTTCCACTTTTGAGAGCAGATATTAACACTTGCAAATAGACGTCAATAACTTGTAATGCAAAATTGTAAAATCGTGAAATGTCTTATCAAAAACAGACATTCGTGTCTGGTAAAAGTTAGCATTGTCATTTCACGAATTTATAACGTTGAGAAATATTGCAGTTAACATTAGCCCATTTTTTATGATTAAACCAATAATAAGGTAACCAGCTCGGCTGCATAAAAGCAAAGTCAAGACTTGAGAAAGTATCCCCCAAAAGTCCTATTTTCACCGACTGTTTCAAACATATAGAGGAGCTTCACGTATACAAACAGTCACAATGGAGAAATTCAGGAACTTCTTTTTTTTCCTGAAACCGATTCATCTTCAGCATGTCACAAACAGCCCCCCCCTCCCCCTTCCCAGGATCATTCCAAAGGCCTTCACTTATTAGTTTATGGTCCATGAGATTAGACAGGAATATGAAGCACAGACGACATTAATCACAGGGAATCCCGCAAAAAAAGTGAAAAAACAGTTGGAAGCCCCATAAAGTTTTCCACGAGCATTCCAACTCTACATGTTTTATTTTATTTTATTTATTTTTTTCTGAATGAAAACCGAACGGTATATTATGATTGAACGATGCCATAGCCTACATATAGCGTGGAATGAAACGTCATATTTAATGTGAAACCCTAGTCTAAGAGAATAATACACTATCAAGTTAAATGGTTCTCTGTACCTACCTTAGCACTATATTTTACTAATATTTCGTCTTAATTCTGTCGTCTGCCGTCATTCGCACGAGCCAGCCTGCATGTGTTCTACATGCATGTTCGGTGGTTCTGATCACTTCAACCTTGTCCACCTGAGACTCGGAGCAGGTGATCTACCGATGACCTAGGCAACCTATAGCTCAGGGTCAAGCGTGTCACTGCTTGAGACTTATAGTTTGGCCTCCTTAACTTAATTTGTTATAGAGGGACAGTATACATTAATTAACATTTTACAGATCAAATATAAATGCACCCAATTATAGCCAAAAGGCTATTTTCCAGGGTATAGTCCCCCTGCCAGAAGGAGAATGGCAACTAAGTTGAATGTAATTGTTTGGGAATCAAGGGTCATCAACCATCAGTTCAGACCCATATATACCATGCAGTGAATGTCCAGAATACGTTATTAGAAGCCTGTCTCGAGCCATTCGGTCAGAGCTTTCTTCTTTCTTTCTTTTTCTAAAATGTTCACGCCGTTGCCCGTCCGCGCGCCCGTGCGCCGTGCCATTCATCTCCATGACACGTGGACCGTCATCACTCCCGCCAGACAACTGTCCACGTGCCTTCGTGTTCACTTTCAAACCTTACTGTATAAAGGCCATAGATATACGATACAATTGCTGTATTTTGTCAGACATGTATGTGACCATAGGAAAGCACTTTGCAACCCACTCCTCTCACTTGTTAACCTTTTTTTCTCTGTTTTACAGAGCCCAGTTCTCCCTAAGCTAAGGAGAGCCCCGCGAGCGCAGGGAGAGAGAGAGGGTACAGCACGCGCAACCTTACGCCATCCGCTCTCATTTGTTCTCGTTTTCCATCCAAAAAAACTTTATCTATTTCTTGTCTGCACGCTCTCCTCCCAGTCTGCACGTGCATGCAGGCACCTGCAGGGCATCCCGAAAGTACCGAAACCCACCCATGTCCCCACGCTGTTCGTCTGAAGCTTCCCCTCGCCCCCCCCCCCTCCCCCCCAACACAAAGCGCTCGAGACCTGAAGCGAACCGCGCCGTCCGTTCAATCTCTGTTCTTTTTCGCTCTCGCGACAGAAAAAAAAGAACAAACTCCAAAGCCCAAGTCCGCGCGCTCCAGCCAGCCAGTTCATATCAATCTGAAGTGACAACTGTGGAGAATGTGAGTAACCCTGCTCATTCTCAACAGCCTATTAGATAGGAAAGGCATGTGTTGACTGTACTGTTAGCTGTCTTCGTGTGTGTGTGTGTGTGTGTGTGTGTGTGTGTGTGTGTGTGTGTGTGTGTGTGTGTGTGTGTGTGTGTGTGTGTGTGTGTGTGTGTGTGTGTGTTAGTGCGTGTGTTGGTCAGTGCTGTTGCCAACATTTGCATATCAATGACGGACAGTGAAACACGATGTCCTGTTGTTGCTCTGCTGCCCGATCGCACGCGCCACTGACGCTGAATGACACACACACACACACACACACACACACACACACACACACACACAGAGAGAGAGAGAGAGAGAGAGAGAGAGAGAGAGAGAGATAACCCAGCGTTCCTAATTGATGCATGTTAAATTCTGCATGGAAGAATAACATGCCTGTTAAATACAGTGTGTGATATATCATATCTGTATCTGAACCGCTGATCCGTCTACTTTAAGGCTCCACAAGGCCACACACACATCTGGAATGTTCTGCTTCCATTATCAAATAGAAAACCACAAAATAAAGAGTGTGCATGTCAAACTAAAGCACTGCACGGGACACACACATTACTAATCACAGACACAATTAGTTTTATTTCTTCAGGTTTTCTGGAAATGAAAACTTCACCTCCTCCCAGTTGGGCCTGACTTGGCGCGTGAACTCTTTCTGCTGATTGTTTCCTCTGGCCCGTGCAGTCAGTCGCGTGCCTGCCTCGTGAGCTTTTGGAGATTTATAGATTTGCGTTCTAGCTCGCGAGCCGTTGAATTATCTCGCAGGTTGCATTAATCCCGTGATTACATTTGATTTAATTTTCATCATAATTAAAGTGAACCATCACTAAAATTAAAAGGGGGAGGTGTGAGGGTGGGTGTCCGCGTGCATTAGATGAAAGGACTGCTTTTGGTATTTGTGCACGCGACTTTCGGCTCGAGCGCCCCTCGCGAATCCTGATGAAGTGATTAGATTGATAGGTGGAAGGGGTTGGTAGACAGAAATGATTAAATTAGCATATCACAAATGCCTCACGCGCCCTGCCGAAAAGCCCCGGCCCGCCTGCCGTGGCGCGAGCCCGCAACTTGCAGGTTTGTGTGAATTCCCAAACCGTAGGATTAAACTGCAAAAGCCCCCGATGTGTGTGTGATATCTGCATTAGGTGGCAGCAAAGACACAGTACTCCACGTGCACTAGGCTGCGGAGTGTGTGCATGAATGTGTGTGTGTGTGTGTGTGTGTGTATCCGCCTGACTAGAAGGTCTGGAGTATGTCTGGAGTTCCGTCTGTAAAAGTCCTTACTCAGTCTATGACAAGGTTGAATATGCTCCTCATTCTTGTTCAGCATATAACAGAACCTACGTGTGCATATAGAGCGAAATTAAACACTGCTAAAATATTTAAAAATATATACATTTTATATCATCACACCAGATTATGAAACGGTATAAAATCTAAACAAGTGGGTTCATTTTGAACTGGTTCTAAAATTTTATCCAGAAAACATAAATTAAGGATTAGGTATCTCCATAGGAAGACATAAAAAATCACTGTTCAGTTAATGCAAGATTGCATGTTTCTTATAATACAATTCAGACAATGGAGCAACTGTCAGTCGAAGTTTTCTCCAATAGTTGTACTGGGCAGAGTCCCCTCGGCCTGCAGTTGATAAGGGAGGAGAGGAGGTGTGGAGGAGGTGTGGAGGAGGTGTGGGGAGGAGGTGTGGAGAGGAGGTGTGGAGGAGGTGTGGAGGAGGCTGCAATGAACTAATCGAATCAAACGTGCAGTGCAGGTTTGCATGTTAATGCAGGCGTGGTGTCAATAGCATTTAAAGGTGTCAGAGCACAGATACGGAGATGGATGAGGCTGTATACGTTTCAATTCTCCCAGCAGCTTCAAGTCAAACGAGATTTTCTTAAACAGAAAAAAATAATCATTTCAATATCTCGTCGAAGGGGGGTGGGGGGGGGGGGGTGTTGAGGGACGGCAGATCCGTCCCCCTGACCTTAGACGCCAATTGTGACACACTGACGTTGGTTTTTGTTATTGCATTAATCAATAGGAGCTTTTGTACATGAGCCTATTAAATGAAGCAAATCTCATTAGAAAGCACGCAGAGCTCCTGAATTCCCCATCCAGAATCAATGTGGAACCTTTCTGACGAACCTAGAGGACAATATGACTTACTTTGTTACAGCCGTTAACAGCCACTGGAGCATGGAGCTAAACATGGAGCCTACAATTAGTCTATTTCAGAGCCCCCCCTTCCTTCCAGATCCCATGAACGGTGGTTCTTATTCAAGTAAAAATCAGAGGAGCTGTCCGTGGTGCTGACCTCAGGTTGCCCGGAGCTGTCCGTGGTGCTGACCCTCCCCTGGTGAGTCCATACCCGGGAGCATTTTGTCTACGGTTTTCGTTGGGTGAGACCTCAGACTTTGCTGTGTTTTACCGGCCTAACTCAAGCATCTGTGATCCGGATTAAGCGCCTAATAGGCTATCATGGATTTTTTCCCCCCCAACCTCTATTGGTTTTACATGTAACACAGGCGACTCAATGAAAGTTCCACATTTACTAAATGTTAACCAGTAAATCTATAATTTTTTAATTTTTAATTTAATTTATTTTTTTGCATTTGACTCATGTTGCTAGTTGTCTGTGTGACTGCCTGACTGGTTTGAGACTGAACAGTCACTGTTCCAGATTGTTCCAAAGTTGCTATTTGTGTTCATTCTCATTATCCCCTCTCTTCATCAATAACAGTGATGTATTTTTAATTTCCTTAGCTAGAGTGAAATTAAACATGTCATCCCTTTAGAATAAATAGCACATCCCGCACTTCCTGTGTGCGTGTGCAGACCCAGGGATGACCGTCGCCACGGTTTCCTCTACCCCTGCTTTTGAGGTGATTTACCGGCGAAATAAAGCATAGATCCAATTAGGCATAAGTCTAATAAATTAGTCATATATTCAATCAACAGAATATTAAAGGATTAAGATTCATGGTTTAGGTCATAGAAATATACGTCCTGCAACTACATTATTAGTGGCAAGACATAAATAAATCGTCATGGTGATCCCGGGGGCGATATCATTACTGCGTAAACAAAGTGGTCTCTGTTGCCGTGACACTGAAGAGAGAGACAAGGTGGCAGAAGGGGCAGAGAATAGTCAGCTTCCAGGGAGAGGATGAAACAAAATACATCCATGTGTGTGTGTGTGTGTATGTGAGGGAGAGTGAGAGAGTGAGTGTGCACAAGTGTGAGTTTGTACCTTCACGTGACTGGAAGCTAGTGTGTGTGTGTGTGTTTGAGTGTGTGTGATCCAGGGGGGTGGGCTGTGTTCTGGGACCCAGAGTCCCAGAGGACAGATCCATCATCAGGGCACTTGAGGAATGGAGAGTGCATACTCATCTCCAGTTTGAACCAGAGGAGGATCTAAAACTATTCTGGAGCTATATCTGTCAATCTGTTTTCCTACTCTGGCGTCAGACAGACACTGTCCCGGCACATCTCTCTCCCTCTTCCTCTCTCTCTCCCTCTTCCTCTCTCTCTCTCTCTCTCTCTCTCTCTCTCTCTCTCTCTCTCTCCCTCTTCCTCTCTCTCTCTCTCTCTCTCTCATTTCCCCCTGTGTCTTCCTCTCTTCTTCACTATCTCTATCTTTCTCCTCTATTCATCTTCCCTAACTGTCTCTTTTTATCACTAATCTTTTTCTTTGTATCTGAAGTCAAGATTACATTTGAATGATTGAGAAATAGGTAGGGAGAACTAGAGATGGAACCAGAGAGAGCGTGTGTGTGTGTGTGTGTGTGTGTCAGTGACTGATCCAGAATCCTTTACCCAGTGTGTCTCTGTTCACTTCCTCTCCTCGTGGCGTTCCCTCCGCGCCCTCGCCTCCCCTGTGGGCGTGGCCTCTACGCCGACCCCTCGCAGACGGTGACTTTGGGGGAGGACAGGGTTGTTGCTGGAGGTCGCCATACGCCACAGATATGAGCAGAGCTGTTTTCCCCCTGCGTCAGCATAAAAGTCTGTGTGCGTGTGGATCCTGTTGCATGTGAGCCCTCAGCCCCTGTCTGGGTCTGATTGATTGTTCTGGGGAAAGTAGGACTGGGCCGGGACTTGGGAGTGGGTTACAGCCTCCTCCTCCTCCTCTAAGGCAGAACTGACACCGGACTGGGCCGCTCGGATAGAACTCTGGTGGTGCCGGGAAGTTTAGCTTCCCACTCTCTAACTTCAGTGGCGCTGATAAGTGTCTGACGGAACTTTCCGGAGACTATGGCTCTCACTCTTTCACACTATATATATATCTAGTTACCTGGCTATCTGGCTATCTACTAACCTAATCCTAACCTTCCATCCCAATGATAATGACACGTCAACTGCTTCTCAATGGTGGCGATTCTTCCGCTCCGAACAAACTACGATTAAACGATTAACGATTAAAACAGCGTTTCAGCGATTCCCGCCTTTGAAACCGCAGGAGGAGAAAGAGCCCAGCAGGGGGGGAGGTGTGGGGAGGGGGGGGGAGCGTCTTCCTTCGATGTGACACTGAGAGGATAAGGTTTAATTCCTCAGGAAACAAGACCAGGGGACGCGGGGGGGCGGGGGGGGCGGGGGGGGGGGAGGGTTGCGGGGACACGGAGAGGGACGCAAGGAGACGCAACGGGGTGTCTCTCCCCCCGCGCTCCCTTTCAAAAACTATCCTAATTGATTCCATCTGCGATAAGCTACTGCTGATGCCTGCATTTACATAGGAAATCAATGGCGGCTTCTTTATCAAGGCATCCCTATAGGCAGCCGCGGCCTGTCCACCGCCTCGGACACACAGATTGATTAGCTGCTTGTCCCCTTCTGTAAATCCATGCCTGCATGTTCTACTACAAAGTGACTGGTATTAAATAATGCACACGCCGGGACTGTGAGGCTTCCATTCAAACACACACAGTGATATCCTCCTGAGCTTGGCTGCAGGGCAGCTAGACTGCATGGGGCTGCTTGGGTCTTCAGTAGGAGTGTGTGTCTTTGTGTGTGTCTGTGTGTGTGTGTGTGTTCTTCTGATGAAGACATCAGGTTTATAATCCAATGATGGCACTGGTAACTGTTGGACATACGGCAGCACACACTGCCTTTACAAGCTTACCAGCTGCATCTCTGTGTGTGTGTGTGTGTACGTGTGTGTGTGTGTTTCCCTGATGATGAGTTAAAATCGAAATGTGGCGAGTACTTATTAAGAGGTCCCAAATAATCTTGAATACTTGGAATTGGAGACAATGATTCTGATTTAAATGTCTAAAGAATTGTGCATCGTATTCTATTCTGGCTTATATCTATAAGAAACATATGTTTCTTTACACAAGACTTACGAGTATAAGATAATAAATGTTTATTACATGTACAAAAACTGTATAATGAGAAATTACCAGCTTTTGGTGTCATTTATTACAGATTTGGATAAAAGTTGGCCTAATGCTTTAGTGCAAAACTCCAAAAAGTCAGCTTCTTGAGTTCACACCAGTGAATATATTCTTCAGGGTCATCACCAACACGTCACGTTTTTTATATTAAAACACTTCAGTGCTTCACAGTGTGGCATCGCATGTTTGCGAGACAAACTGTTTAGGAGCTGTTAAATGAATGATAACCTGACTGGATACCACATCTTATACTCAGTCCGTCCCACAAATATTGTTTTCCTCAACACGCTGTCTCTTGCTTGTTGTTTTGCCGACAATAATGGAGTTAGGTGTCGGGTACTGCCTAAAACTCAGGTGTGTGTTTGTGTGTGTATTTGTGTGTGTGTGTTGGAGACTTGTCCTTGAGGTGTTTGCCTAGCGTAACTAGAAGGACACAGATGGACCTGGGGGTGAAATCGATTCATAGCTTCTGTATTGCATTAGAAACTGTTCAATTTCTCTCACCGATTTCTTTTTTTATCAGGCCACCATGTGGTGCTCTGGCTGACTGGAGAGAGGGGAAGGAGGGAGGCAGGAGAGGGAGAGAGAGAGAGAGGGAGGGAGAGTGAACAAAAAAGGCAGAGGAGAAGAAAAATAGATAGAAGGGAATGGGGGAGCGACAGTGTATATGAGAGAGAGATCTTTTAGAGAGAGGGAGGAAAAAAATACAAAAAATGGAGGTGAAGAGAGAGAAAGAGAGAAAGAGAGGGGGTGAGAGGGGAGGAGGAAGGTAGGTTGGGGGAACAAGACACAGCTGAAGCGTGTGCTACAGTAGTGCACCATCAGAAGTTTGGATCTGTGCACAGTTACATCCTCACAATATGATACACAATAATAATACAATCTATGAAGAGCTGAAGTGCCTCTTTTGGCCCTTGACAGTGTGTTTTCATAATTGTACTCTGTGTTAAAGAAATCAATCTTCCTCTGTCTCCAGTTATGCTGAATAAACCAATGGACTGAAGGAGGGCAGTGTAGTGAGAGCCACTTGGACTCCATCCATTCCATCCCTCCTTTTCTGTCATTCTTTCCTTCACTCTCTACTTCTCAACTTCTCTTTTTTCTCTCTTATCGCTTATTTTTTCTCTGTTCTGCCTAAGATGTCCTGGAATACTCGCCTTTTCTTTTGCCTACTTTTCTATTTTTCTACTTTCCTCATTTCATGACATTTTCTCTCTACTTCTCCTTGTTTCCTTGTCTCCTTCTCTCCTTCCTTCTCTCTTCCTCCCTCAGTATATCTGACAGTGTAGAAACTGGGTTGCTGCACTTGAATGGCCGAATTGAACACAAAACACACACGCCAACACAAACACACATACACACAGCGAGCAACGTAGGCAGGAAATGTGATCTGCTCTTTAAATAGACGTTGTGTTTTCTTGTTTGTTTTTGTTTGTTTATGGAAGTCCTGTTCCCTGTTCCGCTGGGCGGACATTTTTCACGTGAGGCAGTCTGGCTGTAGAGAGCTCCTGACCATCCTGCCCCCTGCCCTCTCTCTCTCTCTCTCTCTCTCTCTCTCTCTCTCTCTCTCTCTCTCTCTCTCTCTCTCTCTCTCTCTCTCTCTCTCTCTCTCTCTCTCTCTCTCTCTCTCTCTCTCTCTCTCTCTCTCTCTATGCTGCAATCTCCTCTTCCCCTAATTCTTTGTTTATTGTCTCTTTCTGTCCTCCCTTTACCTTTCTTTATCTCTTTTTACATCCCTCTTCTCTGTCTTCCACACTCTCTCTGCCTCCCCCTCTCCTCCTCCTCATCCCTCTCTCTCCGCCTCCCCCTCTCCTCCTCCTCTCTCCACCTTTCTTGCTCCTCAGCCTCCGTCCCGCCTGCCTCCACGCTGAAACGTGATGCTGGGGCTTTTCAGTAAAGCTGGCTGTTTTCTGCTGCCGTGCAATAGGATCCTGCCTGTCTGTGTGTTCCACTCCCTGTATCCCCCCCCCCCCCACACACACACACACACACACAACCCAACGGTCAGTTCACCCAGCAGTGCCTTCTCTCCCTCCCTCCCTCCCTCCTTCCCTCCCTCCTTCGTTCTCGCAAGCAACACTCGCCAACAGAGACCCGGGCTCAGCATGGTGGAGAGAGAAAAGGAGCGAGACGATGAGAGAAAGCTGAACCAGGGAGAGAGAGAGAGGGAGAGAGGGAGAGAGAGAGAGAGCGTCACATTTACGTTTGTTGTGGCTGCTGCAACAGAGAGCGAGGCGAGAGAGAGGGAGAGGGAGAGACGGCAGGCGAGCGTGTCCTTGAAAACTGCACCAGAACTCTTTGAAGAAATCCAGGAGACGGTGTGAGTAACGCGCACCTCGGCAGGGTGTGTGCGTCTGCGTCTGCGTGTGTGTGTGTGCCTGCGTGCCCGCGCATGTGTGTTTGACTATGCGAGGGGAATCCTGGAGCTTGTATGATGACCCACCAAGCCGAGAGCGGGGAGGGGGGTGGGGGGAGGGGCTGGGGGTGTTTCTAGCTGTTGGATGTGCTGCCATTGTCTGAGTTGGCTAAGTGTTTGTGACAGGAGATTACAGCACCTCCGGAACACCTTCTGCTGTAGGAAAAAGAAGCCAAACTTTGTCTTTCCTCCCACGTGGAAGTCCTGGTAGCTTTGGTGTCGGTGTGACGGTGTGTTTGCAGCCGCACCGTGCTGATGAAAGCATGGGGAGGTTGAAGCAGCGGTGGCAGACTTCAGTCCTCCTGGATGGTGTGTTTGAAGCAGCTGTGGTGGCGGAGAGCTGCTCGCGTCTGTGTGTTTCCTAAGTGCGGAGATGTTATCATGCTTTGTTATTCCAACATGTCCACACAATGACAGGGTTTCTTCACTCTTCCACCATCAGTACTGGGGTGTGCGTGTGTGTGTGTGTGTGTGTGTGTGTATGTGTGTGTGTTTATATTTAGATGAGTGGAACAGCCTGGGGAGTGATATGATGTGGGATTGAGGTCAGTCACTCAATAATTAACATTTTCAGTGGTCAGTGGCCACAGCTCTTGGCCAATCAGGGAGACCCATGTCAGCGTGGCTCCCGGCCAATCGGAGAGGCCCGCGTCAGCGGAGTTCTAGAAGATCAGGAAGAGAGGGTCAGTTTAACGTTGTGCTTTTTCATGCTCAGACATTGCTCCGGAACTCCACAGATTCTATTGCATCACTCTACTCTATTCCACTCTGCTCCGCTCTACTTTATTCTCATTCACTCCACAGTACTCTACTCTCTTCCACTCTGCTCCAGTTTACTGTAGTTGACGCCGCTCTTGTATTTTCCCCAGCAACGTCTCTTGACTTGGTTCAGGAGCAGGTGAAGTCATGTCCTGATAAGCAGACTTCTCAGAGGCTGTTCTGAGTTCAGGTGTGCTCACCTGTGTCCTCCCAGTCTGGGTTGAGGTGTGGTGCCAGTCACCTGATATAGGATCAGCCACCCTTTCCCAGCAGGCCTCTCTGTTTGACGCAGGTCCCTATTTATACCCTGAGCAGGCCTCTCCTACACACACTGGTAACCAGAGACAGGAGCCCTGCTTCCTGCTCTGTGATGCGAGCAGTTACATCACCACAAAACAGGAAGTGAGATTTGAGAGGGAATCATTGTGGTGAGGCAATGGTAAGACAAACAGGGGCGGGATATTGCAAAAAAGGCTCTCCTTTACTTTGCCTGTTTCATTTAATTCTCTCAGTCTATAACTCGAACCCCTCTCTGCCCAACACCCCCCCCCTCCTCCCCCCCCTCCTCCGTCGCTCTCTCTTTTCCCTGTGTATTAGGGAAAGTAACTATTTAGGATCTTTCTAGATTGTTTCAAGTCCTGTGTTTGTACAGTCTATCTCTCTGTTCTCCCTAAGCCTGTCTTTACTTCTAATCCAGACTTCGCTGCTGTAGTGATCCTGTAGACTTAGTCCATGCCTGATCTCCTCATTAAAATTCCAACGCCATAATGTAACTGTCAAGTTTAGGTTGCCCACCCCCCTCCCACCCACCCCCCTCCTCCTCTTCCCGCTTCTGTCTCAATGTATTCCTCAGCATGTTGGGGTGTGTGTGTGCGTGTGTGTGTGTGTGCGAAGCAGCAGGATTCTTGCCGACAGGCCCGTGGAGGCGAACTCGTGCATTAATGGCGTTCCGTGGCGTCCCTCGCCGCCCCTGGCTCCGCCCGTTTCCCATGGAGTCTCCCATGGTCGGCAGCGACACGTACGGAGCTGGTCGGATATGCATGAATTAATTGTCTTGAATAGAAGTATTTAGACTCTTAATCCTGGAGGATTAGTGCTCCTCTGGATTAAGGCCTGCTCATTTCAGGGAGGGGGTGGGGTGGGGAGGGGGGAGCGTGGATTTTAATATTTTCATCCCTGCCCCCTCCTTCACATCCGAGCACCTTTCCTCGACGTTCCAACAAGCTGTCAAGTGTGGGATTACTGGAGGGAAAACCTCCCAACAGGAGAATAGCCACCGATGAGAATGCTTGTATGGTGTTTATTTGTCTTCATTATTCCTGTTAACACATGTTTGTCATAGTATTAACTGAGTAGATGCACTTTCCTGTCTGATTGAGGTACTGGTACATTAAGTATGTTTGTTAGATGTGCTGAGTGTTATATGGTTAATCTGTCATGTCATCCAGCGCTCTCTCTCTCTCTCTCTCTCTCTCTCTCTCTCTCTCTCTCTCTCTCTCTCTCTCTCTCTCTCTCTCTCTCTCTCTCTCTCTCATGTATTTGTTCCCTTTTGAAGTGACAAATCAAGTGGAAGTTATTCATCATCATGGAACCATAACCAACAGGTTGACGAATGGTTTCTTATTTCTTTTTACCTCCTTCTTCTCCTCCTCCAGTCTCTTCCATTCATCCATGCTACCTTTCTTGTTGCCATCCCCCAATTCTTTGCTGTTCCTCCTCTCCCCTCTAGTTCTCTCTATCTTTTCTTTTCATCCTTCCTGTCTCCTATCTTTTCTTATCCTCCCCTCTGTATTGGCGTGAGCCCTCATCAGCCCCCTCCTCAGATAGTTAACAGATCAATACCTATAGATCCCTCTCATTGGAAGCCATTAGTTATGGGCTTTATACCGCCCGTAATTATTGTGTGTAATCTTGCAGAAAATTAAATTTGGAGTTGTGTACAGCGTTTTGGTTTGAAGTTGTTTTCTCAGCATCTGTCCTGAGCTGGGATCCTCCCTCTTTCTCTTCTCATTACCCTCAAAGTTGGAGGGGGACTGGAAGATTAAAAGTACACATATTTGGGTCTTCCTTTGAAAATGAAAGGCTAGTGTGTTAATGTAGCGTGTGTGTTCGTGGGAGTGTGTGGTGGTGGTGGGGAGTGCGGGTCCATGTGTGTGTGTGTGTGACTGCATGTGTGTGTTTGCGTTCCATGTCCCTGGGCACCCACAGCCTATATTGGCAGATTTTTGGTGGGGCCGCTGTGACTACCCACAATGCATCACTGACATTTGCCAACAACGTCGTTGTGGACCATGTGGACTTGGCCTTGGAGCCGTGGAACCATGGAACTCTTCCATGGAACCATAGAACCCGGCTTGACCAGTTTCTCACGGAACGCAGCGTTGGCAGAATCCTTTCTGTTTGAACGTGCTCAGTGTGTTTAATATCTTAAAAGTGGTGCCACCGTTTACTTTTGCACCTCCATTTTCCCTCCCTCCCTCCCTCCCTCCCTCCCTCCCTCCCTCCCTCCCTCCCTCCCTCCCTCCCTCCCTCATGCTTTTGTTTTCCAAACGTCTCTGACTTGTTCTGCTTCCAGGTTTCATTTTCAGAATTGGGCCACTGAGGTGAACTTTTGCACCTTCCTTCCCCTCCTCCTCACCCTGTCCTCCCCCCCATCCCCCTGTCCTCCCCCCATCCCCCTGTCCTCCCCCCATCCCCACCCTCCTTCTGTTTTATGTCCTCTCCCTCTGTCCTAACGCTCCTCATGGTGTCGAACACTAGGCTGGTGGCAGACATTTAGACTGAAATTTACACCAGGATGTGTTTGTGCGTGCTTGTGTTTTCGTACAGGATGTATGTATGTGCATCTATATAGAAAGTGAATATACATTTGTGTATGTGTGTCCACGTGCAGTATGTTTGTTTGTGTGTGTGTGTGTGTGTGTGTGTGTGTGTACATACAGTGTGTGTGTGTGTACATACAGTGTGTGTGTGTGTGTGTTGGGTGGCCTTCCCCCCTAGCACCAGTGGTACTTACCCCAGCAGCTCCCTCATATACAGTGCAGCTTTTGTTTAGCTGTGTAAATGAAAATTGCTAATCAATTTCTCTCGCTTATTTCATGGCGTGCAGTTTGCGGCCCCTCCCCTGCCAGCTGTCAGCACAGGCGCACGCCGAAAGCTTCATTACCGAGGACACGATTGGCCCTCAGCGCTTCTCCACCACTAAATGAGAGGCTGCTATTTATACAGGTAGCTAGCTAGCACAGGTCAGACAGAGAGAGAGGAGTAGAGGGGGGAGGGGGGGGGGTGAAATGAATACTACCTCCCCTCTCTAACCTGTATCCATCCTCCCCACACTCTCTTTCTCCACCCCCCTGCTTCCAACCCGAACTCTTACCCCCGCTCTCTCGTACCCCCCCCCCCCCCCCCCCCCCCAGTCTGGCCAGGTGCCTGATGCAGTGGGGAGCAGGTCTCAGTCTGAAAGCGTGTCATAAGGAGAGATGAATTGGCACTGTAGGAGAGTAGAACCCTCTGTTCCTGCACACTTCATACCCTCACATTATTCCTCTCTCTCCCTGTCTCTCTCTCTCCCTGTCTCTCTCTCTCCCTGTCCTTCTCTCTCCCTGTCTCTCTCTATATTTCTCTCTGTGTGTACCTGTCCTCTTGCACACCACCTGTCCTCTGACAGCATGGACAATACGGACGGAGAGAGAAATATAGTAGACCAAGATGTAGAGAAAGGAAAAGAGACTAAGAGAATAATGAGAGAGAAAGAGAGAGAGAGAAGGAGACCAGCATCCTGTCTGTATCACCATTCTCAGAGTGGAGCCTCTGTCTGCAGCCTGGCCTAGTTTGGAGGCTGGAGGCTCCTCTCCTGCCTCTCCTGTCTCCTGCCTCTCCTGCCTCTCCTGTCTCCTGCCTCTCCTGCCTCTCTTGCCTCTCCTGTCTCCTGCCTCTCCTGCCTCTCCTGCCTCTCCTGCCTCTCCTGCCTCTCCTGTCTCCTGCCTCTCCTGCCTCCTCCTGTCTCCTGCCTCTCCTGTCTCCTGCCTCTCCTGCCTCTCCTGTCCCCTGGCTGCTAAACATGCAGACCCCCAGTCAGGGAGGAGAGAAGGAAGGAAGGAAGGAAGGAAGGAAGGAAGGAAGGAAGGAAGGAAGGAAAAACCAAAGTTCTTTTCCCAGCTGCTGAGGTGTCAGGCCCCCCCAAGGTGACCTCCTCTCCTTCATTCCTCCCCTCATCTTCATCCCTTCCTTCTTCACCCATCATAGGGTACTGGCGCTGCTACCCCATGATCAACCCCCTGCCACCCCCTCCCAATAATCCCCCCTGCCTATAAATACCCCCCGCCTCCTTGTTACCCTGAGTATCAGTGTCAGGTTTGCCCCTTCAGGCTGGGCAGCAGACATGCCTGCCTTAATTCAATAACACAACCAGCTGTGGACAAATCCATCATACTTTGCCGTAGTCTTCTGTATGTGTGTGTGTGTTGGTGTGTGTGTGTGTCTGTGTGTGTGTGTGTGTGCCGTTTCCATGGTGTTGAAGGCTCTCTGGCCACAGTCCAGTGTATCTTAGTATTTTCATTGAAACCCGAGCCCGCATGCTAACCCTGTCTCCATCACGTGTTTCCACGGATACGTATCACCAGGGCTACGAGGACACGGAGGAGACTGCATTATGACACCGGGCTCAGGAGATTTTCCGATGTCTTTTTGAAACGCACACACACACACACACATTCACAGACCTCCATTCCCAGCCCGGGGTGTTTGTGTCCATTAATAGATAGCTCTGTCATCTTAAAGGCTTTGGGGAGCAGGAGGTGAGGACGAGGCTGTGGATCTCAATGGAAACAAGCACGGCTGGCAGTCTGGAGGGGGAGGGGGGTGGTGGGGGGGGGACGAGGCAAGATGGAGTAAAGGAAAGTTACATTTTTTTTGGGGGGGGGGGTGATCTTGAATTGGACTCCCATTGGTCAGGATGGCCCAGGAAGTGTTCTGGCTGAGTCTCTGGCCTCTAAGGTCAGATACCCCTGGTGGTCACCATGGCAACCCCGGGGTCACTTAGAGCGAGGCAGATGGAGGTGGCCTTGAGCAAGGAACAGGAAGTGGGAAGAAGAGGTCATGAAAGAAACCTGAGGGTCATCTACTGGTCACAGAGAAGGCTGGGAGGAAGAGACAGAAGGGGGAGACATGGAAAACCGAGGGAGAGAGAGAGAGAAAGAGAGAGAGACTGAAGGAGAGAGAAAATGAGAGAGACCTACAGTATGTGGATGAGACATTATACAGTCATCAGTTGGAGGGGTTTAAAGATAAAGTATGAGAGAGAGAGAGAGAGAGAGAGAGAGAGAGAAACAGGATGCTGTTTAATATTCTACCTGCACAGCATTCCTAACTCCTGCAGTAGACAGCTCACAGTCTGTGTGAGTGCGTTCTCATCGCTGTGTGTGTTTCAGTGTTCCGGGCAGCACCGGTGGTTCAGTGGTAGGATTCTTGCCTACCATGTGCAGAAGGCCTGGGTTTGATTCCCAGCAGGGGTTCCATTCCTGGCCAATGCGTTGAACATGTGTGTGCCTGTGAAATTTCCACCACTGTGGGACTTATAAGGGATACTTTCTTCTTGTGTGAGAATGATTGTGTGTGTGTGTGTGTGTGTGTCTGCCTGTGTGTGTGTGTGTGTGTGTGTGTGTGTGAGCTCAGTGGGAGAGAGAGTTGTTAATCCGTGAGGCTGGTTGAGCAGAAAGGGCAGTCATATTTATAGCAGACTGAATCACTCCCATACAGATGTCATCCTGCATGCTTCAGTCCTAGACTAACCTCCAGCCTAAGACCCCTCTGTCCCAGGCCCACTACATGGTAGTCCTAGTCCCAAATCTAGTTTTAGAGCAACCCTAGACCAGTCCCAGTCCTAGCCCTAGCCCTAGCCTTGGCCCTAGCCCTAGCCCTAGCCCTAGCCTTGGCCCTGGCCCTGGCCCTAGCCTTGGCCTTAGCCTTGGCCCTAGCCCTAGCCTTGGCCCTGGCCCTGGCCCTGGCCCTGGCCCTGGCCCTAGCCCTAGCCCTAGCCCTAGCCCTAGCCCTAGCCCTAGCCCTGGCCCTAGCCCTGGCCCTGGCCCTGGCCCTGGCCCTGGCCCTAGCCTTGGCCCTAGCCTTGGCCCTAGCCCTAGCCCTAGCCCTAGCCCATGAGCACCAGCCTCTCACACAAACCCTCCAGGACTATCCTGCACCAGACCCATCTGTCTGGGAACGCTTTCCATCCGCTCTTCCTGCTCTCATTCTCTCTCCCTGGCTTCCTGCCGTCATCCTCTCTCCCTGGCTTCCTGCCCTCATCCTCTCTCCCTGGCTTCCTGCTCTCATCCTCTCTCCCTGGCTTCCTGCTCTCATCCTCTCTCCCTGGCTTCCAGCTCTCATCCTCTCTCCCTGGCTTCCTGCTCTCATCCTCTCTCCCTGGCTTCCTGCCGTCATCCTCTCTCCCTGGCTTCCTGCCCTCATCCTCTCTCCCTGGCTTCCTGCCCTCATCCTCTCTCCCTGGCTTCCTGCTCTCATCCTCTCTCCCTGGCTTCCAGCTCTCATCCTCTCTCCCTGCCTTCCTGCTCTCATCCTCTCTCCCTCTCTTCCTGCTCTCATCCTCTCTCCCTGGCTTCCTGCTCTCATCCTCTCTCCCTCTCTTCCTGCTCTCATCCTCTCTCCCTGGCTTCCTGCCCTCGTCCTCTCTCCCTCTCTTCCTGCTCTCATCCTCTCTCCCTGGCTTCCTGCTCTCGTCCTCTTTCCCTCTCTTCCTGCTCTCATCCTCTCTCCCTGGCTTCCTGCTCTCGTCCTCTTTCCCTCTCTTCCTGCTCTCATCCTCTCTCCCTGGCTTCCTGCCCTCGTCCTCTCTCCCTCTCTTCCTGCTCTCATCCTCTCTCCCTGGCTTCCTGCTCTCTCAGCCACAGACTCTGGATATCCACACCTCTCCACCCACCTGTTTAGAGTTTCACTGTTTGGGTGGTGAGTGTGTGTGTGTGTGTGTGTGTGTGTGTGTGTGTGTGTGTGTGTGTGTGTGTGTGTGTGTGTGTGTGTGTGTGTGTGTGTGGGTGTGGGTGTGGGTGTGTGTGTGTGTGTGTGTGTGTGTGAGTGTGAGTGTGTGTCTGTGTGTGTCCTGCAGTGTTATTTGTCAGATAGGGGGTATTTTGGGAACCCAGACTGTTCTGTTTAAGTTTGGGTCCATCAGTGTGGCTTTGTCATGAATCACCCCCCCCCCCCCCACCTCACCCCCCCACACACACACACACACACACACACACACACACACACCACATACACACACCACACAAAAAAATGCAGGTCCACATGCAGACACGCAGACACCTAACCCCCACTATACCTCCACCTCAACCCTCCTCACCTCTGACCTCCCAAACTTCCTGTGTGTCTGCTCACTCCTTCCTGGTCCTCCAGGGCTTCTCTTCCTGCGTTCGTTAGCAAGCAGGCAGGCAAAATGTCATCGTTGGCACGGGAACACAAGCCTGGGAATACACCGAAACGAGCCGTAACAATCCCATCAAACGCACACGCAACAAACAAATGCCATGTTGTTAAACCAAAGATATTTGACAAATGTCATTTATCAGGTTGTTTTTCGCCAGGGCGTTGGAAGGAAGAAAGGAAAGCGGTTAAACAGACAGACGATCCCCCCGAGAGCTGAAGGGAGATTGAATCAGTGGATTTTATCTGTCAACAGTACTCAGACATCGCTGCAGAGGCACACACACACACACACACACACACACACAGAGGCAGCTTTAGCGCAGTGCCATGATTAATGACTTGTGTTTTTGTTTTCATAGAGATCAATGGTCCATATATTTCTGAGCAGTGAGTTTCTACTACTCTGTTCTACACACACACGCACACACAAACACACACACACACACACACACACCAAGACTTTCCTTCCTCATTTTTTCCCCATTGAGCTCTCACTAGCCCCCTCTCCTCTCCTCACCTGACCTTTTGACCTCTTATCCCTCTTCCCTCCTTCCACCTCCCTTGGCTCCCCTCCTCCCCGCCCCCCTCCTCCCCCCTCCTCCCTGACCTCCCTTACCCTCGCCATGACCTCCTCGCCCAGGTAAACGCAGAGTTCCACCTCACCTGGAAATAAAGACGTTAGAGTTTCTGCCCCGTCTGAACCCTGCGCCCCTGGGAAGCCCCCTTCTCTCCCTCTCTCTCTCTCTCTCCGTCTCTCTCGTTCGCTCTCTTTTTCTCCCCCCTTTTTGTCTTCGCATCACATATTTCTCAGTGTGAAGCGAAGGTTTTTTTGGGCGTCTAACACCCTTAGAGAGTCGGTTTCCTGTCCTCCTCCAAGACTTCTGCTCATGCTGGCTTAGTGTTGGGGGGTGGGGGTGTGGATGAGCCTCAGCCTCAGCCTCATCGCTAATATTATCAGTGTTCTATTTGTTGGGAACATCAGTGGTAATGTGTCGCCCTGGCAACGTTTTACCATGTCCCCAAATGAGGAAGTGTTTGAAGGGGGCTGGAGGGGGGGAGAGGGGAGGGGTGCGCTCATTCTCTCCCCCCCCAAAAAAACACTTTTAGCGGCAAAGCGATTACCTCTTGTTTACTCAGACACGCTTCAGTGTGTGTGTGTGTGTGTGTGTGTGTGTGTGTGTGTGTGTGTGTGTGTGTGTGTGTGTGTGTGTGTGTGTGTGTGTGTGTGTGTGTGTGTGTGTGTGTGTGTTTAGCGTGTGCATCATTAGCATGTAGGTTTTATCCTGCCTGCAAAAAAGAAGCAAAGTGTTCCCAGGGGAGCCCCCTCCTCCTCCTCTCCTCCTCCTCTCCTCCCGCTCTCCTCAGAGACAGGAAACACACTCGTCTGGTGCTTTTGTTCAGGTTAGCAGAAGAACACGAGTCAAACATGTCACCTGTGTACTGCCGCGCTCATGCATATTCATAAGCACTCCATCACAGAATATATGGAGCAGAGAGAGAGAGAGAGAGAGAGAGAGAGAGAGAGAGAGTCGCTGTCCCCTCTCTTCTTTCTTGCTCGCCCCATCTCCGCTTCTCTCTTTTTTTTCCCTCCGTCTTACTCGTTCGCTTTTGAACTTTCCCCAGAAACTGAGGAAACCTTTCATTTGTGTTTATTTTTTTATTTTCATAATAAAGGCGTCTGACTGGCGAGCACAAACAGAGCTGGGAGATAAACACATGCAGGGTGTGTTTGTGACGAACGTTTATGATGAAATCAAACGGCGACCCTGAAGTGCTGCTCCAGACTATCCTGTATAAATACCTCCTCCCTGGCATCTGATCAGGGAGATACACATTAGACTCTGGGACTCTTCAACAACTTCTGTGTGGACTGTGTGTGTGTGTGTGTGTGTGTGTGTGTGTGTGTGTGTGTGTGTGTGTGTGTGTGTGTGTGTGTGTGTGTGTGTGTGTGTGTGTGTGTGTGTGTGTGTGTGTGTGTGTGTGTGTGTGTGTGTGTGTGTGTAGGCCACAGGGTGGGTTTCCAGGGGCCCCAGTCTGACTGTGTGTCTGATTTGGCGCTGGGGGACCAGATGGGCCCACTGAGACCCAGAGGCCTCAGGAAGAGAACACACACACACACCCTCCCCAGTCTCTGTGTAACTGTGGTGAACTGCAGCTCCGATCAGTTTTGGTGTGTTTCTTCTTTTTTAGAGCTTCATCTGTTCGTTTTGCGGCTTACATAACTTCTATTGTCCTATTTTTGAACTCGCAGGTTTTCCCACCCAGAATGAGAGATGAACAGAGACACTGAAGGCACTTTAAGCCCCGCTGCACCCATTGTAAATTACCCAGAGCGCTTTGCAGCCTCACCTGTAGAGATCCCGTCTGGAGAGGTGTGAAGAAAATGACACCCACCGCCACAGATTCCCTGTCTCAGGTGTGTGTGTGTCACATGCTGATACACGTGTGCGTGTGTGTTCGTGCCTGCGTTTGTATGTGTGTGTGTGTGTGTGCGTGTGTGTTCGTGCCTGCGTTTGTATGTGTGTGTGTGTGTGTGTGTGTGTGTGTGTATCCATGCTGAATAGTCTAGCGTCTGAACTCGGGCCCAGTTAAACTTCAGTAGCTGCCTGCTGCCATTGATGCCTGCTTGTTGTATTGACCTCCAGTCGATGCTGTTTAAGAGGGTCGAGTCGATCCACTTAACCAGACACTTAACCTGGGGACAGGGGGGTAGCATGGTGGCCAGCCCTCTGGAGGAACACACCCCACCATCACACGCTGACCTGAGACAGGTCCTAGAAGAACACTGGGACTTCCCTGCTGTTTCCATGGTATTCCAGAGTGTGTGTGTGTGTGTGTGTGTGTGTGTGTGTGTGTGTGTGTGTGTGTGTGTGGGGCGGGCAGGGGGAACGAAAAGAAAGACACAGCATTTTTTTCACACTCCGCTGTCGTGAGTTTCAATATTTTTCCATGTACGGAAAGACGTGCGAGGGTGCGTGTGTCTGCGTGTCTGTGCGCTGTCTCACACACACGCGCTCCTGTGTGTGTGTGCGCGCGCTCCTCAGCTCCTCAGCTCCGTCTGTCCTAAGTGAGCCTCCTCTCCTCTCCAGTTTCCGTTCCTCCTCCTCTTCACAGCTTTTCTGCTTATTAGACAGTAAATGTATCTCTTACAACACACACACACACACACACATGCTCACACACACACATTCCTCTGGTTTTTCGCTCCAGCATTGCTCTGTCAGATTCCCTCTCAGATAGAGCGGTGTCGTCACAGCGCTGCAGATAACTCCCTGTTCTGGACAGAGACTCTGAGTCAGCAGTATGAGTTCACAGCTCGCAGAGTGCAAGACAATCAGGTAACACACACCCACAAACACCCACACACACACCCACACACTTAACACACACACACAGAACATACTTGTAAGCCCTCCACATACTGGGAGGTATTCAACTTCTCTGTGCACACAGTTGTGTGTGCATTTGTGAGTGCAGTCTGTGAGTGCATATCCACTTCTGTCTGTGTGTGTGTGTGTGTCAGTTCTTTATGAAGCGGTGCCATAAGTTTGTCTCCAGACTGTTCCAGAAGGCTGACTGTAAAGTGGCTGTGAGTTGATTGTATAACCTGTCAAGTGGGTGAAAGCACACACAGGTAATGAGACACTTACAAGGGACACACACACACACAGGCAGAGAGAGCAGCGTTTAACATATATGAGTGTGTGTGTGTGTGTGTGTGTGTGTGTGTGTGTGTGTGTGTGTGTGTGTGTGTGTGTGTGTGTGTGTGTGTGTGTGTGTGTGTGTGTGTGTGTGTGTGTGTGTGCGCGCAAGCATGGGACTCTCAGCCCAATTTGCTAATTGACCGATGACAAAAGCGTGTTGGGACTGGGACTTTAAAAAAGTCTTGATGTGAAAGGGGTTGGGAGATGCCCAAACTGGCGAAGCGTGTGTACCCTGTGATGTCAGAGGTGATGTCAGAGGTGATGTCAGAGGTGATGTCAGAGGTGATGTCAGAGGTGATGTCAGAGGTGATGTCAGAGGTGATGTCAGAGGTGATGTCAGAGGTGATGTCAGAGGTGATGTCAGAGGTAACTCAGGTGACTCACTTCCCGCTGGTTGTATCTGTCTGGAAACGTTCTGAAGGTTGCAGTGCCCTCCTTGGTTATCAAAAGTAGCAGAACGTTTGTATGTGTGTTTGCGTAATTGATGGGATGGAGGTGGGGGAAGGGGGGGGGAGTAGGAAGAATATGTAAGACGGCAAGAAAGAGAGAGTGATAGGTGAAGGAGAGGATAAGTAGAGCAGGAGGGAGAGAGCGTGAGGAGAAGGGGAGAGAGGGGCGAGAGAGGGAGGGTTGGTACAGAGTAAAGTAGCGGTTAGCGACCCTCCACCCTCTCAGATAGACTCCAGACCACCGTTCACCCTCCACACCAATAACCCCAAATTACACGTCTAGCACCGAGGTGCTCAGCTTGTTTTCTCTCTCGCCCTTCTTTCCTCCCAGAGAAAGGAGGAGGGGGAGGAGAGGGGGGGGGGGGTCAGGAGGATGGGGGGGGCAGGAGGATGACAGAGGGGGACGGGGGTTGAAGATGGTGCAGGATGGAGGAGGAAGAGCGATTTGAAGAGGGGTGAGGGGTGAGGGTGAGGGGGGATCAGGGGGTGAGGCTGGGATGAGGTGAGGGGTGAGGGTGAGAGGGGATAGGGGGGTGAGGCTGGGATCTGTGACAAGCTGGGAATGGAAGCTGAAAGGGGTTGGCGGAGTAGTTGAACATTTGGGGTCTGAGGCCTAGTCATAAACACACACACACACACACCAAATCCCAGCCAGTTTGTGAACAAACACCGGATGAAAGAACCAACAGTGAAGGTAAACACACACATAAACACTTCCTGTTTTATTGATGAACCTCTGAAGGAGCTTGTGATTCTTAGGAGCCTCTTCATGTGTGTGTGTGGGTGTGTGTGTGTGCGGGAGAGGCTATTGCGGGAGTGTGCTCCTGAGACTTACTGGGCACACACACACACACACAGGCGCGCACACACACACACACACACACAGTCCTACGCTAATAAATTCAGCCTAATTCATTCTCTGTGTTCTCCTGGGAGAAGCTGCAGATTTGGCTGAACAGAGGAAGCTTCAGGTTACCTCCTCTAAATAATAGATGCTGCTCACAGACCTGCCGCACACACACACACACACACACACGAAAAAGCCACATGCGTACACACACAAACACACACAGGCAGGCAGACAGAGATGTGCTCAGTTCTCTTAAAATTCACTTGTCTGAATAAATATTAGGAACTAGCTGAGTGTGCTCGTGCCTGAACGTGCATGTGTGTGTGTGTGTGTGTGTGTGTGTGTGTGCGTGCGTGCGTGTGTGTGTGTGTGTGTGTGTGTGTGCAGGCAGCAGTGCAGCAGAAGTGCTCGATCAGGGAGCAGGCCTTGCTTACCAGAGGTTAAGTGTTCCCTCCTGCCATAGCTTTGTCTCTCCATCCTCCTCCTTCTCTCCCACTCTCTCTCTCTCTCTCTCTCTCTCTCTCTCTGTTTCACCGTTTCTCCCTCTCCTCTCGATGTCTCCTGTGTGTGTGTGTGTGTGTTAGGAGGGGATATTAGATGGTCAACAGGAGAGCGTCAGGTTACCCAGATGAAGAGCAGTGTGGTGGGGCAGAGCTCACCCTGACAGAGCCCACACAGGAGGGCGGGATGAGGGGGGGAGGGAGGGAGGGAACAGGAGAGGAAAGTGGAGCGAAAGAGAAGAGGAGAGAAGGAGGAGGGTCTGTGAGGCACCCACTCTGGGCCTCTCTTAGGGTCCTCACCTCCCGACCCTAGCTTCCAATTAGAGCACGCACTCACACACACCCCTTGCCTGTGTGTGTGTGTGTGTGTGTGTGTGTGGGTTTATTTAACCAGACTGAGTTCAGAGCCCTGAGGAATAGAAAGACATCACTTGTAGATGCTCACACACACTCTGAAACATCCAACTGCTCCCCTCTCTGGAGGCAGGGATACACATCACACACACACACACACATCACACACACACACACACATTTGTCTTCGTGCTTCAAGTCAGTTACAGTTTAGGATTGAGATACAGTACAACTGCTGGGGTCAAAGTTGAGGGATCAGTATTAGAGCTAAGCGTATTAAGTGAGTTAAAGGGTTACTGTATGTATGAGAGGTCAAAGATTAGGGGTTAGGGTCAGGTGTTATACTGTAGGTTTAGGCTATAGGTTCCTGATTCCTGCCTAAATCTATTACCACATGTTCTGGAATCTTCTGCTACGTTCCTCCCTGTCAGGATCACTAGTGTCAGAAGGGGTTTATAGTAAAGCCTGGTCTCAGAGCAGAGGTGAGATTATTACACTCTGACGTCACATCGCTGATAGCAGAACACTGGCACGCTATCTAAAATCACTAACAGGGTGAGGTTATGTCAGCTGTTTCAGGTTCAGTCCAAACAAACACACCCAGCAAAATAAATGTTGTTCCATGCCACCATATTGCCGGATCTGTGTGTGTGCGTGTGTGTGTACAGTATATCCGTGTGGATTGTAGTTTGTGTGCGCTCGTTCCCCCCTCGTTCCCCCCTCGTTCCCCCCTTGTTCCCCCCTCGTTCCCCCCTTGTTCCCCCTTCGTTCCCCCCTCCCCACAAACGCACACTGTTATCGTTTAGGCCAGTCGGCCACCGAGGGCTGTTTTTCTGCATGTGGACTTGATGCTTTCGCATTTCTGCATCAGCGTGCACGTCTGTGTGTGCACATTTCCTGTGCGTGTTGCAGTGGGTGTGTTGTGTGCCTGGGAGTATGTGTGTGTGTGTGTGTGTGTGTGTGTGTGTGTGTGTGTGTGTGTGTGTGTGTGTGTGTGTGTGTGTGTGTGTGTGTGTGTGTGTGTGTGTGTGTGTGTGTGCTGGGAGCGATGGGAGGATAGTGTCCAGTCCTCTTCTGACATGGGTAATCCAGTTCCATGGCTCCCCTTCAGATCCCAGCAGGGCAGACTGTGTGTGAGTGTGTGTGTGAGTGTGTGTGTGTGTGTGTGTGTGTGTGTGTGTGTGTGTGTGTGTGTGTGTGTGTGTGTGATTCTGTGTTCTAGGAACAGGGCACACAGCCCAAACCTCCTGTCTGTCTGATCGCTGCGTCCCATTGGCTCTGACAGGAGAGAGGTCTTAATGATGCCTTAATGACATAAGCAGGAGTCTCTCTCTCTCTCTTTTTCTCTCTCTCTCTCTCTCTCTCTCTCTCTCTCTCTCTCTCCCTCTCTCTCTCTCTCTCCTTTTATTGTGTACGTGCTTCGTTAATATTGAGTGTGTGTCTTATTTCTCTAAATGTTTTTGTACACGTTGTATTCGTGTAAGCGTGCGTCCATGTGTGTCTCAGCACGCAGCGTGGGAGTGTGTGAGCATGTGCACATCCGTGTGTGTGTGTGAGAGAGAGCGTGTGTGTATGGTGGGGACCAGCAGCATGTGTGTTTTGAGGACAGCAGCGGGGGGCTAATAGCAGAGCTTTTGTTGATTTTAACGAATTACCAGACGCCGTCGCCAAAATAAATATAATCTGCTTTCTGGATTAAACAGTCACAGCTGATTCTACCTACTGACGGTGATTAGCTGAGCCAGACCGGGCCGGCTAGCGCTCTCCAGTGACCCTTCTCTGCAGAGCAGCAGAACAGAGACGTACACAGACTTAGACCACTGCTTTATCAGTGATGCGCAGTGACATGCTGTATAATACTGGGGTGGACTTCAAAGACCAGCTTTTTGTTGTTGGGACGAGGCGCTAACCCTGTTAGGAACATAGCCATGCAGAGACCCTGCCATGCACACACACACACACACTCACACACTCATACACACCAACCATTGGAGTATTGAGACTGAGAGAGAGAGAGAGAGAGAGAGACTCCTGGCTCATGGGAGTTTTACTTCTTTATTTATATCCAGTCGGAGATGCTGTTTATCCGACCGAAAACAGGATAACTGCTCATCAGTGTGTTACACTGAGAAGCCACACACGCACACACACAAACACACACACTCCTAATGCTACCTACATCTTCCTAGACACATAAAACACATTAGGGCTGCTGGTGGGAGTTTGTATTGGTGTCAGGCTTGTCCTGTCACAGTGTGTCATAGTTTGGAGTCTCCATCTCTCTGGTCCTCCTCCTCCTCCTCTTCCTCCTCCTCCTCCTCCTCCTCCTCTTCCTCTGACGATGATGATGGTCCTTCTGGCCCTTCAGGGAACCGTTTGACAGTTTGCCAAACCTCAACCCAAACTGGAGTCACTTTTGGAGACGAGACCAACAACCTCACACTGATGTTTCAGATTCATTTGGATTCGGATTCAGATTCAGATTCATAACAACATACATTAGCAAGTCAAACCAACTGGAGTGCCACACCCAGACCCCAGATCAGCTGCTGATGTGATCTTCATCTGACCTGACAGCACGGCCCCTTGGCCAGCTCTCCCAGTGCAGATTGAGCCACATCGCGTGTGTCTTCATCCTAATCTGCTGGGATGTGATCTTGTTTGTGTGTCTACATTCACCTGTTAGGTTGCTTTCCCTCCCTCCGGCTGAACCCCACAAACACGCCAGGCATTAGCTGAATTAGAACTTAGAAACACATAAACACAGTTCACCTTTAACCTTATTACTAATGCAAACACATCACAGGTCCTTAAATTGCTAAGTCCTCGAACACGACAACATTAGTGCTTCTTAATGCGGCTCTTTTAGTCAATGACAAACACAGGAACACACTCGCGCACCCACACACACACACACACACACACACTTTCTCAGACAAATCACTTTCTTGCACTCCTGCTAATTCTACTCACTGCAAACAGTAATAAGGATAAAGGTTTGTCTGTCCTGCTGCTGCTGCTAGCATCACACACACACACGCACACACACACACACACACACACACACACACACCACGCATACAATGTAAGCACACACCTCTACTGTACACACATCAATGATACATCAAATCCATCCGTATTATTCAGGGTTCAGCTTTAAGAAAAACCCACAGGAGAGTGGCCTGCTGTGTCAGTGCAATACACACACACACCCACACCCACACACACACACACACACACACACACACACACACACACACACACACACACACACACACACACACACACACACACACACACACACACACACACACACACACACACACACACATACACACACACACACACACACACCTCCACACTCAGCAGCCTGTCCCTGCACGCTGGCCCAGTAAAACTTGATGAGCCACTGGCTCTCATGTATGTTTACATAAATACACTTCCTACTAATGCACACATAAGCACACGTGCACACAACAACAACAACAAGAAATGCACCAAGCACATTCACACACAACCACAGAAGAACAAAGCAGACACTCATCCACACACACAGACACACACACACACGTGCGAAGCGATCCATCAGAGTTGGGGGGGGGGGGGGGGTGTTAGAAGCAGAGATCTGAGAGAGGAGAAGGCTCGGCTCCTTACACAGGGCCTGTTGCTCCTCCCAGACTACCGTTTAGATGTGACGCCACGGCAACCAGAATACCAACGAAGGACCTGTCACTCCCAATTTGGCTGAGACGCTTTTGATGTTTTCTTCAGAGAGGAGGGGGGGGGGGGGTAGAGAGACAGAGAGAGGGAGGGAGAGGTAGAGACTGGGGTGGAACTCTCTCTCTCTCTCCGTCTCCGTCTCTCTCTCTGTCTCTGTCTCTCTCTCTCTCTCTCTGTCTCTCTCTCTCTCCCCTCTCTCTAACCTCCCTCTCTCACCCTTCTCTGTGACCTCCTTCCTCTCTGGCCCACTCCTCCTTTGCGTCCATCATCCCCCCTTGTTTACCTATTTCTCTAACCTTCCCCCACTCTACCCCTCCCTCTTACCTACCCCCATTCTACTCCCTCTCTCAAACCTACCCCCTACCCCCTCTCTCTACCCCCCCTACCCCCTCTCTCTACCCCCCCACCCCCTCTCTCTAACCCCCCCTACCCCCTCTCTCTAATCTGCCCCTCTCTACCCCCTTTTTCTAACCTCTCGCCCTGTCTCTCTAACCTACCTCCTCAGTACCCCATCTCTCTCTAACCTCCCCCATCCCTTCCCAGCCTCCTCCTCTCTCATGCTCTCTCTCTAACCTCACCCCCTCTCACCCTCTCTCTCTAACCTACCCCTCTCATCCCCCTCTCCTAGCCCCCCTCCCCTAACCCCCCAGCAGGTTGATAAAGGCCTTGCCAGCCTGGTTTCCCCACAGAAGTTATTAATTATCTGGCTAATGTGCATCAGAGAGCGTTCTGCCTGATTAATCACTAATGGGGGGGCTCCTCGCCCAGGGGGGTGGGAGAGGGGGTTGTTTTTCTCTCTAAGTAACTCCGATTCCAACAACACACGTACACACACACGCACACACACCCCAACGGTTGTATTTCCATGAACACACACAAATCCATCCCATCACTGCGCATTTCATCGCTAACAGACACACACACATCACATCCTCCACCTATCCCTGATGTTCACTTCATCTTTAGATGAGGTTTCTCAGCACAATGGGTGGATGAAGCCAAAATCTGGGTCCAATATTAACTGTTGACTAACCAACCAAACCTGTGAATGACTGAGAAAAGCAGAGCTTCTCCTCATGGTGTTCGTATTCTGGAGTACACTTCACTGTGTGTCTGTGTGTGTGTGCTTGTGATTGGAGCTGTGTTCCCATTTGCATGTGCCTGTGTTTTTGTGTGTGTGAGCCTGTGTGTACATGCAGCAGGCATTCGTGTGCAGCCTGTGTGTGTGTGTGTGTGTGTGTGTGTGTGTGCCCAGGGTTAAGATGTGACGACATCCTGTATTCCTACCAGGGTATTCTGGCTCCAGTATGATAAGTAAAGCCAAGTTTATGCTCTTAATCTGCCCTAGTCCCAACAGGAACAGATAAGAGAGGGGGGGGGGGGGAGGGGGGAGGCAGAAAGTAGGAGAGAGAGAGAGAAAGAGAGAGAGACAGGAAGAAAGAAATTGACTTGGAAGAGAGCGAGAAGGAATGGATGAGCTGAAGTGATGGAGACAAACAGTTTGAGTGAAAGAAAGAAGGTTGAAAGAATGGTGATTAAGTAGAAGAAGAAAAAAAAAACATACAAGATGTCACTAGTTTGGTCAATCTATGCAGCGATGCATCGCTCATCCTCCTTTCATCCCTCTCTCTACCTCCCCTCTCCTCCCTCCATCCCCTATCCGTCCTCACCTTCCTTTCATCCCTCCCTCACTCCTTCACCATCCCACCCTCGACATCAGCTCATCCCTCCATCCTGACAGAAGCCCAAATGAGTTTTGAGATGATGTGATTGTGTGTGTTTGTGTGCGTGAGCCCACCAGGCTCTATAAATAGCCAGTAGCGTAGCGTTAGCTGGCTAGCTTCAGTGGTTTTCTCATTGATTGGTGGCGTGGCTAATGCCATCTCATCTCTCACTACATTGCTAATGAGGATTCACTCAGCACCCCCTCACCCCCAACCCCCTAAGCCTCTGGCAACCAAGCTTCACCCCCCACCCAGAAGGGGAGGGGGTGAGAGAAGAACAGAAAAAGGGAGACACAGAGAGAAAGAGAGAGAGAGAGAGATAGAATGATGGGCAAATTAGATAGAAAAGTTGATGAAGTATTATATAAAATATTCTATAACACAGCATTCCAGAGCACTTGTAAGTGAACTATCTGAATCTATGAGGGCATTAAACTCTCTGGCGTATGGTGTGTGTGTGCGTGTGCATGTCTGTGTGTGTGTGTGTGTGGTTTGGGGTCCCTGAGGGGAGTCATGTTGCTGTCGATGTGTCCCCGTGGTGAGGTGGGGGGAGGCGGGGGGGCTAGAGTTACCCAGCATGCTTTGTTCCATTGACTGGTTGGCTAATGGTGGGCTCTGTTTTCTGATGGGCATTGACTGCCCTCTCATCAATACCTGGGTATTTACAGCTAGCAAAACACATCATGGGTATTCCTGCTCTTCTCTCCTACTTCTTCCTACCGTTCTTCCCATTCCATCCCTCTCCTCTCCTCCCTTCTCCTCTCTCTCCTCTCCTCTGTCTCCTCTTTCATTCCACTCCACTCCTCCCTTCTCCACTCCTCCCCTCCCCTCTCTTCTCCTCTCTCCTCCTCTGTCTTCTCTCCTCTCTACTTCTTCTCCTCTGCTCTCCTCCATTCACAGTCTTGGTTAGGGCAGGATCTGGTCTCACAGCCACTCAGAAAGAGTATCACCCCCCTACCCAGGAGAACATTCCCACTCCCCCCCTCCTTTCCCTCCTCCTCCCATCCCTCCATCCATCCCTCCATCGATCTGCTCTATTCCTGGACCCCATGGTAGCCCTCTCCTGCCTGGGTCGGCTTTCCATCCCTTCACTCAGTGTGTGTGTGTGTGTGTGTGTGTGTGTGTGTGTGTGTGTGTGTGTGTGTGTGTGTGTGTGTGTGTGTGTGTGTGTGCGTGCGCGTGCGGGTGTGTGTGCACATGACACATCTCTGTTTGTGAGCGTTTGTGTTTATGTGTGTTTGTGCGTGTTTGGGTCTGTGTGTGTGTGTGTGTGTGTGTGAGAGGGGGGGAGACTGAGAATTCAGTTCTTCCTGTTGAATGTCTCTCAGTAATGTGCAGTAGAATGTACACATGTTTGCGTTGCTTCCTCTCAGCAATCAAGCTACCTTTACAGCTCATCGCCAAGTGGGAAATACAAATATTTGTTTCATTTCTATGGGGTGAGACTAATTTAATTTGCGGTCAGTTGAATCAATTAATTATCATGTTTCATTAGTTATAAGCAGACCAAGCGACCTCTGGAAGCAGAATCGCTTTTCCTTAAAGGAGCTCAATCTGGAGTCATTAGAGCAGAGTTGTTACTCAGTCAGGCCTAAAGAGCCTAAGTGGTCCAGGTATTGATAGTATATTGATAAGGTATTGGAAACACTCAATATCGTGAGAAAAATCTGGTGGATCAATGCAGAGGTGTCCCTTGTGACGTGGTGTGTGTTGCCGTGGCTACTTAAGTGTGTGTGTGTGTGTTAGTGTGTGTTGTGTGTTAGTGTGTTTTGTGTGTGTGCTCTTTAGGTCCTGTTTCTACTTTTCTTTCTGTTGTCATTTTCCTATGGAAGTGTGTATTGAGTACATTGGAATAAACTAGGCTAGGCTAGGCTAGGCTAGGCTAGGCTAGGTTAAGATAAAATAGTCCAAGATAAACTAAAAGAAGTTAAGCTAGGCTAGGCTAGGCTAGGCTAGGATAGTTGGGTTTGGTCAGGGTTTTTTGTTGTTGCCTGGGCTAAGTTGTCACACATCACACACACACACAGGTTAAACCATTCTAAATAGAGTGAGCATTGGGAGGAAGCGGAGAGGGAGGGTCTTCCCTCTCTTCACCCCCCCCCCACCCCCCCACCCCCCTCTCAGAAGAAAGGAGGGCCTCGGAGGAAGGCTGTCTGTCAGGCCAGCACAGGGAGGGGCGCTTGTTTGAATACTCTGGGCAGCACAGCATATTTCCTGGTTTGATGTTCCTGGGCCTAATTGTCTTTCATGTGAATAGAGGCAAGCACTCTCCTGTGGGCAGAGGGGGCAGAGAGAGGGAGCGAGGGAGAGAGAGGGGGGGGGACGGAGAGAGAGAGAGAGAGAGAGAGAGGGAGAGAGAGAGAGAGAGAGAGAGAGGATGGGAGGCAGCACAAGGCCAGCTTTTGCATAGCAATGTCCTTTTTTATTATTAGCAAGCTGGATTTCATTAGGGGGCTTTTTTTTCTCCCTCCCTCTCCCCCTCATCCCCCTCTCTTTTTCTCTCATCCTTCCTCCCCCCCCCCTCCCCCCACCTGCTTACCTCTCTGTGTTAATTGCGCGTGTGTACGTATGCTTTTCACTTGTGATGCATTCCAGGGTTTGTTTGCACACCGAGAAAATAGGCTGGCTCAGTCTTAATACACTAGACAACTGACTGGAGACCAGCACCCTTAGCCCTCATGCCCTAATCAGGTGTGTGTGAGTGTGTGTGTGTGCCACAGTGCATGTGTGGACGTATGATGCCAGGTATGTGAATGTGTGTGTATGTTTGTGTATGTGTCAACATCCGTATAGTGTGTGTGTGTGTGTGTGTGTGTCAGTGTGTGTGTGTGTCAGTGTGTGTGTGTGTGTGTGTGTGTGTATGTCAGTGTGTGTGTGTGTGTGTGTGTGTATGTGTCAGTGTGTGTGTGTGTGTCAGTGTGTGTGTGTGTGTGTGTGTATGTCAGTGTGTGTGTGCGCGGGGTGTGACTGCGGAGGGAATTTGTTTAAAAAGCCTGGTAATTGATGTTCGTCTGTGAGTGAGAGTCTCAGTTGATTAATGTGTGAGAGGAGCTTTCAGAGATGCTTTAAACAGGCCTCTTAACATGCTGGAGAGAAAGACGAGGGCTCTGGAGTGTGTGTGTGTGTGTGCGTGTGTGTGCGTGTGTGTGCGTGTGCATGTATATGCGCATGTGTGCGTGCGCACACTTGTCTTTGTTTCGTGTGTTTTTTTCTTTCTGTATAGCCACTATTGTCTCTGTGTGCGTTTGTCAAACTTCCCCTGATGTAAACGACCTCCGCTGCAGCTGTTTAACAAGCTGACATCTGCATGGAAGTCATCGTTTTAGACGAACACACACACACACACACACACACAACTACCCTAACACACTCATGCAGCAGGATGCCTGTTAGAAATATCACAGGAAACCCCAGTTTGATCCAGGGTTAGGGTTAGTAAATAATCCCATGATTTCTTGCATATTCTTCAGATCAAGGTCGGTCCCTCTCAGAAGCTTCCATCCAGCTTTAGGATGGTTCCAGCTGAATCCTGACTAGGGAGAACGTGACACGCATGAGGAATGTTCTCCATCGTGGCTTTCCGCTTCCTTCTCGCCATCCCCGCATCCCTGCCCCGCCTTCCTGAGCTCGCTGATTGGATGCAGTTACACACCTCTATGCAAATGAGGTGGACGATCCTGAGGTCACCCTTGGCTAGGATGTGTGTGTGTGTGGGTGTGTGTGCGTCTAAGTTCCGGCTGAAGGGAAAAGGACGTCAATGAACTGACGTGGGTCTCAATCTTACAGTACACTAATAACCCCCCCCCCCCTCCCCCAACTACACACGCACTCACATACTCACCTCAACACACACCTGCGCACCACCTTCATATCTCCACAAAGCAACCTTTAAACCAGTGGTGTTTTTTGGCTCATTTCATGTGCAAATAGATTACCAGATAAAATACTGCTGTAACCACCCCCTCTCTCTCTCCCTCCCTCCCTCTCTCCCTCTCTCTCCCCCCCTCTCCCTCTCTCCCACCCTCTCTCCCACCCTCTCTCCCTCCCTCCCTCCCTCCCTCCCTCCCTCCCTCCCTCCCTCCCTCCCTCCCTCCCTCCCTCCCTCCCTCCCTCCCTCCCTCCCTCCCTCCCTCCCTCCCTCCCTCCCTCCCTCCCCCCTCTCTCTTCATCAGACATAACAGGTGCCCTGTCTAAACGGTGTGCTGTAGATAGTGTGCGTGTGCGACACATGGCTGTGGTGTTTGTAGATGTGATATGAAAGCCGTGGCGGCATGGAGACCCCCAGCCTCCATCTGATGTGAGCATGGCTGGAACACAGAGGCTGCTGGAGATAGGACGCTCTCCTGTTGACATTTGGGGGGGGGGGGCTGCTGAGACTGTGTTCTCCAGCCTTTCTGCACAGGCGTTCTCCGCGGCTGCCCTTTCAGGGGTCCTGATAAAGGGCCTTCAGTGGAGTCAGGTGTCAGGTGCCGTTATCACTTCCTTTAAGATCACCTACGCTGATCGGAACGCACACACACACACACTCAAATAACCCACAAACTTGCACGCACGCACACCATGCACCCTGTGAACTGTGATGCAGCTGCACAACACTGCCATTCAGAACGAGCAGCTTTTCAACGCCTTCACCGCTGAGCCACATGACTCCCTCATTCCTCGCTCAGTCCCTCCATCTCTTCATGTTTCCCCTGCATTCTCTCACATCCCTCTTTCCTCCTTCTTTCCACCCCTCCTTTCATCCCTCATTCACTTTTCACCCCTTTCCCCCAAATTTCCCCATCTTCTACACTTCTATCCTTTCATCCTCCATCTCTCCTTTCCTCACACCTCACAAGGTATTCATCATCTCCTCCTCCTCTTTCTCCTCCTCCTCCTCCTCCCCTCCTCCCAACTCTCTCCTCCTTCTCTGCCTCCTCACATCAGTAATCCTTTAAAAGCACTTAAGAGATTGCGGCTCCGCCCGCCTGTCAGTTAGCCGGCCATGCTGGTCCCTGATTGGGGAGGATCTCACGCCTAATTGGATCATCAGGGTGTGATAGAGGATGCAGCGCCCATATTAGGTAAGACTGACTTTGTGCATCGTAACCCTGTTGAGGAGACCTGCCAGCGTGTGCAGTGACCCCCAATGTGGCTAAGAGCCTGTGTGTGTGTGTGTGTGTGTGTGTGTGTGTGTGTGTGTGTGTGTGTGTGTGTGTGTGTGTGTGTGTGTGTGAAGACGAAGCAACTGTATTAAGGCAGCGGTGTTAGGATTAATATAAGATATGTATTTCCAGGCTAACACACACGCATAGTTTTCTTTGTCTTTAGTTGATATGGGGAGGGTTATGGGGAGGTAGACAGATAATGTGGTCAGTGAATTAATTTCTACCCCATCTTCCCCACTTTGTATACGTGTGTGTGTGTGTGTGTGCATGGGGTGTACGGGTGTGTGTTCACGTTGGTGCAAAGTGCACGTATGTGTTTTCAGGCACTAAAGGTGTGTAAAGACAGTGTAACATTACATACACTACTGCAACATGTCCTGAAAAGTCATCATTTAAGGTGTTACACTAGCTGAAAATGACATTCCCATGTTGAGCCATCTGATTGTGTGTTTTTGTACTTGTCAAACAATTCAAGTCTGTGGATGTCTTAAGAAACGTGTGTGTGTGTGTGTGTGTTTTTAGGCTTGTGTTTGTGATGTGTTTTCTGGTCTAGGAAGTTGACTTGTTTCGGAAGCACCAGATCGCTTCCACTGCGTGGAGGCGTGTGTGTGTATGTGTGTGTGTGTAGGAGTGTGTGTGTGTAGGTGTTGGAGCATGTGTGTGTGTGTGTCTGGACGGTGGAAGAGGCCTGATCTCTGCACCTTTTAAGACCATCAGAGAGTGTGAAAAGCCCTGATTGTTGTAACTGCTCTCATTGGGGCCCAAACACAGGCTTAGATGTGCTTGAACGAGTTTGGAGAGGGAGGGGAGGGGGAGGGGAGGGGAGGGGGGCAGGGAGGAGGGGAGGGCAGGGAGACGAGGGAGTAACAGAGGCAGAGAGCGGGAGAACAGGGGGAGGACAGATCCCCAGCAAGGCAGACTTCTGATTTGTGTTGTGTCTCCTCAGCGGTGAATGGGGCGAGGGGTGAGTATTTTAGGAATGTGTGTGTCGGTGGGAGCATGAGGGGACGTAAAGGGGGCGAGGGGGGGGGGAGTGGGCGTGAGCTGGGGAGAAGGTGGGTTAGGGATGTTCCTTGTGAGGAGTGTGTGGGTCGGGGGGTGCGTGAGGAGGGGTGGAGTGGGGGGTGGCAATGTCACATAGAGGTTAAATAGAATGTTGACACAATCAGAGGTGATGTAGCTACTGGGGGGGGGGGGGGGGGAGGAGGTATTTTTCACGCTCTGATCTGGGAATTCCGGAATTGTAACATTGTTATTGTTCTGTTTTCTTGTGTGTGTGTGTGTGTGTGTGTGTGCGTGTGTGTGTGTGACTAAAGGTCCAGGAGTCGATTTATGTGTGGGGGGTGTTTGTCCGCCGGGTGCTTGGCTGCGGTAGAAAGACCAGCACAGCATGAGAGTTAGCCATCTGAGTAGGACACACACACACACACACAAACACTCACTCA
The DNA here is from genome assembly GCA_030340665.1 of Neosalanx taihuensis. Classification (NCBI taxonomy): domain Eukaryota; kingdom Metazoa; phylum Chordata; class Actinopteri; order Osmeriformes; family Salangidae; genus Neosalanx; species Neosalanx taihuensis. Next base: position 9,772,990 of record CM059305.1, read on the forward strand.
CTCGCATGGCTGTCCCAACACCGAGAGCTGGTACTTCCACACCACTTAAGAGAAAAGTGTGTGTAGTGCGTGTGTTTCAAATCTGTTGTTTTTGTCTCTGGTGTCAGGGCTGTATGGGGGTGAGTGTGTGAGCGGTCCATGCATCTGACGGGAGAGGGAGAGAGGGAGAGAGAGCGGGGCAGGCAGGGAAAAGAGCGTGCAGGCTCGTGGAGCGGAGCAGAGCGGGGTGGAGGAGAGGAGAGGAGAGGAGGAGGAAGAGGGGGAGGAGGGGGAGAAAGTGCCTCCTAAATGCCAGGAGAGGTTGAATTTCAGACAGACAGCTCAGCATGTGGCCCGGCCGAAAGCTTTAGAGAACACCGGCTGGAGAGCACGCGGCTCTGACACACACACACACACACACACACACACACACTGCTCTTTTAGCCAGCGCTCTGCTCTTTTCCACTTGTGTTAAGGACACGCGTTAAAAATGCAGATTAACTGGCTGGTAGCACACAGACAGGAGATGTGTAGGTGCAGTGTATGTGTGTGTGTGTGTGTGTGTGTGTGTGTGTGTGTGTGTGTGTGTGTGTGTGTGTGTGTTGTGACAGAGCAGGGTTTTATGTAAATATCCAATCATGCAGAGAGTGTCAGTCACACTGAAAACACACACCTTCAGTAAGTAGAGCCACATTTGAGATAGAAAGGAGGGAAAAAAAACTGCTAAAAAAGATCTAGTAAACAACAGGAATATTTATTTGATGTACTTGTTTAAAAGTAACTGTTTCGATTCGATGGACTATGAATTTACCATTTACACTCCCAGCCTCTTCCTAGGAAATCAAATATGTGGAAACATCGAATAACTTTGTGTGAGGATGTGTGCGCGTGTGTGTGTGTGTGTTGAAAGAATAGAGAGAAGCACAGGTAGTGTTAACCTATGGCCCGGAGAGAGAGAGAGAGAGAGAGAGAGAGAGAGAGAGAGAGAGAGAGAGAGAGAGAGAGAGAGAGAGAGAGAGGGGGGGGGGGGAGAAAGAGAGAAAGAGGATTTCTGTTCTTCCTAGTGTGAGCCTATTTCACACAGGGTCAGAACTACACAACGGCCCCCACTGGCAACAACGTTCATCTAAACGTGTCGAATTATTGAAACTAATGATTAACATGCATGTCTAATCTAAACACATTTGAAATCAAACACACAAAACAGAAATAACTTGTGAAGACCCTGACCACACAAGCTGGTCACCAGTGTCCGACGCACTATGTGTGTGTGTGTGTGTGAGAGAAAGAGCATACTGCTGGACATTCCGGTGCAGGTGTGTGTATGTGATTCCAAAGTATTCGCTGTAATGTTCCAATGACTATCTTGGAATTGTCCCCAAAAATATAGCACTACTTGTTATTTTCTAAAGACTTATGTTTTTGTCCATTTCAAAGCGTTTTGGGGAGGATATCTGAAATGTTCGCATTTGTTTCATGACAGAGTGTGAATGGTTCACATAGGAGAAGAATCTGGAAATCTCTTTGAAGTGTAGTTTGTTGAAATTAGGTTTTGTTTGCATGCTTATCTACGTGTATCTATGTACGTGCATGGATATACTATCTATGTATATATGTATCTGTGTATCCATTCATCTATCTACCTATCTGGTGCCTGGCTTAGAGATCTCATCCCTTCATCCCTCCGTCTCTCGTCCCTCCATCTCTCCGTCCCTCCATCTCTCCGTCCCTTCGTCCATCACTGCAGAAGCCTGGCTGTAGTAATTACGCGCATCCTCACCTTGCGTCCCTTGAATAGAGATTGACAACCAGGAAACTAATTAATGTATTAGGTATAACACTAATATAATAATAATAATAATATAATGCTATTAACAAACAGCTCATTAGTTATTATCATAATTGTTTTCCCCTTCATACCGAGCATATATTTAATTTGCATATCATTAAGCGGTGTCTAATTGTTTAGTTTTTTTTCCTCCCCCGGACTCATAGTTGGTGTGTTGTGTTAATTTGTAAATATTTGCAGTTG
>CM059305.1:9780000-9807500 GCA_030340665.1 Neosalanx taihuensis
TGCAGGTGTGTGTGTTCAGCACCGCCGCCAGTGTGATTGGTGGATCTCATAGCGTGTAGCGTGTAGTGGCGTGTATTCCGTTACATGTAGCATGCGTGTAGACCTCGCTCTGGGCTAGTTCACAATGAGAGAAACAGAGGCAGAAGCAGATCGATTTATCCTATCTGACGGACCGTAACTAAACACAGCGCGTTACCCCCCCCCCCCCCCCCCCGGCCACCCCCCCCCCCCCCGGCCACCACCCCCCTAAGCCTCACTGGCCTCAACTTGGCACCTAAACTGGAGCATCTAGTGTCAGAGTAGAATGATGTGCGTGCTGTCCCCAGTACACACACACACACACACACACACTGACACTGTATACACCTGCATATGTGCAAACGCACTTCTAAATGTCCTCACACACACACACACACACACATTTGAGAAACGCGCAATAAACGAATAGAGCCCCGTGCACAGCATATGAAGGGCCCTCCCTTTGTGTGTCCCTGGAGTGTGTTTGTGTGGTAAACATGAGCAGATGAGCCAGGGGCCGAGCGAGCTGTGTTTACCCCCCCCCAGCAGACCCAGAGGCACACCTCCAGACACTGATCCCTGCTCAAACACCTTGGACACACACACAAGTTTTTTTCTTCTGTTTTCGTTTTTTTCAGTGTTTAACCATGTTGAACTCATATGTTGCGAAATAATCCCATTATTGGATGTTTTTATGGAATCGTGGGGGATTTCAATAGACTCGCAATTATTTATATTCTAAATAAGTCAACTGAAAAAAACGGCCTTCCTAACATCCAGTCGCCTTATTCAATACTTGTTCTAAAATGGTTGTTGAAACATTCATATGTAATATAACAAACTACTGTTGGCTTTATACCTTGACTATATTTGACTTTACAGAATTGTAACCGTTCTACAACCTTGTTTAAATGTAGTTGAGTCTCTCACATTCTTCTGGTGTGTTCTGAGGCAACCTTCTTATTTTCTCCACAATGAAAAGGTGTTCTCACATAGCCAGCCAGAGCATGGCTCCCTGGGTGACTTCCCTTAAATGTAGGGCACCTGGCAATTTCATTACACACACACACACACACACAGGCACACACACACACTGATGTCTGCCTCACTCCGCTGTACATCTCTCTCTGTTTCCTCTGCATTGCGAGCGGCGACTCCGATTCCGTTGCCGAGGGTGACCTTATCACCTCGGCAACAGCTCCTCCCCTGACGCACGGGCCGACATTTGATTGACAGCTAACTGTCCCTCCCTCCCCCCACCCCCACCCCCCACTTTTCTCTTTCCCTTTCATCCTCCCCTCCCGCCAGAGCGGTTAAACCGGTGTGTCTCTAAACGATCCGGGCGTCCCTCATCTAGTGTCAGACCCCCCCCCCCCCTCCTCCTCCCAACGCACACACACACCACTCCCCCCCCCCCTCTGCGCTAACCCTGTTAACACTACCTGGTAAAATGTCGCCTCCTGTTAAATCTTTACCGTAAGGTCCTCTGCTTTGCATGGCTGTCTGTCAGATGCCGGTAAACGGTGTCTTCCGGGCGGAGCCGTTAATAGCTAAGTTGTCGGTGTGTGTGTGTGTGTGTGTGTGTGTGTGTGTGTGTGTGTGTGTGTGTGTGTCTCAGTGTCCTCTTCGCCTCGCGTGCCTCCTTCCTGGCGTAGCACCACGGCCCCGTTCAGTTAAGACGCAGCTTGCCTTCACTCCCTACTTCCTTCCTTTCCTTGCAGATCTCACTTCTTTCCTCCCCTTCTTTCCATTTTCCTTTCCTTGATTCCTTTCTACTTTCCTTACTTCCTTACTTCGTACCTTCCTTTTTTCTTTCCTTAAGACAGAGGAGACTGTTTTGTAATGACATAGATGTCAGACCGCTGATTTCTGCAAAGGAAAGAAGGGGGCGACGGAAGTGAAGAAGGAAGGATGCTTATTTAGACAGTGGGTGTGGGCCCCAGGTCCCCCCCCCCCTCCCTAGCGTCACATCAGGCCCACTCTGACTGTCCTCTCCTTCTCTGCCCCCCCCCCCCCTCACCCCTCCTCTCTGTTATAGAATGAACTTATCCAAGACCCAGCTAAATAGCGAAGATAAGTACGGCAAATGTGGCGGTGCGTGGAGAATGCAACACAGTTACGACCTCGACGCCACTCACATGCGTGACGCACATGCACTTTATAACCCAAGGTAAGAGAGGAAACACACACCCACAGACCCCACACACACACACACACACACACACACACACACACACACACACACTGACACATCAAAAGCCAATTTATTGTGTCGTTTATCTGTTTTTGTTAAGATCCTGAACTTAAGGTCACAGTGTGTGCGGTGTGTGTTTGTGTGTGTTTTGTGAACGTTCAGTATTCACAAATTGTTTCGTATGAATTTGGTAAAATTGTTCGTAAATAGCCATTTGCTCATTTTATTAATTTTATAAATCTCAGCTGGGACTGTTGTTTTTTGTATAACATTACTTTCAAACAGAGTTTCTAATTTAGTTTGATTGGGCAGGTTGTATTTTTGACATTAGAAAGATCCAGAATAGTTGTGTGACATGAGGTAGAGGAAGAACAGGGGAGGAAGGGGGTGAAGAGGGAGGGAAATTGTGAGAGAGTGTGTTTGTGTGTGCGTGTGAATGTGTATGCGTGTGTGTGTGTGTGTGTGTGTGTGCGTTGGGCCATCTGTCTACCTGCTGCAGTGAGGTGGAGGTGGAGGGTCCGTCTGCCACGCAGGGGGCCTCGCAGGCCCTGCCAGGACACTCCGGGGCGGCCGGCCGGATGCCTGAATTATTCAACCTGCCAGAACAAATGAAGAGAGAGGAGAGAAGGGGGAGGAGGGGTGGAGAGAGAGAAGTGAGGGGGGGGGGGTGCAGATAGAGGAACGGAGGTGTTTCATATAGAAAGAACAAATTAGAAAATGACGGAAATATTCCTGATGAAGAAAAAATTATATATAAAAATAAATGACATAGAAAACAAATCAGAGCAGTAAATGGATGTGTGGAACGTCCTAGGATTGGAGAGTATAGAATGTGTTTGTTTGTACGATGTGTGTGTGTGTGTGTAACATGGTTCCTGGTTATATAGTTTGTGCCTGTATAATACGTGTTTTAAGTAGGTGTGTGTGTGTTTTTAATCATGTGTGTGCTGTATAAATGAGAACTTTGTGTGTGTGTGTGTGTGTGTGTGTGTGTGTGTGTTTGATAGGAAGAGGCTGATACTGGCCTGTCCTCCAGGTACAGAGGAATGTGTTAAATGCTTCAGGGCTTCTGATTAGCATATAAATGTAGATGTATGAAGATCATTAGCAGCATCACGACTCACTGGCTTTTAGCTGGGCGGAGCTTCCAACGACCACAGCATCACACACAGATGGGCCTCCCCAACACCTCACCACAGACCGTGTGTGTGTGTGTGTGCGTGCGGCCTCTGTTTCAAATATTTAGTGAATCCACAAACGATCGTCTTAACCCCACTTTAAAGCTTTGTCTTTATTCTGTTTATTCAGCACATTTGACCCAAATGAATATTAGATTATTTTTTATCCATGTGAAACTCCCACTGCAGTGTCATCATCATCATCATCATCTCTGAGTTTTGCGTGCCACCACAGCTTTGCTGCTGTGTGTGTTACCCCCAGCCCTCATGGAAAAGTTCTAGAAACTTAAAGTGTGTGCGCGTGTGTCACTGTGTGTCACAGTGTTTGTTAGTTGGTGTGTGTGTGTCTGGGTGTGTGTGTCACAGTGTTTGTTAGTTGGTGTGTGTGTGTGTGTGTGTGTGTGTGTGTGTGTGTCTGGGTGCTTCCATATCCCACCTGCCCTCAGGGCAGCACAGTTTTGGTAAAGTCGTCCATGATGGGCCACAGAGCTGAACTGGCCCATATTTCAGCCCGTGTGTGTGTGTGTGTGTGTGTGTGTGTGTGTGTTTCAGCTCCTGTTTTGGGGGGTGTACATGGTGTGCCTTCACCAAAGCCTTCCTCCACAGTGACCGGAGGCTCATGTGCTCTTAGGCCAATAGGATTCACCGGGTTAGTCTGGGTCAAACCAATTAGACTCCACTGGCATACTGCACACTTTCCGGCTCTAAGCCAATCACGGACAAGCACGCCACTGGCGGTGGGGGCTGATTGTGTGTGTGTGTGCTGCTGGCATACAGAGTAGACTGTTGACAGGGTACACAGGGTCTGCCAGGGGCTACACAGTCAGGCTACAACTGGCTGTTACTGACACTGAGTGTACACACACACACACAATACACACAATACGCACACACACGTACAAGAAAGCATACACAACCACAAACCCTTGTTTCTTTGTCAAACATCTTATAACAAACACAAGCAACTTAGTTATGTAATATAGTTATGGCTAGACATCTCTCACTGGATGTGTGTGTTTGTGATTACAGTTAACGTTCTAGTTACATGACAGATAATGACCTATCCCCCCCCACCCACCCACCCATACACACACACACACACACACACATACACAGAATACTTCACCTCACTCCAGGATCTGACCATTCATTGTTTAAAGTACATCTGGACTTGCGCTTCTGACACACGCAGCCAAAAAGTTACATGTAAACACACACACACACACACACACACACACACACACACTGTGACACTCAGACGCACTGCAGACACTCAGACATTCAAAACCACTCTCTTTACTACAGCAATTAACATCTGATCATTGTAGATTACATTTGATATAATTCAGCATTTCATGATAGTGTGCCACTCCAGTTAAAGGGCCAGTCCACCTTTTTAGCTGCTCCCGCCTCTGGATCTGACGTTTTATTTGTGCCATCAAATGCTCAGAAAGTGATTAATTTGTCAGGGGAACGGCTCGTTACTGTAAATTCACCCAATATGTAATAAACTAGATTGCCTTAACACAGATGGGCCGGCTAAAAGCTTTGAGCGTGCATGCGTGTGTATAAATGTGTGTGTGTGTGTGTGTGTGTGTGTGTGGCCATGGTGATTGGATTGCAGGTTTACAGAAAGGGATTACTGAGCAAGGATGCTCAGTGAGACACACTGGTGTCTGTAGTGCAGGGTTCTCTCTCACCCAGCCTCAGCTCTCCACCCCCCCCCCCCACCTGTCCTCTCCTCTCCCCTTCTCACCCCTTTCTCTCCTCCCCCTTTTCTCTCACCCCCTCCTCTCCCCATGGCATTTCCGCCTCATTCTCACCCGTTCTTTCCCTCCTCCCTCTGTTCTGTCCTCACCAGCTCCACTCCTCACCTGTTCTGCTCTTCTCCCTCTCTTTATCTCGCCCCGTCCACCTCTTTATCCTTTCATCCAATCTGAGCTCACCTGCCATTATGTCTCGCTACGCCACACACACACACACACACACACACACGCACACACACACACAACGGGGAAGAAAAAAAACTACATAAAGAAGGAGGATAAAGAGAATGCAAGTGAGGGAGAGGGAAAAGGAGAGAAAAAGTAAGAGTGACGTAAAAAGAGAATGAGAAGGTGACAGGAAAGGAGAGGAATAAGGAGAGAAGGTGGGAAGGGGGAAAGCAGAAAGAGAGAGAGGTATTACAGAGTAAACCTGATTATGGTCGAATGTGAATTAGATTTGCTAACAGATGGTGATGTTGAGGGTAAGATGCTTTGCGAGCGCAGAGGGGCGGAGGGACGGAGAGGAGGAGAGGCGGAAACAGGTTTTTGGAGTGCAGGAGAGGGGTGTGGAAGGTGGACTGGGGAAGGGGGGGTGGGTAGTGGGTAGGGATGGTTGTGAGTCGCTCCAGTGATAGACAGGTATAAATCAGGACAATCCCCACCTGACAGCCAATTTCCTCCAATCTGATCTGGTTAAAGACGTAGCTTTGCTGCTCTGCTCAGCCCAGACAGCCGGCCGCCATTTTACCTAACACTCACCTTAGTGTCCCTCTCTTACCCCCCCACCCCTCTATCTCCTCCTCCCTCCCCCCCTCCCTTTCCCTCCCTCCATTTCAATTTCCCTCCCTCCCTCAACTCTTTCTACATCCCTCCCTGTCCCCTCTCTTCATTCCTCTATCCCTGTCTCCCTCTCCACCTCCCTCCCTCCCTCCCTGTCTCCCTCTCCACCTCCCTCCCTCTCCACCTCCCTCCCTGTCTCCCTCTCCACCTCCCTCCCTCCCTCCCTGTCTCCCTCTCCACCTCCCTCCCTCTCCACCTCCTTCCCTGTCTCCCTCTCCACCTCCCTCCCTCTCCACCTCCCTCCCTCCCTCCCTGTCTCCCTCTCTCCTCATCTCCCATTTCACATTTCTGAACCCTGTCATATTCTGCAGAGTGAAATCCTCTGTTACCATCTGTTTAATAAAAATGTGTTTTTAATCCGCGCAGTTTTCCACACACACTTGTTTTATTATATTTATGTGCAATTTCATTTGATCCGGCGTCTGGTCAATCCTTATCTGAGTGTGTGTGTGTGTGTGTGTGTGCGTGTGTGTGTGTGTGTGTGTGTGTGCGTGGCTGTTAAACAGATGAGGGTTTAGCCCAGTGTGTCGGTGACAGTGGAAGTGTTGCTGCTTATAACAGGCCCAGACTGACTTAGCTTGGCTCTGCAGGGACAGGATGTCGTTCACAGAAGCTCTGTGGAGTTCTAATGTACCCTGATAACACTGCTAATCCACACACACACACACACACACGCACGGCACACACACACACACACACACACACACACACACACACACACACACTCACCCCAGTAGAGTCTTTCTTTACATACACACCTGCAACAGGAAATAGACTTGACTGACTCCTTGTTGCAGTGTTGTCATTCATTTACATGGAGCTGGGTGAGTGCTGTGTTAGATGGATGTGATGTTCAGTAATGTTGAGTCTTGAGGCAGCTGGAGCTCTGCTTCCTACCTATAGATAACACACACACACACACACTTTCACACACTGACCTTATCCAGATAGTGCATGGCAGGTACACACTTATCTGTACGGGCTAAATCATCAAGATTCCCATCTGAAAAAGAGCCTGAAGCTGTTGGTACACACACACTCACACACACACTACCTCACTCTCAAACACACACACACACTCACATACACAATATCGCACTCTCAAACCCACACACTCACACACACACGCACACACACACTACCTCACACTCAAACACACACACACACACTCACACACGCGCATACACACACACTACCTCAGTCTCAAACACACACACACAACCACACACACACACACACTTAAAAGCACTCACACAATCATACTCATTCAATTTAAAAAGCATGAACACTGTCAGTATTCCACATGTATGTTGTGACATTATGGAAATCTGGAAGCGTAGATGAAGGAAGTGTAGAAGTGTTCTGCGGGTTCCTGTCAGGATGCTAGCCTGGTGTCACATCCACCACAGGAAGTTCAGCGTGCGTCACAGTCACTCCTGGCCCCCTGCACCCTAACCCACCCGACCCCTGACCAGTAGCTGTCATCTTTATTATCATTCCAAAACAGTGTGTGTGTGCGTCGCATTTATCCCCCCCCACCCCCCCCCCGACGCTAACCAGGACAGCCTGCCACTTCTATAGAACACAAACAGCGTGTGCTGCGTTTATCGCTATCCCCCCTCCAACCCCCCCCCCCCCACCCCCACCCCCCCACCGCTAACCAGCAACACCTACAGCTTCTACAGCGCTGAAGCAATGTGTGTCGCGTTTATTGCCGTCCCCACTTCCAGCCCGCCTGCCCTAGCCTGAGTGGTACAGAGACAGCTTTACAGCCCTTTGGCATGTGTAATGTGTTTGAACCATTATGGCATTGACTGCATGTAATCAGTGGGTTTACGCTGCTGGCGATGATCTGAATTACTGCTTTCAGAGCTGGTAATGTTGTAACAATTGATCCGTGCTCGGTGATGGTAGACAGGCCCTGTTCCCCACTGAGAAGTTTTATGATTTCCATTCCTCAGACACTGAGAACCATAATCATCCACACCCCGGGTCTATACGGCTGGGGCCCCCCCGAAACACACACACACACACGCAGGCACATTCGCACGCGAGCACACACATGGACGCTGACACTCAGACACACACGACCGCAAACACACACGCGTAAACCCAAAGCAGACTTTAAGACACACACATAGTTGCAGGGACCCAGCACTATAATTCACCTGACTCAGAAAGAGAATGTTTCTTCCCATAATTCTGGAACAGCAAACTGCTCGGTACGATCGATGAGGAGAACTAACAAGCCCACAGAGGGTCAATAAAGGTACAGAAACAGCAGAATTAAGATTGTAGCTTAGTGGGAAAATAGACATGAGAGAGAGGGAGGAGGAAAGATAGAAAGCAGAAGGAGAGGGAGAAAGAGAAAGAGAGAGAGAGAGAGAGAAAGCAATTCAGTATTGTGATGGAATCGTCCTATTCATATGACTATAGAAATGTAAATGTATTTCTTTTCCTTTCTTTCTATCTCTGCGTTGGTCATATCTAGATAGAAGACTGAAAGCTTTCCTCAGGGTTTTTTCTCTCTCTCTCTCTCTTTTTTTTTTTTTTTTTGCTTATTGGACTTTGTTTCCTTATCAGTGCAGGTCTGATGGTATTAACCAGACAGACTTCCTACACTGTCAGCATTTCAGCCCTACACAGGCTAATGTTGGAGAGGGAAGCTCTCCCCCCTCTCCCCCCTCTCCACCCTGTCCCCCCTCTCCCCCTCTCCCCCTCTCCCCCCTCTCCCCCCTCTCCCCCCTCTCCACCCTCTCCACCCTGTCCTCCCTCTCCCTCCTCTCCTCACTCTCTCCCCCTCTCCCCCCTCTCGTCCCTCCCGTCCCTCTCCTCCCTCTCCTCCCTCTCCCTCCTCTCCTCCCTCTCCCTCCTCTCCTCCCTCTCTCCCCCTCTCCCCCCTCTCGTCCCTCTCCCCCCTCTCCCTCCTCTCCTCCCTCTCCCTCCTCTCCTCCCTCTCTCCCCCTCTCCCCCCTCTCGTCCCTCTCCTCCCTCTCGTCCCTCTCCTCCCTCTCTCCCCCTCTCCCCCCTCTCCTCCCTCTCTCCCCCTCTCCCCCCTCTCGTCCCTCTCCCCCCTCTCGTCCCTCTCTCCCCCTCTCCCCCCTCTCTCGTCCCTCTCCCCCCTCTCGTCCCTCTCTCCCCCTCTCGTCCCTCTCCTCCCTCTCCTCCCTCTCCTTTCCTCATTTTGTCCCTTCCTACCCTTCTTTCATTCGTACCTGTCTTTTTCTCAGGGTAAAATCATAACGGGCTGCAGTTTTGTAGTTGGTTAAAGCTGCGGATAAGTAAAAGAGACAAAGAGAGAGAGAGACAGAGAGGAAGAGATGGAGACAGAACGAGAGAGAGAGACAGAGAGGAAGAGATGGAGACAGAACGAGAGAGAGAGACAGAGAGGAAGAGATGGAGACAGAACGAGAGAGAGAGACAGATATTGACACACAAGAGAAAGACAAAGAGAGATACAGAAACTGGAGGGAGAGAGAGAAGAGGGAGAGAGGAGAGTTGGTGCGCGACCGCCTTGGTGACCGTCTCTAATAGGATGATTGTACGTTTGTGGCTGCAGTTGTCAGGTCACTGCGTCCCTCACACACACACACACACACACACACACACACACACACACACACACACACACTGTAATGACAGCTTGTCACCTGTTCGCTCCCCAAGAGAGAGAGAGAGAGGGAGTCTGAGAAAAAAGAGAGACGGAAAGATAAATAACAGGGGATGCAGTGACGAAATAAAGGAAAATGAGGGGTTGCAATCAAACTGACTACTGAGAGATCTTAGGCTAGGCTAGCTGGCTGGCGGCAGGTTCCCTTTGAAAACGTGTATCGATCAGCGCTCGGCTAGGCCAGCTTGCTAGCTTGTTTGTTAGAAGACAAATCAGTCTGCACCTCGACATCCCTACGCCTGGCTATCACACCTTTGTAGTGGAGATGAGACAGGGTGTTGTAGCTGCCCGGTAATGAAATTAAAATGACATTTTATTGCTGATCGTAACCCGCCACTCTATCTTTGAAGGAAGTAAACACATGAGAATTAGATCAAGTCAAAGACGGGGAATAGATTAAAAAAATATATTTAGTTCTGTCTGTCAAATTAAATCCTTCTTTCATGTCTTTTTTCCCCCCCTCACTTCGTTCTGTCTTCTTTCCCTTTAATAAATCATTATTTTTTTCCCTCTTTCTCTTGTTCTGTCCATCTGTGTCAGAAGCTAATCTTCACTGACAGTGAGACATTATTTTAACGCAGCATTGCAACCCTAAGAGCTGTTCAGCATGTAAGAGCATGTCTGCATGGGACTGCCTTCAGTTTAGCTGTTGATAAACTGCCACCATGTTGGCATTCTTCCTCCGTCTCTTAACAGGAAGGTTCACCTGGTACTGAGGAAAAGGAAAACAAGAAACCAAAACGTTTCTCTCTTCGCGTGTCACACTTGGAACACACACACTCGCTCACACGCTCTGCTTTGCACAGTCCAAGGTGTCACACACACACACACTCATCAGTGTGAGTACTGTGTCGACACAGCTAATCACAGATAACACCCGTGCGTTGGTCCAGGGTTCCTCCTTAATCTTCTCCTCTGTGTTCTTTCTTCTCCGTATGTGTCTTCCTCCTCACCTCCAGGCTTCTGACACAGTCCTTATTCCATCCAGAAGCAGAGAGGAAATGGGACTAACCCATCCCTCCCCTCCTCTCAGAGTTCCCCTGTAGCCCCCCCCACCCCCCCCCCCCCCACCTAAAAAAAAAGAGACCGATCGAATCGCTGTCTCTCAAATGGGCTCCCTTCCTCTGTCAAAGAGCGCTTTCTTTTCGTCTAAAATATATAGGTCCACTTGGAATCCCATTGCACCCCCCTCCCTCTCACGCACAACCCTCTCCCCCCCCCCCCCCCGCCTCTCCCTCCAGCTAATGGGAATTTTACTGCTGCTAATTCTGGATTCAAGTGGGCCTTGGAATAAGAGCCACACTTCACCTGACAACAGGATTTATAGATAGTTGTGAATATTGCAGTCTGCCATTAATAGAGTCATAGAATCACAGAGACCTAGGGACAAGAGGCAGAGATGGAAGGAAGGAACAAGAGAGAGAGAGAGAGAGAGAGAGGGAATAATTTAGAGAGGGATAGAAAGATGCAGAGAAGAGGTAGGAAGAGAGGGATGGAGAGTCGTAGAAATAGAGAAAGGAAGTCTTGGAGGACGAGTTTCAACTCTCTGGTGAGGAAAGTGGTGTTGAACAGCAGGTGTGGTGGTTTTGAGAGGACCCTGTACGAGATGTTCTGAGATGATCCGGAGTCTTTCCAGAAATAACAACACATTTCTGCTACGTCCCTCAAGCACTCTCAAGTTTCTACTTTGTGCGCTTTCAGTATGTGTGTTTGTGCACGCGCGTGTGTGTACAGTAGGTGTAAGGATCGATCATCTGGAGGGAAAAAGCTCATTTGAGTCAGCGCTTTAGAAACATGTGGTCTCTCTCTCTCTCTTTCACTCCCTCCCTTCCCCCTCCCTACCCCCCCCCCTCCCTCCCTCTCTCTCTCTCTCTGTCACTCCTGTCCTGCTGTCTAGTTTATAGGCAGCAGTAGAACAGGATCTTTTACAAGCTGACTGGATTTTAGAGCCCTCGTTTAGGAGCATCCCTCCTTAATTAAAAAGCCCTTTTGTGTGTTTCCTTTCAAAGGGGGAGGGGGGGGGGTGGTGGGGGGGCAGGAGAGAGTGAAAGCGCGAGGAAAAAAGAGGAGAGATAGACAGAGAGAAAGGTGGACAAAGGCAGAAGGTAGACAGGTATAGACAGAGCGGAGGTATCTATTAATTACAATTGTCATTAACGAGGCTCTTTTCTTCTCCAAGCCCCATGGGGGAGAGGAGGGAGAAAGGGGGGGGGGGGGGAGAGGGGGGGTGATAGTAAAGAGGTTGATGGTATTGAACACCGGGAGGGAGGAGGGGATGTCGGTCCAACAGGGCTGTACATCATTAAAGGGGTTTTCTATGTTCTCTGTGATTGTGTGTGTTTGTGTGTGTGTGTGTGTGTGTGTGTGTGTGTGTGTGTGTGTGTGTGTGTGTGTGTGTGTGTGTGTGTGTGTGTGTAGACGGCGTGTGTGTGCGTGTGTGTGGCTGTCTCAAGCATGATTGAGCAGCATTGGGTGTCCTCACTGATTACCTTCATGTAGAACAAGTTGATATTGACTACAAGAGTGACTGATGGCTGCAGAGAGATGTGGGCCGAGCCAGAAATACATTCATATCTATAAATTCACTGAAGTGGTGTCGGCCACTAAGGGGACGCAGACGGGGGGGGGGGGGGTGTAGGAGTGGCCAGGGGGGAGGTACTTTAGAGGGAACGGGGGAGGGGGGAGGGAGAAATGGGGGGGGGGGGGGGGGGGGAGTGGGGGGAGATGTGTTAAGGAGGGGTGGAACGGGGAGGGAGGGGGAAGAAGGGGGAGGAGGGAGGTGTGGAAATGCCAAGTGTCTCCAGCACAGGGTACTGCACCTTGTAGACGACCATGCCCCTGGGCTGCCATGGCAACATTAGGGATAGATTGCCTGTCTGGAAACATGGACGGAATATTCAAATAAGCCCCGCCCGCCCATGCATATATTAAAGGAGGACGACACGACTGGAATCCAAGCAGACCCCACCTAGTGTCACATGACCCGTTATATACTGTTGCTTTTATATCTCTCCATCCATCCATCCTTCATCCATCCCTTCATCAGCCTTTCCCCCATCCGTCCCTTCCACCATGCCTCCATCAATCCATCCCTTCTCAATCCCTCCATCCTTCCCACCTCCATCCCTTCTCAATCCCTCCATCCTTCCCACCTCCATCCCTTCTCAATCCCTCCATCCTTCCCACCTCCATCCCTTCTCAATCCCTCCATCCTTCCCACCTCCATCCCTTCATCCCTCCATCCTTCCCACCTCCATCCCTTCATCCCTCCATCCTTCCCACCTCCATCCCTTCATCCCTCCATCCTTCCCACCTCCATCCCTTCATCCCTCCATCCATCCCACCTCCATCCCTTCATCCCTTCATCCTTCCCACCTCCATCCCTTCATCCCTCCATCCTTCCCACCTCCATCCCTTCATCCCTCCATCCATCCCGCCTCCATCCCTTCATCCCTCCATCCTTCCCACCTCCATCCCTTCATCCCTTCTTCTACATATATTCACTCATATTCTTTTTAATTTATTTATATTTTCTCTGTGTGTAGATTAAGTGGTCTGCCTGGGGATGGTGATCCATCATAGAAAGTGGGCCTGAGCTAATGATGGAGCTCTCTCTCTCACACACACACACACACACACACACACACACACACACACACACACAAATACACACATACTGTATTTGATGGGTATCTGGGTTCTAAGTACTTCATGCTCACAGTAGGATAAGATTCCTTCTCTCCTCTCTTTTTCTTTCTCCTTTTCTCTCCCCCCTCTCTCTCTCTCTCTCTCTCTCTCCCTCCCTCCCTCCTCTTTTCTTGATCTCATAACCTCACCTTCTCCAGGTCGAACCTGTGACAGGTGTAACCATGGCTACAAGCTCCTGAACCATTCCAACCCGGACGGGTGTGAGTCATGTGACTGCGACCCCCTGGGCTCGACCGGCCCCCACTGTGACCCAGAGGGGGGCCAGTGTGAGTGCAGGCCGGGGGTGGGGGGCCAGCGGTGCCATGCCTGCTCCAGAGGGCTGTACGGGCTGCACCTGTTGGGGGGCTGCTCCCCCTGTCTCTGCTCCCCCCTGGGAACCAAGCCTGGCTCCACCTGTGACCCGCACACCGGCCAGTGTGTGTGTAAGGTGGGGCTGGATGTGTGTGTGTAAGGTTGGTCTGGGTGTGTGTGTGTAAGGTGGGTGTGGATGTGTGTGTGTAAGGTGGGTGTGGATGTGTGAGTGTAAGGTGGGTGTGGATGTGTGTGTGTAAGGTTGGTCTGGGTGTGTGTGTTTAAGGTGGGTCTGGGTGTGTGTGTACGGTGGGTATGGGTGTGGATGTGTGTGTGTAAGGTGGGTCTGTGTGTGTGTGTGTGTGTGTGTGTGTGTTACTGTGAGTGGAGGTCAGACGTTAGACACCAAACAAGTTTTGCAGAGTTTATAAAGAATGAAACGAAACGTAATGAATGTGTGTGTGTGTGTTTGGTGTCTTTATATCTTTATTTGTCGTGCATTAGGAACACACCGAGGGTCCTCGCTGCGACACCTGTCGCCGTGGCTACCACAGCCTGGAGCGTCGGAACTCCCTGGGCTGTCTGCCGTGTGCTTGTGACGCCCGCGGGACGGTGGAGGGGGGGGTGTGTGACCCCACCAGCGGCCAGTGCCCCTGCAAGGAGGGGGTGGAGGGGGCGCTGTGTACCCGCTGTGCCCCCCACTATTACAACACGACCTCTGACCTGGCCCAGTGGGCGGTGTGTGTCCCGTGTGTGTGCGACCCGGAGGGCACGGTGGAGGGGACGGTGTGTGACAGCGTCACGGGGCAGTGTGTGTGTGTCCCGACGCGACACGGGAGAGACTGCAGCGCCTGCAGACCAGGTAATGGTGGGTTGTGATTTGGCACTGGGTGTGTTAGTGGAGTGTGTGTGTGTGCGTGCTTGTGTGTGTTTGCTTGCGTATGGGTGAGTGAAGTGTGTGAGTGTGTGTGTGTCCTGCTGAATGATGATGGCTGGTTGGCATTACAGTGGTTTTCAGTACATTAGCACAGAGCTGGCTGGCTGTGTGTGTGTGTGTGCCACATTGCTTTGCCAACTCTCCCATTGGTGATTGATCTGGCATTGCCCATCCATCCTACTGCACCTTTGGGGGGGACCAGGGGGCCCCCTTTCACTACGCCTCCATTGTGGGTGGCTGTTTTGTGTTTATGTATGTGAGTGTATAGGTGTGTGATTTTTGTGTGCGTGTGTGTGAATGGTGTGTGCATGTCTCTGTGTGTGTTTGTATGTGAACCTGTGTGTGTGTGGGGGGTGGGGGGGTGGGGAGGGTGCAGTGCCTTTGTCTTTGTGCAGGTGTGTGTGTGTGAGGTGTGAGTGTGTGTAATGGTTGGGGGTCAGTGTTAGCAGCTGCTGTATTGTTTTAGTAATGGAGATACACCATCAGCACAATCAGTGGTGCTGTGATACCACACCACACACACACACACACACACACACACACACACACACACACACTTCATGTTTGACAGATGAGGGAAGGTACTCTATCAGATCACTACCAAATGATTTGGTCTGATATAGTTGACTTTTTGTTGCTGCTCTACTCTGTTCTACTGCCCTGTACTGTACTCTATTTTACTCTACTGTACTCTACTGCCCTGTACTGTACTCTACTGTACTTAGAGTCTCTACTCAGGTATTCTCTACTTCTACTGTGTTCTATTGTGTTCCATGTGTGCCTGTACCGGACATGTTAAATATGTTTCTTACGTGTTGGCCCATCTGTATGTCTCTGTGTGTGTGTGTGTGCCTGTGTGTGTGTGTTCCAGGGTACTTTGCCTCTTCCGTGGGCTCCGGTCAGAGTGTGTGTGTGGAGTGTGCCTGTCACCTGGTGGGCTCGTCAGGGCAGGTGTGTGACGGGCGGAGCGGTCAGTGTGTGTGCGCTCATCCCTCTGTGGGCGGGCGCAGGTGTGACCAGTGCCAGGAGCTCTACTACGGCTTCAACCCTGGACTGGGCAGGTAGGACACACACACACACACACACCTGGGCATCTACACTACCACACACTCACACACACTTACACAACTTACACACTTACACCCCTTTCCTAGACATACACAAATGTAATGCTGACAGAGAGATGAAGTCCGAATTCATCCAAAGATGAAGTCCGAATCAGTCAGAGAGAGAGAGAGAGAGAGAGAGAGAGAAAGAAGAAAGAGAGAGAGAGAAAGAGAGAGAGAGGTAGAGAGAAAGAGAGAGAGAGAGCGAGAGAGAAGGAGAGAGAGAAAGAGAGAGAGGGGGTTGAATTGTGTGATGTGAATCCAGTAAGTGAATGTCTTCAATACATCAACAACAACCGCCCAAGACATCATAGATTGTTAATCCATATATGTGTGTGTGCGTGTGTGCGAGCGTGTGTGAGCGATCGGTGCGCTCCTGTGTGGATGAAGCATGAAGTCTTTAAAGTGATTAAAGTGGAAGCGCTCAGCGCGTCAGGAGACTCGGAACAATAAAGATTTCTTTATCTAAATATTAGAAACTCGTTTATCCTCCCTCCATCAATAAGACCATGCATCTTATTTTGTTCTCTGTCTCTGTCTCTCTGTCTCTGTCTCTCTCTCTCTCTCTCTCTCTCGCCTGCTCTCGTCTCATCTAATGCATCCTGGCCAAACCCTCCCAATATGGTTATGGAATATTATAGGATATTTCCTGACTGGAAGCAAATAACAGAACACACACACACACACACACACACACTAACCGCACACTGTTCACTGTGGGATGTTAAGGTAATCATTTAACCTTGAGGGAGAGATGAGGTTTGGTGTTACAGTAGAGTGGATTAGCCCAGCCAGCTAACTCCAGCTCTAACAGAATATCATTAAGATGTTTAGCTGCTCGCATCCGCTACCTTTCCACTGACGCACGGCAAATTCTGATTTATAGTATTTTTTATTTTGATTTATAATGTCTGCTATGTCTTTATCTGCTTCTCCTGTTTGCTGTGGGCAATGTGAGTGTGTGTGTGTGTGTGTTTGTGTGTGTGTGAGTGTGTGTGTGTGGCTTGCGGTAACCTAAATTGAGAGAGAGAGAGGGTCACAGCAAACCGACCCCTATTCTCCCCGGCGCAGTGAAAGATGCAAATTCAGTTAGTTGGGATTACATTTACAACATTTATTACTAGTACACAGAAAAACCTGCATACGTGTGCTCACAAAGCACACACACACACACAGAAACACACACACACACACAGAAACACACACAGAAACACACACACACACACACACGCTTTGAGTTTATCGATGTTTAACTGGGGAGGAAAGTCTCGTCACACAGACACTCTCTCTCGCTCTCTCTCTCTCTCTCTCTCTCTCTCTCTCTCTCTCTCTCTCTCTCTCTCTCTCTCTCTCTCTCTCTTTCACATACACACACACACTTCATGGGAGTTTATCACTATTCAGCTGTGTGAAGGAACATACTACTCACACACACACACACACACACACGTTTCAGACTGATGAAAAGGAGAGCGGCTTGGTGTGATGCTGGTGTTTTCTCTCTCCTTGGGAGAGGAGTGAAGGTCGTGTCGCGTTGGAAATTGAGAGGGTGGTGTGGTTGTGTGTGTGTGTGTGTGTGTGTGTGTGTGTGTGTGTGTGTGTGCGTGCGTGTGCAATGGTGGAACCCCCAGAGCGCCCTGCAGTTGACAGGACAAATTTGCGGCTCGTTAAGAAGCTGTGGCTTTTCACGCCGCTTGTGGAAGGGTGTCAGAGTGTGTGTGTGTGTGTGTTTGTGTGTGAGTTCAGCAGTCTGAATAGATGGCTTTGGAATTGTGAGAGGTGTGTGCAATTATGTGTGTGTGTGTGTGTAAGGGTGTCAGGCGCTTGGCCCGCCAATAACCCTAGTGTCGTGGTCCACAGGGGTAACACCAGACTGGTGTCTCACCCCCTGACCCCCCCACCACACCCTACCGATCCCCCCCCCCCGGAGGGTCACATGCTGGACACACATGCACATAAACTGTCACACACACATGACACACCCAGCGCTGTGATAGGAGGTATCTGTGAAAGCAGTGTTATAGCAGAAGGGAATGGGGGGGGTGAAGACCCAACACTTACCCCCCCACCCCCAACCACACACTCACACACAGCTCATAATGTAGTGAACTTTTTAGGTTATCCTCTCTCTTCCCTCCTCCCCACCCCTCCCCCCCCCCCCCCCCCCTCCTCCAGGTGTGAGCAGTGTAGCTGTGACCCAGTGGGCAGTGTGCATGCCAGGTGCCAGCCAGACTCAGGCAGCTGTGTGTGTAAGGCGTTGGTGAGCGGGCAGCGCTGTGACCAGTGTGTGTCCGGGGCCAGTCACATGGACGCCAGCAATCACCTGGGCTGCAGCAAAGGTGTCAGCATGGTCTCCCTACACCACACACACACACACACACACACAAACACACACACACACACACACACACACACACACTAACACACACACACACTAACACACACTAACACACACAAAAATACACACCTACACACTCAAACATGCAAATACTTGGCATTGCGTGCATTAGGGATTTGAAATCATGTTGAAGTACAGTTATTTATTATTTCATGCTGTGAATGTGTGCATTTCTTTGAGTGTGTGTGTGCGGGTGTGTGTGTCAGCGAGGGGTAGAACTCCTATCCCTGTACTCTCTGTGCCTAGAGGCTGTGTTGAGTTAGAATCACAGAGGGATGTTAATTCTGCACACACACACACACACACACACACACACACACACAGGGGATAGTTGATTCAGAGGCGCAGCGTGAGTCTGACTCTCAGGGGCCTCTGGGATGTTAAGAGGCTCTGCATGGATCTCATGGAAAACCTGCTCACCCTGTCTTTCATTTCTCTTGTTTCTTTTCCCTTTCTTCTCTCCTCCTCTCTCCCCCTCTCCCCCCCTCTCCCCCCCTCTCCCCCTCTCTCCCCCTCTCTCCCCCTCTCTCCCCCTCTCCCCCTCCCTCCCACCGTCCCTCAGCTCCCAGTCAGCAGCCCCCCCCAGTGGGCGTGGCCCTGGGCCCCTCCTCCATCCGTGTGACCTGGCCCCCCCCAGACTCCCCCAACTCACACATCCTTACCTACACACTCCTGCGAGACGGACAGGAGGTGCACACCAGCGTCAGCACCTACCCCTTCAGTGAGTGCCTGTTCACACACACACTCACACACTCACACACTCACACACACACGCTCTTTCTCTGTCACATGTGGCAACCATGTTAAAGAATGGTAAGAAATGCTCAAACATGTATATAAATGTCAATACATACACAATAGAATACACATTTTTCTTTCTTGTTACAATTATTGTTGTGGCTGTAGTAAAGGGAGTTCTGAAAGTAATGTGTGTGTGTGTGTTTGTATTTGTGTGTGATACTGAGTGTGTGTGTGTGTCTTGTATTTGTGTGTGATACTGTGTGTGTGTGTGTGTGTTGTATCTGTGTGATACTGAGTGTGTGTGTGTGTTGTATCTGTGTGATACTGAGTGTGTGTGTGTGTTGTATCTGTGTGATACTGAGTGTGTGTGTGTTGTATCTGTGTGTGATACTGAGTGTGTGTGTTGTATCTGTGTGATACTGAGTGTGTGTGTGTGTGTGTGTGTGTGTTGTATCTGTGTGATACTGTGTCTGTGTGTGTGTGTGTGTTGTATCTGTGTGTGATACTGAGTGTGTGTTCTGTCTTCAGGCTCAGAGTGGTTTGAGGACACTGGTCTGTCTCCCTACACTCTGTACTCATACCAGCTGATCACAGCTAACGTGAACGGCCGTACTGAGAGCGCTGCGGTGCGCTACCAGAGCTCCTCCTCAGAACCACGGCCAGAGCACCTGCAGCTGGACCTGCTGGGGGGAAGCGGCCCCACCGGGGCCTCCTTCAACTGGAGCATGAGCCACAACCACAGCGGCCCTCTGGAGAGGTGAGGGACAGGGGGGACAGGGGGGAATGAGAGGGTGAAAAATGAGGTGGAAAGACGGTGAGGAAGCTGTAGAAAACTGTGAACATTCTCCTCCTCCCCTTTCTCCTTTTATTCTCTTCCTCCCACCATCCTTTTCTCCTCTTCCCCCTTTCCTCCCCTTCTCTCATCTCTTCCTTTCTCCTCCTCCTCCCCCTCCTCTCTCCTCCTCCTCCCTCTCCTCCTCCCCCTCCTCTCCTCCTCCTCCCCCTCTTCTCTCCTCCCCCTCCTCTCTTTCCCTCTTCTATCCTCTCCTCCTCCTCCCCCTCCTCCCCCTCTTCTCTCCTCCTCCTCCCCCTCCTCTCTCCTCCTCCCCCTCCTCTCTCCTCCTCCTCCTCCTCTCCTCCTCTCCTCCAGGTTTGTCCTCCGCTCCGTGGCTCTGCAGAGCGGTGAGGAGCGTCTTCACTACTCTGGGCTGGACAGCCATGCCTCTGCCAGGGGCCTGACCCCCCACACCCGCTACGCCTTCACCCTCCAGGCCTGCACCCAGGGGGGCTGTGCCACCTCCAGCCCCCCGCTGCTCCTCCTCACTGCCCCTGCTCCCCCCCAGGACCAGCCTCCACCCCGACTCAACGCCACCGGGCCCCACCAGATACACGCCAGCTGGGACCCCCCGGCCCAGCCCAATGGTATGATCCAACACGCAGGTTAAGACAACCTTCCCCTCTCATCCTAATGGTACAGTCCAAATTGTATCTTCTATTCAACAGGAGTGATAATAAAATATGAAATACGTTTGCGAGGACCAATGGAACTACAGGAAAACCTCACAAGTCCCGCCCCCGAGCAGAGCGTGTTCTTCAGCAGCGGTTGGCTGGATCTGAGTATTCCGCCCGGCACGGCCAATCGGAGTGCAGACCCGCCTCCTGAGAGCGATGCTGTGGTTACCGGCCTCCAGCCCTTTTCAACCTATCAGCTGAGAGTACTGACCGTCAACACAGCGGGTAGTGTGATGTCAGACTGGTCCAGCGCTCGCACAGGAGAGGGGGGTCAGTACCACACACACACACACACACACACAGACACACACACATTGTGTGTACACACAGACCAGTGTAAACACCATGAGAGACATAGAGAACCCTGGTAAAGGTATTTAGGTGAGAGAGAGACAGAAAGAGAGGAGGAGGGGGGAAGGAGGGGGGAGGGGGGGAGGGGAGAGTCTCATTAAGGCATTTGAATTCCAAAGAGATGATATGGCTCATTAGAAGTAAACTGCGCCCCTAAACAAGACTGGGAGCTCTCGATGTGTCTGTGTAACAGCCGTGAATTACATTACACGCTGTGTGTGTGTTTGTATGCATGTGTGGGCATGTGTGCGCGCGGGGTATGTGTGTGTGTCTGCGAGTGTGTGTGTGTGTGTGTGTCTAATAGTCAAGAATCACATTTCACACCACCCAGCCTGGAACGGCATCATCACTAGAAAGAGATGGGATCCCTCTCTTTAATCGAACTTTTCTCCTCCTACCATCCCTCCATCCCTCTTTCACTCCATCCCTCCATCCCTCTTTCACTCCATCCCTCCATCCCTCTTTCACTCCATCCCTCCATCCCTCTTTCACTCTATCCCTCCATCCCTCTTTCACTCCATCCCTCTTTCACTCCATCCCTCCATCCCTCTTTCACTCCATCCCTCCATCCCTCTTTCACTCCATCCCTCCATCCCTCTTTCACTCCATCCCTCCATCCCTCTTTCACTCTATCCCTCCATCCCTCTTTCACTCCATCCCTCTTTCACTCCATCCCTCCATCCCTCTTTCACTCCATCCCTCCATCCCTCTTTCACTCCATCCCTCCATCCCTCTTTCACTCCATCCCTCCATTCTACCATCACACTGGACCCATGCTACCCATCCCTCCATTTCTGTCTCTATACATACAGTGAATATGACAGCACAGTATTTTTAATTGGTGTGTGTTTCTGTGTGTTTGTGTGTGTGTGTGTCCTCCCTGCAGTCCCAGAGTTCATGCCTGCTCCTGAAGTGTGGCCTGTGTCCTCCTCCAGACTGAAGGTCACGTGGAGGTCACCCAGGGGTCACGAGGCCAGGGGAGAGGTCACCCAGTACAGGGTTAACCTGGTCACTCAGCAGAGCTCCAACCCCTACGCTGCCCCTGTCCACTCACAGGTAGAACCACACACACACACACACACGCAGGTACACACACGCAGGTACACACACGCACACACGGTTTACGTTACAGGTGAGGATTCCATAAAGGTTTTAATGTCAGTGCTCCAACACCATCAATCCCAGCATGCCTTGCACCGTGCCTGCCTCACCTTCGCCTCCCCTGGCTCCTTCCACTCGTTAGGATCGTTAGGGTCCTTAACGAGCTCTGCTGTTCTTCAACAATACAGGTCCTAATGAGATTCCTTTATCAGGCTTTAATGAGACTGATAGGTGTGTGTGTGTGTCTCCCAGATAGTCTGTTTTTATTAGAAATATGTCTATTCAGCGTTCCCGAAAGAGGACGAATGAGAAGGATTACCCTATGACCCTGTGTGTGTATGTGTGGTCTTGTGTGTGTGTGCGTGGTCTTGTGTGTGTGTGTGTGTGTGTGTTTGTGTGTGTGTGCGCATGGTCTTGTGTGTGTGTGTGTGTGTGTGTGCATGGTCTTGTGTGTGTGCATGTGTGTGTGTGCGTGGTCTTGTGTGTGTGTGCATGTGTGTATGTTCTCTGTGTATGTGTGTGTGTGCGTGCATGTGTGTGTGTGCTAGGTGGTTGGCGTGGCAGGTGGTTCCCAGCGTGTGTACCAGGCTGTTGGTCTGGAGCCCCACACCTCCTACTACTTCACTGTGACTCTCTGCACCAGGCTGGCCTGTGTCACCAGCCAAGCTGCCTCTGGACGCACACTACCTGCTGGTAACACACACACACACACACAGAACACACACACACAGAGAACACACACACAGAACACACACACAGAACACACACACAGAGAACACACACACACACAGCCAACACACAGAGAACACACACACACACAGCTAACACACAGAGAACACACACACAGAGAACACACACACACAGAGAACACACACACACACAGAGAACACACACACAGAGAACACACACACACACGTTAGACTGCATCCATCCACACCTTGTCCGTCTTTCTCCTCTAGTGTCAGTCCTTTAATATTCTTTGTCACTTAACTTCAACCCATCCCTTTTTCCTTCACACACACACACACACACACACACACACACACACACACACACACACACACACACACACACACGCTTGACACTTCAGCAGCATTGGTGGTGTAACCAGAGGGGAAATTCATTGCACATGGCAGTAAAAACTATTTACTGTTAATTACAAGGAGAAAAATGTGGCGTAGCACACACTCCCCACTGGCCATGAATCACACATGCACACACACACACACACACACACACACACTCTCCACTGGCCATGAATCACACATGCACACACACACGTGTACACACACACACATACATCCACACACACTCAGTCAGTCACACGCTGCTCGTGGCTCTAGATTTATAACCAACATGGAAGTAGGATGAATTAGCTGCCTTTAATAACTGAGACACAAATCACTGGGACCTGGACGAGCTCTAATTGATCAGTGCTGATAGACGCACGCAGGCACGTACATCCAGTCACACACTCCAACATGAGCGCAGCAGTGAATCATTCTGCAGCGGCTCTGCTCTGCAGCGTTAACATATGGCCAGCCCAATATGGCCGGGCTCACACACACAGCCCTCTCACACTCATCTCCATATGCTTGCTGTTTGAATGTTGCCACCACTTTGGTGTGTGTGTGTGTGTGTGTGTGTGTGTCAGCTTACTAACAGACCAACATCTACCTCCTCAGTTGATCAGGTTTCAGTGTTCTTGGAACGTATAACACCGCTCACCCAACACACACGCGCACACACACACACACACACACACACACAGACTGTGATGGTTGGACCATCCAAGACTTTGTATCATGTCTTGTGTTCCTCCAGCTTAGCGCCGAGCCTAATGATCCCTCACTTTATGACTGTTTACACACACAATACACATTACACACACACACGCGCGTGTACACACACTCACACAAACACCATTAGACAGCACAGCCATCTGTTAGCAGGGATACAGGGCAGCTGGTTCGAACTCTTCTGAAATGATGTCACATCCTGCTGCACAGGACATGAACTCAGTAGATCTCAGCTTTAGAACAGATATGTCCCTGTGTGTGTGTGTGTGTGTGTGTGTGTGTGTGTGTGTGTGTGTGTGTGTGTGTGTGTGTGTGTGTGTGTGTGTGTGTGTGTGTGTGTGTGTGTGTGTGTGTGTGTGTGTGTGTGTGTGTGTGTGTGTGTGTGTGTGTGTGTGTGAAATGAGCCCTTCTCCTACAGACACTACAGTGTATTGATTACTCAGGAACGTGAACAGCTAATCAGTGGTTGATGGGGATGTTTTATGTATCCTACATCCTTAAAGACATGTTCTACAAGCCATGGTCACACACACACATCACACACACACACACACACACCCAGCATTGACGTGAACCCTGCCATGCATATTTCTCCCCTCAACTAAGGACCGGCCTTTGCCGGATGATTATGCGTGGATCAATAGAGTTTCTGTAGAAAGCTGTGTTACAGTGTGTTTAGGGGCAGGCTGGCCCCTGGGCTTATAAAAGATGTCAGCCGGGTGTAAAAACAGCAAGCAGGGGTCCTCCAGCTCCAGAGGGGCGTCCAGGGAACTGCCTGGTGATTTAGCTGCTTCATTAACATGTTGAAGGCAGTATTAACCTTTCTGCTGGATGGTTAACCTTGTTGTTGTGGAAACGTCATCGCTCGAGTCGGAGAGGAAAGAGAGCGTGCGTGTGTGTTTGCGGATGTGTGTTTGCGTTTGTCGGTGTGTGTGTGTGTGTACGGCTTTCATCAGGTGGGGGACAGCAGTAAGTACACGACAGAGGTTGTAAGTTGGTTGTGCTCACACAAACAGCACACATACATACACACACGCGCGTACATGGATGAAAAACATGACATGCTATTATCATGACAGCACATCAATTAAGGGAGAGCTCTTATACAAGACACACACACACACACACACACCTGCTTCCACTGCCGCTGAAACAATCACACATCCTTCCTATCTACCATGTTCCTCTCACAGGTACACAAGCAGACACACCTCATGTGCGACTCCATATCGCCATAGAGACCACTGTTCTGTAGTTCTATGCCGGGGTTCTAAGCAGTTTATTGTTACGTTCCTCCATCGTTGTAGTTCTTTAGACTACAGCGATGCTGATTGGCTGTAATTTACGATGTGTGTTCTGATGGGAGGATGAGAGCTCTAAGAGCCTCTGGGTGCGTGTGTGTCAATACCAGGTGATTTACTCCTATTGGCTGGCCCATTTAGACCATTACCACAGCACACGCCTGTCTCTGGGATGATTTCTAATACACACACACACACATACTTTATACCTTCCATCTTTCCATCTTCATCTCCATCACTCCCTCCATCACCATCCCTCCATCTTTCAATTTATTTTATTTCTACTTGTGACACATTTTAATCTCCCTCCCTCCCTCCCTCCCTCCTCCCTCCCTCCCTCCCTCCATATCTCTGTAGCTCCTTCAGGACTGTTGCCCCCCAAACTGAAGTCTCTGAATGAGACGACCACACAGGTGTCCTGGGACCCCCCCTCCAGGCCCAACGGGCCCCCACCCCTCTACCAGGTCTGTCTGCATCCCTGTCTGTCTGTCTGTCTTACTGTCTGTCTGCATCCCTGTCTGTCTGTCTGTCTTACTGTCTGTCTGACTGACTGCTTCCCTGTCGTCTGACTGCTTCCCTGTATGTCTGTCTGCTTTCCTGTCTGTCTGTCTGTCTGTCTGTCTGTCTGTCTGACTGTCTGTTTGTTTGTCTGACTGCTTCCCTGTCTGACTGTCTGCTTTCCTGTCCGTCTGTCTGACTGTCTGCTTTGTTTTGTCATTATCTGTAGTAATCTAGAATCTTCAGTTACTCTGTTATTTGTTTACCGACTGTATACCTGTTGTAGGTGGAGCGGACGGACGTGTCCCTGTCTGATTCTGCTGACCCAGTTGTCAGGGGAACCAGGTTTCCCGGTAACGGTTACTACCAGTTTCCTAGTGATACACTGCCAGTCAACAGTGACTTTACAGGTGCGTGATGGGGTGATGGGGTCCTCTCTCTGTTTCACTCACTCATCACACTTGCAGATGTACACACACATTCACACACACACATTCCTTTAATTTAGTACGTGTTTGGGCATACGTGCATGCAGATTTGTGTTTGTCTGTGTGTGTCTGTGTGCATGAGCGTGTGTGAGTTGAGCTGAAACGCCACACGTCTAAATGAATGACTTCCACACTCTTACTAAGGACAATTAGTCTTTTGTTTACCGTCATAATTAGAATAATTATGTTTCAAATCCAAACATGTTCTGCTTGGTCTGTAAACACAGCAGGAACGATCCCAACCCTGACTCCTGTCAGAACTGTCTGTCTGTCTGTGTGTGTGTGTGTGGGTGGGTGTGTGTGTGTGTGACACACCTGTACAGGTGTGTGGCGATCTGATCACTTGGAAGTGAGGCTTTCCCTCAGCTCACCATGCACTGTTGACACACTTTTGGAATGCTCTAGATTTCCATACTATGTAGTTAAGAGCCAAATCCTTTAGTACTTGGTTTTTATTGCTGGTAGTGGTGAGGTGGGGAGGCTTTATAATAATTTCAGTTCTTTATTTCTGGTATACAGTAAATATGACCATTTAAAATAGGAAATAGGACATGGAAATATGACTTCTAAATGGTGTGTGTGTATGTCTGCTGCATGTGTGTACGTGTGTGTGTGTCTGCTGCGTGTGTGTATGTGTGTGTTAGCTACAGTGATCCACCTGACTAAACTAACAGGGAACACTTTTGAACAGGGAACACATCATCCAGCTTCCATTTCCATTAGACCTGCTAAGGACTCCAAATATTCCACTGGATGGAAACTAACCCACTCCACTGTGACCTTGTGCTGTGTGTGAGTGTGTGTGTGTGTGAGAGTGTGTGAGTGTGTGTGCGTGCATAAGTGGATACAAACTGGCCTCCCCCTTGCTGTAGCTTTATTAAAATCTTGCTCTGCTATTTCCCCTCTTCTGCCTTAAATACTGACACAGGGATAAATCTTTATAAATCAGGCCTGGCCTGGACGCCTGCGACGCTCCTAATTGATCAATGGCCACAGTCAGGGGGGGAGGAGGAGGGAGGAGGGAGGAGGAGGAGGTGTCCTTGGGCCTCCACCTTCTCTGATGAAGGAAAGAGAGGGACAAACCCTGAGCGATCAGTCCATGCACACACACACACACACACACACACACACACACACACATACACATACACACACATACATACACATACATCCTCACACACATATACACACGTACACACACGCACAAATACACATACACATGCATATATACGGTATATACAATCCGAATCCTCCCCTCTCAAACACCTAACCTGCTAAATCTTCTCCAGCCTCTGCCAGGCACGGCTCAGTTCTAATCTAGAGTCTCAGAGCTGATGTAGTCAGGTGCTGGACTACCGCAGCATCATCATCAAGTCAGCCCAAAATGAAGACTTCCTCCAGAGTCAATGCTAATACCATTCTGAGTCCAATAATGGCGGTCAAGACGCGCATAGCAGTAAACAAATCAAACAAATCTGATTAGGAACGCCTGTGTGTGTGTGTGTGTGTGTGTGTGTGTGTGTGTGTGTGTGTGTGTGTGTGTGTGTGTGTGCGTGTGTGCGTGTGCGTGTGCGTGTGTGTGGATATTGATCAGCAGGTGTAG
>CM059305.1:9817500-9822500 GCA_030340665.1 Neosalanx taihuensis
TGCTTTCTCTCTCTCTCTCCCCTCTCTCTCTCTTTACCCCAATGCACAGTGTTTCTCTCTCGCCCTAGTTGCTACTTTTTTCCTCTTTTCCATAATTTTCAGCTCTCTCTTTCCCTTTCTGTCTCCCCTCTCACCCCCCTCTCTCTCCCTCTCACCCCTCTTTCTCTCTCTCTCTCTCTCTCTCTCTCTCTCTCTCTCTCTCTCTCTCTCTCTCTCTCTCTCTCCAGTGCCCTTTAGTGTCCCTCGTCCCTCCAGAGTTGAGAGTGGGAGTGGCTTCAGTGCCCAGGTGAGCTGGACTCCGCCCCTTGATGTCAAAGGTGTGATTGACAGGTATGAGCTGAGAGCTTACGACAGAGACCGCCCCGGCACCGCACCTGTGAGTGCCACCTACCTGTCTGGAGGAGACTTCACAGGTGAGGGTGTGGATGGACACACACACACACACACACAGTTAGGTGTTCTCTGGCATTATTTCCTCAGAGCCCTGCCAGCTATCAGGGAGGAGGACTCTGGCCTCCCCCAGATACTAATGATGTCATACCAGACCTCTCTCTTCTTTCCTTCTCTTTCCCGCTCCCTCTCTCTTTACAACCACTCTGATTCGTCCCTGCCTCACGGGCTATGTCTCCAGGCAAAAAGGAAGATGGGCTTTCTCCTCTTTCTCTCTCCCTCTCTCCCTTCAGGCCTCCCCTCTCTTTCCCTCCACACCTCCCTCTGTCTCCCTCCCTCTCCCAAACCCTCCCTCTCCCCCTCCTGTTCTCCCCCTCTCCCTGGCAGACAGCAGGGGTGTCTGTCCTAATTTATGACGTCCTGACGGAGCGGCCAGAGTCACCCAGGAAGATAAAACACAGAAAGCAAATGAGAGTGTAATAGCAGAGGAGTAGGGCTCCGTCCTAATTGAATTAAACCAGAATGAGTGTGAAGAGGGGGAGAAAGAGATAAAGAGAGAGAGAGAGAGGGAGAGAGAGAGATGGACGGTCGAGAGGGTGTAAAGGGAAGATAGAGGTAGAAGGAGAGAGGAGGAGAAAAATAGATAAAGGGGTGAGCAAAGATTAGAGAAGATAAACACCTGAGTGGAGGAAGATGAAGAGATGTAGGGTTAGAGAAGGAGGGAACAGAGGAAGAGTGAAGGAAGAGAGAGGGACACCTGGCCAATTAGTGAGCTCTTCAGAGTCTGTTTATAACACCACCACTGTCTCTCACACACACACACACACACACAAACACACAGAAAGGTATGCACACATTAACCACATCACCACGACAGCCATCTATCCGCCCACAGATTACCATAACGACCGTTGTCATGGACGCGAGCCAGAGAGCCACTCAGGGAGGCCCTGAACCAGCCTACCTACAGTACAGCAGCATGCCGCTTCGTTTTGGGGATGATGAGTTTATAAATAAATCCTGATGATTTTAAACTGTTCAAATTAATTAAAAGTTGGGACTTTCACAGGTCCTGTACTGTAATTTACTGCTTGGGGGTCCTGTTAGGGACCTGCTATTTATACAGGGGAGGAGGGGAGGGAGGGAGGTATGAGGGGGGTGGGGGGGGGGGAGGGAGGGATAGAAGGAGAGAGCAGGGGAGGGAGAGTGAAGGAGAGACAGAGAGAGATAAGGGAATACAGAGAAAAGCGAGAGAGAGGGAGGTACAGTGTTCTCGGGTTCCCCTCCCCCCTTCCTCCTCTACCTCTTTCTCTCTGCCTCTGTCTTTCTTCTTTCTTTTTTTAATCACACTCTCTCTCTCTCACACACACACACACACACACACACAAAGTCAAACACAAGAAAAATATTAGAACATATGTAAAAAATAAAAGAAATCTATTGTTCAAAATCCCTCTTGTTTTCTGTCTCTGTCTTTATCAGGCCTGCTGTCTGGTCTGACTCCATTTACTCGCTACATCGTCACGGTAACAGCCTGCACTGAGGCAGGATGCACGGAGAGTCGCCGCGACAACAGTGAAGATGGTGACGGGAGGTGGAGCCTTGTCACTCCGGAAGAGGGTAAAGTTACACACTGACACACGCTAACACACACACACTCCTCTGACCACCTCCATTTGAGAAGTGATGGAATATGCCTGTGCATCTTGTAATGTTGAGAGAGTGGAGAGGAGCAGAGATGGAGGAGGAGGAGATAGAGGGATGAATAAATGGTGGAGGAGATGGAGGAATGAAGAGATGGTGGAAATTGTGGAGGGGATGTAGATAGAGGAATGGGGAAGGAGGGGGGAGATACAGGGGGGATGTGAGGATGGATGGAGGGAGGGGAGATGGGTGATGAAGCAGCCTTATAGCTTAATGGACTGTGTGTATAATAGCTGTGATTCTGATGAATGGAACTGTTAATTGCTGTTCCATTGTATAATGCTGCTGTGCTGTCATTAGAAAAGGGGCATAGGAGAGATTAATAGACGCACACACACAGTACACACACACACACACACACAGTACACACACACAGTACACACTGTACACCCACATAGTACATACACACACAGTACACATACAGTTTAAATAAACACATGCATAGGATGTGCACTCACACCAAACCCTAAGACTGCTCCACTCTTATTCTGTCCTTTCTCTCTGTCTCTGTCTCTGTCTCTGTCTGTCTCTCTCTCTCTCTCTCTTTCTCTCTCTTTCTCTCTCCTCTTTCTCTCTCTTTCTCTCTCTCTCCACCTCTACTTCTCTCACTCTCTCCACCTCTACTTCTTTCTCCCTCCCTCTCTACCTCCACCTCTACCCCTTTCCCTGTCTCAGTTCTCTCTCTCTTCTCTCTCCCCCTCTCTCCCTCTCTCTCTCTGGTAGGCGTTAGGTATTAGCCCCACTAGGGCTTCTGATGGGACAGAGATATGCAGGCATGGTTCTAGTCAGCCCATTAATCTGGCCTGAGCTAAATAGCCTTGTTTAAGGGCTAATATGACGCAGCGGGTCAGAGTGGAGCGGGGAAATCAATAGCTAGTGGATGTGAGATTACTGTATCGATCCTCAGACGGACGGAGTTCCTATATTCTAGTGTGTGTGTGTGTGTGTGTGTGTTGGCACGTTTGTGTGGCCTCCTATATTCTAGTGTGTGTGTGTGTGTGTGTGTGTTTGTGTGAGTGTGTGTTTTATAATAGATTGGCTCGCCTTTCTGGCTGTGTCCATCGTTCAAAGCCCCTCTCTCACTGGGACTCACATAGAGAACATGTGTCCAGCACACACTGTCCAACCGACTGTATTAATCAAGACACACACACACACGCGCACGCACACACACACGCGTCTCCCATTTTTGTCTGTGACTTTGAGAGTGGCACAGCAGTAGCTGGCTAGATGAAGTCATGGTGTTTTAGACACACAAATAGGAGTGCTGTTTTCACCGGTGCCTTGCTGTGATACGGCATAACGGCACAAGAGCATAATCCCCCCCCCCCCCCCCCCCATCAGAGACCGTCCGCCACACAGGATTATGGGAGATGCAGTGTTTCGGTGTCTGCTAGCGCCTCTCATAACGACTTCTTCACATCTTACACCGTAGCTGCACACGTTCTCTCGTTCTCGCTGTTCCTCATTCTGTTTTCATCCTTCTCTCTCTCCATCTCTCTCTCCATCTCTCTCCCCATCTCTCTCTCCATCTCTCTCTCCATCTCTCTCTCCATCTCTCTCTCATCTCTCTCTCCATCTCTCTCTCCATCTCTCTATCCCTCTCTCCCCATCTCTCTCTCCATCTCTCTCCATCTCTCTCCATCTCTCTATCCCTCTCTCCCCACCTCTCTATCCCTCTCTCTCTCCATCTCTCTCTCCATCTCTCTCTCCATCTCTCTCTCCATCTCTCTCTCCATCTCTCTCCATCTCTCTCTCCATCTCTCTATCCCTCTCTCCCCATCTCTCTCCATCTCTCTCTCCATCTCTCTCCATCTCTCTCTCCATCTCTCTCCAACTCTTTCTCCATCTCTCTCTCTTCATCTCTCTCTCCATCTGTCCATCTCTTTCTCCATCTCTCTATCCCTATCTCCCCATCTCTCTCTCCATCTCTCTCTCCATCTCTCTCCATCTCTCTCTCCATCTCTCTCCAACTCTTTCTCCATCTCTCTCTCTTCATTTCTCTCTCCATCTCTCTCTCCATCTCTCTATCCCTCTCTCCCCATCTCTCTATCTCTCTCCCCATCTCTCTCTCCATCTCTCTCTCTCCATCTCTGCGTCTCTCTTAGACACACACACACACACATCTCATCATTGAGGCCCATCAGGGTGAAATAGTGTTCAGGGAAGCCCGTAGTAAATTAACACCAGCAAAGAACTGAGGAGATTCTTCAAAATAATGTGTCTGAGAGAGGTGATGGAGGAGGGGTAGAGGACAGGCAAGGTGGCAGACTGGAAGAAGAGAGACAAAACCAACACATCCTTTTTTCCTCTTTTTTTTCTTTCCTCTTCCTGTCTCTTTCATTTTATTTCCTCCTCCTCTCTGAAATGGGGGGCACTCCTAACATCCGTCAGTGTATTTTTGTATTAAGGACGTGCAATTATTCCCTGTTTTAGAAATTGCCCAGAGATTTTAAACAAGCGCACACACTAGAAGGAACGCCTTGTCTTCTGCTGGATAGAAGACACGTGGGGTTTGTTTGTTTTGAAACCTTGGGCATGGCTAACCACAGAGAAAAAAATAATTCTGCTGGAGATTATTATAGTTAATCATCAACTGTAAACATGTTTAATATATATATATATATATATACACATATACATATATACATGTATATATATTATATTAATACACATTTTCTTTAGTTTTGAAAATAATTCCAAAACATACGTAACAATAAATATTTAGCAACCAAAAAATGCATAAGCAATCTAGTTCTTTTATTCAGTATTTTTTTCTCTCCATTCCTGTGTGGTTATTAGATTAGATTCAACTTTATTGTCATTACACAGGTACAAGTACAGGGTAACAAAATACAGTTAGCATCCAACCAGAAGTGCAAAACAGTTATTACAACAGAATATAA
>CM059305.1:9827500-9845000 GCA_030340665.1 Neosalanx taihuensis
GGGGTGTCCCGGCCCCTGCGAACCCCCCCTGGGCCACCAGAAGGGGTCCCAGCCCCCCTGCTCTACTCTGACACCCCCACCTCAGTCCTGCTCTCCTGGGGGGCACCCCAGCAGCCTAATGGACCCCTGGAGGGGTGAGCTGGCTACTATTTTATTAACCCAACAGTCCCACTATACACCCTCTTTCTGTGTACACCCCTCATACCCCCCTCTTTCTCTTCCAGCTGGGTGGTAGAGAGAAGGGTGTTTAGGACCCAGCAGGTCTCCCAGGTGGGTCGGGTCCCGCCGGGACCACTTCCCCTCTCCTTCCAGGACAGCTCGTCAGCACTGAGCCCCTGGACCACCTACCAGTACCGCCTGCTGGCCCAGACTCAGGCTGGCACCGGCACCGGGCCCTGGAGCTCTGTCACCACCAGACCCTCTCGTCCCGCCGGTCTCAGCCCACCCAGGGTGCTCGTCTTGGGACCAGACTCGCTGGAGGTGGGTGTGGAAGGCTGGAGGTGGGGATAAGGGTGGGGAGACGGTGGAGTGATCTAGTGTTTCTTGTGAGTGAGATTTAACAATGAGAACCGTCTCGAGTCTTTTGTTCACACACACACACACACACACACACACACACACACACACACACACACACACACACACACACACACACTGTCATACTTACTTAACTAAGTATTCAGACAGACACTAAACTCAAGGTCCCCTTCAGGAAGTGGGAGGGGTCATGATCTTGTCTGATGCTACTTCCTTCCTGTCGGCCATCTTGAGGACGGGAGGGATAAAGCCTCACTCATATGCCAGCTTATTTTAAATGAAACCTTCCAAATGAGCTGACGCTACCACGCCCACACACACAGACACTATCGAGACACACACACACACACATTAAGACACACACCTCCACACACACTCAAACACGCATGCATGCACACACCGTAAACTCACACACGCGCTCATGCAAACACGCATCAAACTCATGCACACACACACACCGACACGCCCTTGTGCTAATGCTAACAGTATGGATATGCTAATACCCGTCATCAGCGCTGCCTGGAGCTTGTGTAGCAGCTGCTCTGGGGTCAGGGGTCAGGGGGTGTGGCACCATTCCTCTCTTCCTATCCTGGCTAATTAGGACGCGCTAAAATACTGCTTCTTGATCATATCTGACCTTGGTTACCAGGAGAACTGCTATCCGTCTCTCTCTCTCTTCATTCTCCCATAGAAACAAATAAAACACAGGAGTGGATGTTGTCATACCGATCTATAACTACAACACTTGGCTTGCATTGGCTAGGTCATAGAGAAGAATCTAGCTAGCATGGGTAGCTGATAAAGACAGATCTAGCTGTTCTTAAGGGACACAGCTAGCATGGCTTGTCCTTAGAGACAAAGCTATGTTGAATGGCTGTTCTGTAGAGACACACAGCAAGCTAGCGTGGCTTGGCTCCCATACAAACACTCTTCAGGGTAATCAATGTAGCCAAACAAGCTTTGCTGCTTGCCAGGCGCTTTGTCTAAACACAGTGCTCTTGTATCGTGTACACACACACACACACACTCACACACTAACTTTCTTCCTCTCTCTTGTTCTGTCACACACACACACACTTACACAGACAAACACACGCTTAGGCACACATTCTCCTCCAGTAAAACATGTACACACACTCACACACTCACACACACACACACACACACACACACTCTTCTCCCTGTCTTGAGGAGGAGCCAGGAACACAGCCAGGGATGCTGCCGACTTCAAACCAAGTCCACATTTACATAAACGGCTTCTGAATTATTCATGCATCCCCCAAAAAGCCCATGGTTCTGTTTGCTTGTTGTTGTTGTTGTTGTAGTACATTTGTTTCCTTCCAAACATTTTTTTGTTTCATTAATTTGCTAACAGTTGCATTGGCTGAGGAGATGAGAGCCGTGTCTGACTACTACCTACACTTGTAAGAAGGGGCGACTGCCTGGCACTTAGCATATGCCGAGCGGTTTGTACAGATTGAGACATTTAGTTTAGTATTTTTGGGGGTTTGTTGACATGTTTTGTCTCTGTTCTGCACGCCACCATGTAATAAGTGTCCCGTTGTACCCTTAGTCTATGGTGAATGGGTGAGATCCTTACTTGAATCCATCTTTGTTTCAACTGTAGTTGAACAGCTTGCTGCTTGTCCATGCTTTGTGTGTTTACAGCAGGTGTGTGTGTGTTTATAGGTGTGTGTACAAGTGTGTGTACGTCTACGTGTGTGTGTGTGGTCTTTGTCTTCAGTGGATCTGCCAGCCCAGGCCCATCTCATCACCTCCTGGTCTCTTCACCATCCTCAGATTACATAAGGCTCTCCAATCCCTGAACGACTGCCCTACACACACTCTGGCAAATGAGCTACCTAACGCAATATCATCCTGCCACACGCTTGTGTGTGTGTGTGTGTGTGTGTGTTTATGCGTGTGCCTGTGTGTGTAGTGACGGCGCAAACTACATTGTCATCTATTAAAAGAATAATCACTCATCATCTTCAGCGTCATCATCATCTTCATTTACTATTTAATTGTCTAGATTTAAAATGTCCTTTCATCCCATGTCATAGTTCAGCCCATGTGATTTCATGAGGTGTGTGTGTGTGTGTGTGTGTGTGTGTTTGTGCACCCCCCACCCCACTCCGCCCCCCTAAAATGCTGACAAACCTGGTTGTTCCCAAATCAAATGCTGTGGTTTTTGCATGCAGCAATTCCATTACTGTGGTTTCATTATTTTAGAATGGTGAGTGTGTGTGTGTGTGAGGGAGTGACTGTGTGTGTGTGTGTGTGTGTGTGTGTGTGTGTGTGTGTGTGTGTGTGTGTGTGTGTGTGTGTGCGTGCGTATGTGTACGTGCAATCTGTCCGTGGGCACGTCAGGAAGATGAACCCTATTTTAAATGTGCTGAAGGAAATGTAACACTAAGGTCAATGTCAGACTGTCTATACCCCAATGATGAGGAGCAACACACACACACACACCCCTCACACAAACTCACAAACACGCAACATGACTTCCTGAAGCTCATCCATCTAAAAGCCTTCACAGCACTGAGCATGCCCAGAACGCAAAACCCCAAACGGCGACTGTATTTCGTTACCCTGTACTTGTACCTGTATAATGACATTAAAGTTGAATCTAATCTAATGTAATACATACTTACTGTATGCTATGCGTATGTATAATTTACTGAATATATGGAATATATTTTAAATGGTGTGTGTTTGTGTGTGTCTCAGGTCAAATGGTTTCCACCTCTTATCGCTAATGGGGAGATCGACCGCTACGAGATCCGCCTCCCAGACCCTCGAGTATCCCACGCCAACGCCGCGGCCCTGATCGCCACGGTGACCAGCCTGGTCCCCTACACCAACTACAGTGTGACGGTGCTGGCCTGCTCCTCTGGTGGCGGCCATGTTGGAGGCTGCACCGAGAGCCCGCCCACCCTGGTCACTACATTACCCACAGTGCCGCAGGGTCTGAGCCCGCTGGTTGTGGTGCCAATCAGTGAGTCCTTCTTGGCCGTATCCTGGCAACCACCCTCCAGGCCCAACGGCCCA
This sequence comes from Neosalanx taihuensis, assembly GCA_030340665.1. NCBI lineage: Eukaryota > Metazoa > Chordata > Actinopteri > Osmeriformes > Salangidae > Neosalanx > Neosalanx taihuensis. Next base: position 9,831,089 of record CM059305.1, read on the forward strand.
AACATCAGGTCAGCCATTTTGTTTTCACGTGTCATATGTTGTCTTTCAAAATAGTGACGATCTGATTCAGAGAGGATTTGAGCTACTATGTCATTGTGTATTACTTCTACTTTTCTATAGTTCTATCTCTCTATTAATATCCCTGTCGCTCTCTCTGTCTCTCTTTTTCTCTCTATATCTGTCTCGCTTTCGGAGTGTGAATATCAAGCACGGAGACTGTTATATCCTGTTCTGTTTCCGTGGCGATTAGGCCCCAAATAAAGCCGTGTTTTTTCCATGGCGGACGATTAACATTCATGAGTGTCTCTCCTGTTGGCATCGCAGCGCTGACGTGTGTTTGTGTAAGTGGGCTGGTAAAAGCTGCTATTAAGCCCCTCAACGCTGATTACACTGAAATTAACATCACACTGCAGAGAGAACACAAAGGCTGCAGGAAGCAGGGAGAGACAGAGAGCAGGGAGGGGGACAGGGGACTTGACTTATAGAGGCCCAAAAAAAAAAGACGAAAGGAAAATAAATAAAACCCAAGGATAGTGAAGCAGCGAGGCCGCAGATGAAAGAGACAGGGGATCAGGATGGAGTGTGTTTGCGTGCTTGCGTATGCATTTGTAGTGCATTTGTGTGTGTGTGTGTGTATGTGCTGGTTCGTCCATATGTGTGTGTTTATGGGTGCGTGTGTGTCTGCATGTGTTCGTATGGGTGATTAACCCTGTGTTGCGGTGTGTGCCCTAAGCTATGAGTTGCGGAGACGTAGAACACTGCAGCCCCTGGCCCCCCCGTGGCCCCCCCAGACCCCGCGGCCCCCCCAGACCCCGCCGGCCCCCCCAGATCTCTGGCTCTCTGTGTACACGGGCCCTGAATTGTTCCATGAAGATAAGGGCCTTAGCAGGTGAGATTACCCAAAATGAGCTCTAGAACAAACTCGGGTGCCGTGTGTGTGTGTTGGAGTGTGTGTGTATGTCTGTGTGTGTGTGTGTGTGTGTGCGCACCAGCTGCTTTGCAGTGCTCCGATGCCATCTTTTAATGCTGCTCAAAGATACATTAAGCAAATATCCGCAAAATTAAATTGTTTTTTTCCCCCGTAGCTAATCTCACTGTTGCAGAAGATTTGTGCTTCTGCTTGCTAAACAGCTTCATCCAACCTAGCATTGTTGCCTTTAGTTTATGCACTCACACACACACACCCACACACACACACACTACAGCACACACACACTCATAGGAACGCACAATGGGCTTTGTCTGCGTTGATCATGGATGTTGTGTGTGATTCTTTTGCAGGTTTACCTGGTACCAGTACCAGCTGGTGGTCCATAACCAGGTGGGCAGCAGCTTGGGGGAGGAGGTCACAGGGGTGACCCAGGCAGGGGTGCCCCTCCGCCCCCCTGACCTCTCTGCCTGGCCTCTTAACCACACCCATGTCCTGGTCAACTGGACTGAGCCCTGTAAGTAAGGGGGAGCAAGATAGTGAGTTACTACAGGCGTAGTGAAGTTAATACATGGAGGTGGTCTGGAAAAAAGTTGTTAATTTTGGGGGGGAACAAGTTATAAGAAATAAAAACTTGACAAGGTTGAAGAAAAGTTTGTGAAAAACCATTTTCTCTCTCTCTCTCCCTCTCTCTCCCTCTTTCTCTCTCCCTCTCTCTCCCTCTCTTTCTCTCCCTCTCTCTCTCTGTCTCTCTCTCTCTCTGTCTCTCTCTCTCTCTGTCTCTCTCTCTCTCTCTCTCAGCTCTTCAGGACCTTCAGGGCAAAGTGGAGCTCTACACAGTGAAGGTCCTCTCCTCCGATCGTGAGGAGCGAACTCTGACCTCTCCCCCAGGGGTCGTCTCCATGGTGATAGGTGACCTGCGGCCCAGCACGCACTACAGGGTCTCCCTCCAGGTGTTCAACGGAGCCCACAACACCTCCAGTCCTGAGGTCCATGTCCTGACAGCAGACGGAGGTGTGTGTCAGTAAGACTGAATGTGTGTAAAAGAGAGAGATAAAGAGAGATCAAGTAAGAGATGTGCATCCTTATATTGCTTTCTGTCTGTGTTTCAATCTTATTCCTACCGTCTCTCTCATCTCTCTCTGTCTCTCTGTCTCTTCTTTCTCTATCTCTCTCTCTGTCTCTCTCTCTTTTCTCTCTCTCTCTCTCTGTCTCTCTCTCTCTCTGTCTCTCTGTCTCTCTCTCTTCTCTCTCTCTCTCTCTGTCTCTCTCTCTTCTCTCTCTCTCTCTCTCTGTCTCCTCTCTCTCTCTCTCTCTCATCTCTCTCTGTCTCTCTCTCTCTTCTCTCTCTGTTTCTCTTCTCTCTCTCTCTCTGTCTCTCTCTCTCTCTCTCTCTCTCTCTCTGTCTCTCTGTCTCTCTCTCTCTCTCTTCTCTCTCTCCTCTGTCCTCTTCCTCTCCTAATGTCCTCCGCCTGATAAACAGAGCATCGTAACATCAGTATTAGTCAGGAGGGAGAGACCACGGCTCGTTGGTCCTGGAGTCTGCTGGGCTGGGGTCATTATTATACAACCATAAGAGCAGCCTTCTTAAACTGCTGCTCTCTCACACACACACACACACACACACACACACACACACAGCCCCCTGACACACACTCACAGTAAAACCACCAACACACACGCAAACACAGTCACGTAGAGACACACACGCTGCTCGTCCTTTTGAACGCACACACTTGTAAGCACTCACACAAACGCACCGCAGCTAAAGTGTAACGTAAAGGTCCTATGCCAACAGATGGATAATTAACATTTCCGTTTACGTTACATTTATTCATTTAGCAGACGCCAAAGCGGCTTCCGAGAGAGAGAAAGCTTCACCAAAGTGCATAGATCACTGATCATAACAACGAGACGAGTGAGACATTAAGTCTGTCTGTGTGAGTCTGTGAGTGGACTGTGTTTAATCTTGCGTTCATAATTCCACCGTGGAAATGAATTCTAATGATATATTGTATATTATTCTGTATTATAGTATTGTATTGTATTGTGTAAGTGAGCTTGTAGGAAATGACCTGTGGATCATTCAAATCTCTCTCTCTCTCTTTGTCTCTCAGTCTCATTCTCTCTCTGCTCAGCAGGTTGGCTCATGCTAGTCAGTAATGATCATTGAATCTACAGGGAAATTGCCAATATTCTCACAAGTGAATTAGAAAGAGTTCAGCGTGATGTGTAATATCGCGTGGGTAGAGAAAGCACTCGTGGGTGTATTTCTACAAACTTCACATTCACAAGTGTGTATAAATGTGTGTGTGTGTGTGTGTGTCCAGAGCCAGAGGGAGTGTGTGTCCCGGAGGTAGTGCCAGTGAACAGCAGTGCTGTCAGAGTGCTGTGGTCGCCCCCCCTGGCTCCCAACGGGGTCATCACCAGCTACGCCATCTACCTGGACGGCCATCACCGTGGCAACGCCGACAACACCTCGGGGTCGTACCTGCTGGCAGGCCTGCGGCCTTTCACTGTCTACGACATTCAGGTGTGTCACACACACACACTGTAACCCAGAACTGAAGTCACATTTAGACTGGATGTTTAAATGACCTGTGTGTGTGTGTGTGTGTCAGGTGGAGGTGTGCACTGTGTATGCGTGTGTGAAGAGCAACACTACCCAGATGACCACAGTGGAGGACATCCCTGCGGACATCCCCCCACCACACACACAAGTGCTCAGTCCCAGGTCGGTCCAACGCACACACTCACCCCCCCACCACTTCCTATATCCTTTTCCTTGTTCTGTCAACCATCCTCCCCCTCCCCTTCTCTCACTATTCCCACTTATATCTCTTATATCTCTTCCTGTCTGTCGCTCCCTCTCTACCTGTCATAATATCTTCACCTTTATCCCTCTGACTGCTAACCACTGATCAATACAGCTGACATGTGTCTACAGGCCAGACACCACCAGCTCTCCCTGTTCCCCATCTCTCTCTCTCTCTCTCTCTCTCTCTCTCTGTCTTTCTCCATGTCTCTCTCTCAGTTCCTCTCTCCCTCTCAGGCCTACATGCCAAACACAGGCCCCAAACACTCACAATCATGTACCCAGCATCCTCACCACACACTTCTCAATAGTGATAGAGGGATAGTGACAGGAGCAGAATCTAGAGTGGGGGTGAGAGAGGTAGGGAGGCAGAGAGAGAGAAGAGAGAGGGATGGAAATAGAAGAGAGAGAGAGAGCAGAGACAGATGGACAGTGATGGAAAAAGTGTAAGAGGATAGAGAGGAAGTGGAGGGAAAATATGGAGAGTTAGAGGGAGACCGAAACAAGTGAGGGATGGAGATGAAGAAGAGGGTGGTGAGGAAGAGGGAAGGGGAATTGCAGAAAGGCTTAGTCTTTGATTGAAATATGACAAGTGCAGTATCCACAGATTCTCATACACACACGCATGCACACACACACACATACACACACGCTACATCTCTATTCTAGCTAGGGATTAGAACGGGGCAGCACTGAAATCCAATATGATGAAAACATGAATACATCTACTATATGGACCCTGTGCCTATTCCACTGTCCCGCTTCTCTCCCCCTCTCCCTCTCTCTTCTGTCCTCCCTCTCTCCCCCTCTCCCTCTCTCTTCTGTCCTCCCTCTATCCCCCTCTCCACAATGAAATATCTACAGCTGACTGTGTAGTTAGGATAATGCATTCTGGGAAACTTCACACATCCTTTGATATAAAAAGTAAACAAGAGAGAGAGAGAGAGACAGAGAGAGTGAGAGAGAGAGATAGAGAGAGAGAGGGAGGGAGATACAGAGAGAGAGAGAGAGAGGGAGAGAGAGAGAAAGACAGAGAGAGAGAGAGAGAGGGAGAGAGAGAGAGAAAGACAGAGAGAGAGAGAGAGAGAGAGAGATAGAGAGAAAGAGTAGACTAGTCAGATGTAGACTTTGTGCCTAACTTTCTCTCATTTTTGTTCCCGCCCTTCCACAGGTCAGTCAGCCTAGCGTGGTCCTCCCCTGGCCGTCCTGGGGGGATCATGTTGGGGTACGAGGTGCTGAGAACGACCCTTCGGCCCTGTGGGGGACCAGGGGCAGTGCTGAGCCCTTCAGCAGGCCAGGGGTCAGAGGTCAGGTGCTCTTACCTGCAGTGCTCCACCCAGCAGGGGGTTTGTGGAACAACCTGCTACCAGCCTGACACACAGGTAACAATCACACTAACACACACACACAGGTCACACACACACCAGCACACATACAGGTAACAATCACACCAACACACACACACACACACACACACACACAAGGAACCCCCACAGACCAACACTCGTAGACACTCGCACAAATGTTATTGTGATACACACGCACACACGCACACACAGCCCACTCTCCCTCCCTCTCACTCTATTCTGTGTTTTTTGTTGTTTAGTAAAACAGCGTCAGTAGCTGTTGGTAGAATGTCTGAATGAGCCTGAACACACAGACTCCCCTCAGGAACAGCACTGATCATGTCTAGTGTAGGAAACACACACACACGTCTCATACACTCACAAACACACACATATACACACACTCCAACATCCTGGTGAAACACACACACACACACACACTGAGGTATGAGCAGTTTGGGTGTAGGAAGCTCAGTCCTAGTTATTGTTGTCTCTAAACAGATTAACTTGTCGCTGCCATCCTGATGTCATTGAAAGAGAGCCAACTTGGCAAGCACACCCCAATGCCATACATCTACACACACACACACTCAAATACACACACGATACTTTCATTCACACACACACTGGGGAACGACACTTGCTGGAGGGAGGTGGGAGACAAAGGCAGAGAGAGGGGGGGAGAGAGAAAGAGAAGAACTCTGCTACAGCAGGGAGTCATTACATGAGGACAGGCCTGGCCTGGACAGGGCCAGCACATAAACACTCACACACACTCACACGCGCGCCGTTCTAAGAGCCAGGAGGAAACCCATTTACCTGGGGGCGGGTGGAGAGCTAATTACACCTCTCTTTTGTCTCGCTCTCTTTCTCTCCCTCTTTTTCATTGTCTCTTTCTCTCAACCCACTCTCTTTCCCCCCCTTCCAAAATGCACCGTCCTCCTCGACCTCCATTATAGAAAATCTTTACTCCTGTGTTTTTTTTCCAGGTGTGCTGTGGGGGTGTGACTTACGACAAGGCTCCTCTCCACCTCTGCTGTGAGGGGCGTTACCTGCTCTCTCCTAACTCCTCCCACACCGTGTGCTGCGGGGGAAGGCTCCTCCCACCCCTCCCCAACCACCAATGCTGCGGAGGATACTACATTGTCATAGCTGCTGGTGAGTGGGTGCACAAATACAAGGATGTTGTAGAATGTTCTAGGATGAACTCAACACACAGCAGCTTCGATGAACAGTCAAAGTCTACATTATGTTACATTGTGTATTAGTATAACTGCCCCTGTCTGCCCCTGTCTGCCCCCCCTGCCCCTGTCTCCCCCCCCTGCCCCTGTCTGCCCCCCCGCCCCTGTCTGCCCCTGTCTGCCCCTGTCTGCCCCTGTCTGCCCCCCCTGCCCCTGTCTGCCCCCCCTGCCCCTGTCTGCCCCCCCTGCCCCTGTCTGCCCCTGTCTGCCCCTGTCTGCCCCCCCTGCCCCTGTCTGCCCCCCCTGCCCCTGTCTGCCCCCCCTGCCCCTGTCTGCCCCGTCTGCCCCTGTCTGCCCCTGTCTGCCCCTGTCTGCCCCTGTCTGCCCCCCCTGCCCCTGTCTGCCCTCCCCTCCCCCTGCCCAGGAGAGATGTGCTGCCCAGACCCTGAGCAGGGCCGTGTGGCGGTGGGTGTAGGGGATGCTTGCTGTGGGGGGGTTCCCTTCTCCCGGGCTGGGGGCCAGCTGTGCTGTGGGGGTCAGCTCCACGATGGCTACGGCTCTCAGTGCTGTGGGGGCCGTCTGGTACTGGACTCCCTGGTCTGCTGTGAGGGGGCCACACACTCTCCTGCTGCAGGTAAGCACACACACACTCCTGCTGCACACACACACCCCTCCACCAAGTTTAGTCCACAATGACTTTAGAATGACACTGAGAGAGAGAGAGAGAGAGAGAGAGAGAGAGAGAGAGAGAGAGAGAGAGAGAGAGAGAGAGAGAGAGAGAGAGAGAGAGAGAGAGAGAGAGAGAGAGAGAGAGAGAGAGAAAGAAAGAGAGAAAGAGAGAGAAAGAGAGAGAAAGAGAGAGAGAGAGAGAGAGAGAGAGAGAGAGAGAGAGAGAGAGAGAGAGAGAGAGAGAGAGAGAGAGAGAGAGAGGAAACAGGACATGTTGGGATGGAGGGTGTCAGAGGGACCTGTTCTCTTTTAGGGTTGTATCCCCCCCCCCACACCCACCCCCACCCCCCGTGGAGTCTCTGAGTACCCCCGCCCTGGCACAGATGGGCAGGGTGTGTGTGTGTGTATTCAAGCACGTTGTCGTCAGAGACCAACATCTTTGTTGAGGCAGATGATGAAGCAGTCTAGGGGATGGCACCGTCGAGGGCACTGCCAAGCACTCAGCAGGACACACACACACACACACACCACCAGGGCACACACACACCACTCACACACTCCACCAGGGCACACACCACGGGACTCATAGCGACCAGTGCCAACGTGGGACACATGACACAATTTATCAAACACACACGTACATAAACAATGAGTGTATGTGGTAGCATCATTAGCCTCTCTCCTCACAGATGCTGCTAGTATAGAGTTTGGACAAACAAGGACGTGCTGTCCTCACAACTTCCTGTTTCACACCAGCATTCTGCGTCCAATCCATCCTGCACACATTCATCCTTCACGTTTTCACGTTTTGACAAGGTGACATCTTAAAAAGACGAAACAATACAGAAATACCGTAGTTAAAAACTTGTACCCCCCCCTTCCAACCACCACCACCACCTCAGTCGCTCCCACAACCTCATTTTCCTCCTCCCCCCTCTACTCCCCCTCCTCCTCTCATCCTAACCTGCCTCTCTCCACTCCACATCCGTCATTAGCGTTAGCTTCCTAGTGAGAACATATGGTATGATGGATTGTTGCGCTAGCTCCGTTAGCGATGCTAAAGGCCATTTGCCGGGTGCCTGCACTGTCGGAGGCCCCGGGGCCCATGATCCAGCCTCGACCTGAGCGTCTGCTGCATACACACACACACACACATGCATACGCAAATACACCCCCCCCCACACACACACACACACACACAGACGCACACACACAAAGTAGCTCTTATTATAGGGTTTGCTACTTAACCTTGGCAGCAGTTCTTTTGGACAACTTTGTGCCTGTTTGTGATCCTGGCCAGTAAAGACAGAGTAGAGATAGAGGAGTAGAGACAGAGGAGTAGAGACAGAGTAAAGACAGTAGAGACAGAGTAGAGACAGAAAAGTAGAGATAAAGTAGAGACAGAGGAGTGTAGACAGATGGAGTAGAGACAGAGTAAAGACAGTAGAGACAGAGTAGAGACAGAGGAGTCGAGACAGATAGAGTAGAGACAGAGTAAAGACAGAGACAGGACAGACATAGTAGATTGCATCAGTACAGGTAGATGTCAGTCAGCTGTGAAAGCAATAAAAAAGAAACAAGAACTAAGGGAGGAAAGAAAAGATAGAGAGAAAAGCACAAGAACAAACCGAAAGAGAGAAATAATGAAGTGATGAACAAAGGCGAGAGAGAGAGAGAGAGAGAGAGAGAGAGCAGAAGAGGTCTAACCCCAGGCAGAGTGAGAGGCTGAGGGTCCAGGAGGCCTCCCCGTGTCCGTGTGAAGGCGTTCCCGTGGCGACAGGCGTCTGAGCGTTGCCAGGGTGTGATGTGATTATGGAGTCCCAGTAGAGTGATCTATCACACATTACACTCAGCCCTGTCAAGAGCCATACACACACTCCACAGGGGGGGGGCATGCTGGGAGACAGGCCTTCTGCCCGCGCTCACACACCCTCACTCACACACACTCATCACCTCACGCACATGCCCCCACACACACACACACGCTCACCACCAGACGCCACGCGTTTGCACACCCACGTGTAGGCACGCACGCATCTCACACACCTCCATTCTCAAGGCACACGGTTCAGCAAACGCACACTGAATCCCACACACACACTCTCTCCGTGCCCGTACACACACATTCATTCGCGCACGCCTACACACATCCTTCAGGCAAGACTATTGAATTTGCGAGGGGAAAATAGGGAAATTAAAAAGGAGAAATAGAATCAGTGGAGCTTCATTCAATAAGCATGTGTTGTTCCAGGTGTAACTGGAGTAAACAGCTGTATCATCATCCACAGCTCAGCTGAAAGAAATTCAGCTTTGACCTGAAAGTCAGAATCCTGGAGACACAAACGAATCAGTGCCTGTCAGAGGAGCAGCGTGCTGTTCTGAAGACTCCTTCAGATTATGACTTGGTTTGGCAATCAAGGACAAGTGAGTCGACTAAATTAACTGATTCAAGCTAATTGACTCAAAATGATTGAATCATATGAATTCCCCTGTTACACAAAGGATCTAAACAACTCTCTTCACATCAGTCCAAGTAATCCAGTGGAACTACCTTGTATTAGCTGACTGCTAGAGGCTCCACAGACTAACCCAGCCCTGTGATAAAACATTCAGCCAACAGAATCTTGACTCCTGCTTAAACAGACAAAACCACTCTAATATAACCAGATATACTTGTGTCTGTGTGTGTGTCTGTGTGTGTCTGTGTGTGTCTGTGTGTGTCTGTGTGTGTGTCTGTGTGTGTGTCTGTGTGTGTCTGTGTGTGTCTATGTGTTTCTGTGTGTGTCTGTGTGTGTCTGTGTGTGTGTCTGTGTGTGTGTTTCTGTGTGTGTCTGTGTGTGTGTCTGTGTGTGTGTGTGTGTTAAGACACCGTTAGTTCTCTGCACAACCTTCCAATCGCTCCCAGTTCCTTCTTAAGCTCGTAAGGCCTCAGTGTGCGCTCCTCTAATCGTTCCTCCCCTGACTTCCTGCCTGAGCGTGTGTGTGTGTGTGCGCTGCGTTAACTCTTCCCTGCCGCAAGCGCAGCGGCCAGCCAGCCCAAACGTTCAAGGACACATCTTTTCACCGTTTAAGTGTTAAAAGCATCTCGGTCCTGGGGTGTTCTCTTGGCACAGCATGAGCAGGGTGATGGAAATGGCTGTGATGATGCGGAAAAGGAGGGAAAAAAAGGGAGGAGAAGAAAAAGTAATAATCAAATATGTGTTTCAAGGGCACAGTGTCCATTTGCTGGAGGAAATTATCCTGGTAGTTAAGCAGTAAGCCTGTTGGAGATGAGTCTGTGTGTGTGTGTGTGTCTGTTGATCAAATGTGTGTGTGTGTATGCGTGTGTTTTACGAACCACTTTGCACGTGCACAAACTGAAGTGTCTTAGGGTGTGTTTACGTGCGCGAGCTGAAGCGCGGGTGAGTGTGCGAGCGCGCACGCACGTGTGTGTGTGTTTCCCTGCTTAATCATCACACGTATGTCCTCACATTGCTCTGCCAAAACTGCCTCATCAGTGATGGAAAACCAATAGAGGGTCTGGACTCTCAGTCCAAACGAGAGCGTCTGGACGCTGCAGAAGACAGAGTGACCGCTGAAGGGATGAAGACATTTAGCTTTTAATCTATTTATGATGATGGTTTTTCTATTAGGTTACCTTAATGGCTGACAGAAGCTTCCGGCCCTTAGCCTGTTAGCGTTAGCTTAGCGTCAGGCGCCCCCCCCCCCGGTCACACACACACGTACACATTTCACGCACGCAAACGTATAGGCACACACTCCCAACAAACAAACAGCTGCAGGCTGACACACACACACACACAGATGGTACGAGGTGTCGGCCAGTCTTTGAAGGAGTTACAGAAGACGCCAAAGGCTGTTTAAACTGAGTGTGACACAGAGACGGGGAGGGGGGGGGGGGGAGATGGAGGAGATATTAGGAGAGAGGGAGCTTTTAGTGATCAATACTGTCCCATGTTTAGCATGTAGTTCTGTTCCACATGTGTATCTGTCTCATTCTTTATCGCTCACTGTCCCTCACTCTCCCTCTCTCTCTCTGTCTCTCTCTCTGTCTCTCTCTCTCTCTCTCTGTCTCTCTCTCTGTCTCTCTCTCTCTCTCTCTGTCTCTCTCTCTCTCTCTCTCTCTCTCTCTCTGTCTCTCTCTCTGTCTCTCTCTCTGTCTCTCTCTCTCTCTCACCCCTCCCCTTCGCTCATTCTCATGTGTCCTGTTTCCTGTGTCTGATGCTTTACGCTCCATTTTTAGCTCAACGATCCCTCTCTCTTTCCCTCCCTCTCATCCCTCTCTCTCTCCCTCCCTCTCATCCCTCTCTCTCTCCCTCTCATCCCTCTCTCTCTCCGTCAGAGATGTATAGCTACATAGACAGCTGCCTGCTGTGTCTCACTTGGGGAAATTCCCCAAAGAGAGGAGGTGAAAATATAACTGCTACCCTAGCAGTTACAGCGTCATCAGGCGAGCACACACACACACACACCCACACACACACCCACACACACACACACACACACACACACACACACACACACAGGGACTGGGAGAAGGGGACAGTGGTCCACTGGGGCAGATGTCTCAATGTGAGAAAGTCAATTCAATGTGATTTCATCTGAGCACACGGCACTGGTGTCCTTACAGGAATGCAAGCCACACAAGTGGTGTGTGTGTGTGTATGTGTGTGTGTGTGTGTGTATGTGTGTGTGTGTGTGTGTTTGTGTGTGTGCGTCTTGTCCTCCAAATGGAGGAACGTAGAGCACACAGAAATATAAATATGAGTTGTGATATTCTCTTAGCTCATGGTAATCTAATACTGTCACCAGCTATGCTAGTCTGCAGGAGTGTATCAGTGACTTTCAAAAACGCATAATTTTTGTACCATTTTAACACTGTGTGGTGTATGTCCCCGTGTGTGTGTGTGTGTGTGTCACTGTAGAGTTGAGCTAAACCGGGCTAATATATTCAGGTGTTTTAAAAAGTGTTTTGTTTGTTTTAAGTTGGGCTTTAGTAGTCTGGAGGCTTCAGTAATCCACAGCACACATTTTTATCAGTTGTTCATTGGAGGCTAAATATTGACTTATCATTAAGAGAACCAACCTTAATTCACACAGCATAAGAGCCTAAGCACCTTCTGTTAGCTAGCCTCTGCAGATCGCTAATGAATGTATGCAAATCCATCATAAATCTGAAGATTAACCAAAGCGTTCTGCAGTGCAGAGAAAACAAGAGGTGTGTGTGTGTGTGTGTGTCTGTGTGTGTCTGTGTGTGTGTGTGTTAGCACTCGTGGATTGGCTTTCTGCTCAAAGGCTGATATGGAAAATAACTGAAGTTTAGCTTTAGCAGAGAGATCAAAACCACATCGGCCACTCTCTCTCACGTTCCCCCTCTGTTTTTCTATGAGACTCTATCACTCTCTCTCTCAAGGTTTCTCTTTCTTTATTTCTTTCTTTCTTTCTCTCTTTCTGCTGCATGGATGGATGGAAACATGAGTGAACAGGAAGTGGAAGGAAAGGCAGGAGATGAGGAGAGGAGGAAGAGTAGATGGAAGGAGAGGAAGAAGAGTATTTCGAAGAACCAGGTCAGAGTTTCTGTCCAGTGATACCAGAGTGTAGGGAGGAGGAACCAGGGGGTAAGGAAAGGAGGGAAGGGAAGGTGAAAAGAAGTGCGTCCCTAGTAATGGATCAGGGAGTAGAAACCAGCCAGGATGAGGAGATGGGGCTGAAATATGGAAGGATGGAAAGGGGGAGGGGAGCGATGGAGAGAGAGCGGGAAGGGAGGGAAGCTATTTTGGAAAATTGTTGAGCCACCAGTTTATTTGTGAGTCATTGAAGCTGAAGCGAAGCGCCCAGGGATTCGCCACCAAGCCCCGCGCGGCAACATCTGCCGTCCCTAAGTGAGTTAGCGAGCGTCACACATCTTTATGTCATGCCGCCTCACGTGATGGATGCCGGGGCCCTCGCCGGAATGGCACGCCACCACCCGTTAAATCTGCCGAGCCGCTGTTTTGGCCGTTAAGTGAAATTACCGAGTGAATTAATGGCTCTGTCACCGTTTATCTGTGCAAAGAATGAATGCTGATTACAGTATTAAACAATTAAGCATTCATCATCCAGGAACAAGCTGGATGGTGATTAAAGTAGTGATGGTTTACGTAAGGTTAGTACACAGGGGTCACCAACACTTCCCCTCACCCAGGTTAACCCAGCCCAAAACCCAATGCACAACGTCAGATTATATTAGGATTAAACAGGTTTGGGAGTCTGGTTGCAGTGTGTGGATCAGTGGGGGTAACTGGAGTGCAGATTAATACATCTGAACCGGTTTCCACATGGACACAATGTCAGGATTGCATCAGTTTAGGAAATTGTTGTTTGAGGATGATGTGTGGAGATGAATGATTCAAAGAGAGAGGTGGGGGGTGGGGGGGGGGTGGAGTAGAGCAAGGGAGACAGCAAAGAAGAGACAAGCTTGATATGTTCACCTCAGAAACAGGTAGAAGAAGAATCGAAGAAGTAGAAACTAGATGCATTTGAATAATGTTCACCTTGATAGTCAAGGTTACCGTGGCAGATACGCATCACATCTCACTTTCACACATGTCAAAATCCTTCCCTCTCCCTCCCTCCCTCTCCCTCCCTCCCTCCCTCTCCCTCCCTCTCCCTCCCTCTCCCTCTTCCCTCACCCCTAGCTTCACCCTTACCACATACAGCACTCTGCGTTAAAATAGAGAGAATGACTAGGAGAAGAGGGAGAAAGGGGAGGAGAGAGAGAAAGAAAGAGAAGGAAATGAATGAGATAGAAAAGTGGGGGAAAGTGTAATGGTTGATGAGCAGGAGAGATGCATAGTGGGTAATGTAGTTTGACAACTAGCAGCGGGCAGAAAACAGCACCCAAACTACACACCTGACACATGCTACACACATACAAGTGGCATGTACCCCCATGAGCCTGTACTGCCAAAGTAATGCACACGCAAACACACCC
>CM059305.1:9855000-9862500 GCA_030340665.1 Neosalanx taihuensis
ACACACACGCACACACACACACGCACGCCACAGTAAATCACAACGGCAGATCAGACAATTGTTTGTTTGATTAAACATGCTGTGACGGTGTAGATTTTATGTGTGTGTGTAAATTGTTTTGTCAGCCTGTACTAATCCAGGCTGATATTATTGCTACGGGGAAAAGTATGTGTGTGTGGAGGCGGGTGGGGGGGGGTATACTTGAGTGTATCGGTACATGCGTACACCATTATTTTACCTTTTTCTTTGCTCCTCTTCCCCCTCTCTATTATCCTGCTGCCCCACTCTATCTATCCTTCCATCTCTTTTTTTCTTCTCACCCCTCCTCTCTTCGCCTCCCCCTTTCCATCTCTCCATCCTCCCTCTCTCCTGTGTGTTTGACGTTTAATTTTCCCTAATTCCAGATAACCTGCCAGAAGCTATTCCTTCCTCGACCCCCGAGCCCTCTCTTTCCCTCCCTATGTCCCTATTTTTTCCCCTCCCTCTCTCGCTTTCTCCCTCTTGGACTCTCTTCCTTCTCCCCTCTGACCCTCCCCCCCCCTTCCCTCCCTTACTTGCTCATTCTTTCTACCTCTCTCCCCTTCTCCTCTCCCTTTCTCCTCCCTCGTTTCACCCAATTTAGCCTCGCGACACGGCTTACACCAGAGCAGTGCCCCCATTATCCCAGAGAGTCTGTCTGTGCGTGTGTTTGTGTGTGTGTGTGTATACACTATGTGTGTGTGTGTGCATACCTTTGCATACACGTGCATGTGTGTGTGTGTGTGTGTGTGTGTATGCGTGTAAAGTGGCCCTCTTCTTGGTCATTGATTATTTATGACAATGTTGATTAGCTGTCACTTACCTCAACAGAGCAGGAAGTGGCTGTGATGACTGGGGTATTAACCTCTCCCCTATAGCTGCCCTCCTGGGACCCACACACACACACACACACACACAAATGCACTCACACGCACACACAAACAAACACTTTACCATCCACGTATAAGTATACTTTAACTCAACATTAAACTAACACCAACAGAATTTAATTGATGGAAGTACTGTAGATTTTCTCTTGTTCATTTTCATTTGATTTATTTCCCTTATCCTTCCATCTCTCTTAATTGATCTATATCTCTCTGTCTCTTTCGTTCCCTTCCTTTCTGAGTTTCTCCCTGTCTCTCCCTGTCTCACTCTCTGTCTCTCTCCCTGTCTCTCTCTCTGTCTCTCTCTCTGTCTCTCTCCCTGTCTCTCTCCCTGTCTCTCTGTCTCTCTCTCTGTCTCTCTCCCTGTCTCTCTCCCTGTCTCTCTGTCTCTCTCTCTGTCTCTCTCCCTGTCTCTCTGTCTCTCTCTCTGTCTCTCTCTCTGTCTCTCTCCCTGTCTCTCTGTCTCTCTCTCTGTCTCTCTCTCTGTCTCTCTCTCTGTCTCTTTCCCTGTCTCTCTCCCTGTCTCCCGAGCTCCTGGCTGCAACAGTAGCTGATGTAAGGCTAGCAATGTGTGCTCCAAAGTTTATGGTGGATTAAAGGCTTTTAATGTTGAATATGGTTCACTTATACTGCTAACACAGGTCCCGACATCACACACCCGCCATGCTTAAGAGGGGGAATACGTCTTCTGATGTCATTACTGCCTGTGTGTGACACACACACACACACACTCACACACTGTAATAAAGCAGCTGGCCCTGTATGCCCCCTCTATAAAGCCTGGCTTGTAATAGGTTCTGCATAGTAAGCTTGTGTGTGTAATCATGTATTTGTAAGAGTACAGTATCTGTCTAACAAAGGATATTGATGTATTTATCTCTCTATTTACCCCTGTTCTCTCTCTCCTTCCATCTTTTCCTCTCTCCATCCCTCTCTCACAGCTATGTGTATGAGTTGGAGGCCAGCACTGGGGGCGGAGCTAGTTTGAGTGACAGGTACATCGTCCAGACACCAGTCTCCTCCCCTCTGGGAATCCCGCCCCCCTATAACATCACTGTCTCCAGCTCTCGCTCTCTCTTTGTCTCGTGGGCTGCCCCAGGTGAGAACATACACACGTTCACACACACACACACACACACACTCACACACACGCACTTCTCCATCACGGCTACGCCATTCAGCCTCAAAGCTGCATGTCCATTGAGCAATCTGAGCTGTCGGATTCATCCAAGCTTTGACCACAGGCTGGATTTACTGTGGCATTGTGGGTAATTTAGGGAGAAGGAGGCGTGGTAATGGATCAATAGCAAACATGCTGAGGTCTTCTGAAACACACACACACACATCAGGATGATGTTGTAGACTGGAAGATTAGACAGAGAGAGAGAGAGAGAGAGAGAGAGAGAGAGAGAGAGAGAACGGTTCAGAGAGCTGAATGGATGGATAGATGAATGGGTGGATGGATAGATAGATAGATGGATGGATGGATGGATGGATGGATGGATGGATGGATGAATGGGTGGATGGATGGATGCGTGCAGGGTCACAATACCAGTGAATCAGTGGTGGTACAGTATGAATAGTGTACTGGATCCATACCCAGCAGATTACACACACACACACACACACACACACACTGGAGTTTGTGAGCTCACACAAGGATGAAGAGAGAGGTCAGGCTAATGCACACCTTTGCATGCTTGCGTGTGTGTGTGTGTGTCATTGCCCTAATATTTTTCTGGACAGGCCTATTGTGGCGTCATTTACAGACTGATTTCAAGAGAGCTGAAGTATTGCCTGGTCTCTCATGCTTGGTTAAGCTAGCGGTGGAGCCTTTGGAGTGTATGTGTGTGTGGCATGCGTGTGTTTGTGTGTATGAGTGTGTGTGTGAGTAGGTGTGTGTGTGTGTGTCATTACTCCTGATTAGGCTCTGTGTGCTGTGTTGAGAGACCAGATTAGTTCTAAATAATAGAACTTAAGGACCTTGATGGCAGACAGGCAGGAGATCAAAGAGGAATGTTATACTGGTGTGTGTGTGTGTGTGTGTGTGTGTGCGTGTGTGTGTGTGTGTGTGTGTGTGTGTGTGTGGATGTGTGTATGTGAAAGAAAGACTGAGAGATAGAGCAAGACAGAGAGAGTGAGAGGGATGGCCACAAGATTTGGCAATAACTGTATGTGTGTGTCTGTGTGCAAAAGGCTACATCTGCTTAGAGAGAGAGCTATGAGGGAAGGTGAATAATTTAAGTTTTTCATTTGTTAAGATAATCAGGCCTTTCTGAATACGTCCTGGAACTCATGAATGTTGAATAACCTATCAGAATACAGTAGGTGTAAATTATGTAAAGGTGCCGGCGATGGGAATATTAACAATGTGTGTGTTTCTCCTTGTGTGTGTGTTTGTGTTACTGCTTGTGCGTCTGCTACTCCTCTTGGTGTGTGTGTGTGTGTGTGTGTGTGTGTGTGTGTGTGTGTGTGTGTGTGTGTGTGACCTGTCCTGTTGTCTCCCCCCCCTCAGCCCATTTCAACACCAGCCAGCCAATGAACTACAACATCCTGTTGAGTCCAGGAAGTGAGCCGGTGATGATGCGGGCGGCAGGAAGGAAGCAGCACCTCAGTGTGACGGGTCTAGAACCCTTCACCACCTACAGAGTCCGAGTCCAGGCCTGCCAGCTCGGTAGGTACTGAGGGGGGGAGGGGGGGTGGAGAGGAGAGGTGGAAGTAAGAGGGGGAGATGGCGGGTTGTAAGTGGAATAAGGCTAGAGGGTGAGGGAAAGGGGAGGGTGGGAGAGAGGTCGACTTAAGGAAGGAAGGAAGACGGGGTCAAATGGCTTCGGAAAAGTAAAGTCAGACTTTTCATCATTTCCAACACTCACCTCTTCTTCTCTCTCTTCTGCTACCTGGGTCTGTTTCCTCTCCACCTCACTCCCCCCATCTCTGGTCCTCTCTCCACCCCTCCCCTCTCTTTCTGCCAGAGGGCTGTGGGGTGGGGGAGGAGGTGTCCGTGCTGACCTCAGAGGACCCCCCTGAGCTGCTGGACCCCCCCTCAGTAAGGGCAGTAGGACCCAGGGTCATGGAGGTGATCTGGACCCCGCCTCGCAAACCCAACGGGCTCATCACTTCCTACTTTATACACAGGCCAGTACACACACACACACACACACGTGCATGTGTCTGTATACATGTGTGTGGGATCTTAAGTGTGTGTGTGTGTGTGTGTGTGGTCAAGGTCAAGGCCTGCTTGTTGACCGGTGTGTGATCTGTATGCTAGGTCAGAAGGGTCTAAGCCCTGTAAGTCTAGAGGAAACAGTATTAGCATACTGGCACAGACGCCAGGACGCACACTCACACACACACACACACACACACTCACACACACACACACACTCACACACACACACCTGGCAGACAGACAGAGCTCTGGATAAACAGGAGAAATCACGACCTAACACTTCACCAATGACTGCCTCAATCCCTCAACACACACACACACACACACCATCCTCCGCCCAACACACACACAGCAACAAAATAGAGGTCTTAGCAACAAAATAGAGGTGTTTGCATCAGCTATTGATTGTGTGTGTTTTTGTCTGTCTGTCTCTGTCTGACTGTCCATTCGTCCATCCTCTCTGATATGGAGGACATGATTGGTGGACTTCCTGTCATAATGCCTTTTTCTCCTGCAGACGACCAATGGGAGTGCAGGAGGAGCTGCTGGTGTTTATCTGGTCCAGTGGATTGTTCCAGTTCATGGATGCCAGCGACGCCCTGCAGCCCTTCAGCCAATACCAGTACAGGATTCTGGCCCGCAACTCCAGAGGTTCATCCTACAGCACATGGACCACAGCCACCACCTGGGAGGCGGAGCCAGAGGGAATGGCTCCTCCCACTGCCATTCCTACTGGTTAGTTTACAGTGTGTGTGTGGATATGTGTGTTTAATACAAATGCATTCACTGCATGCTCTAATTTATTTTTTGCTGTGTGTGTGTCGGTGTTTAGGTGCCTACTCAGTGCAGTTGAACTGGAATGTTCCAGAACAACCCAACGGTCATATATCTCAGTACCGTCTGTTGTACAGGAAGCACCATCCAGACCCCACACTCAACACCTCCACCATTACTGCCCTGACCGTACCGGTAGGTACACACACACACACACACACACGCACACACACACACACACCACCACCACCATATGGTAGGACACAATGGAAGCTATGGCAGGAGAGAGAGAGAGATAGAGAGCAAAAGAAAAAGACGGAGGGGGAGGTGGAGGGAAAGAGAGAAAGGTGGAGAGGGAAGGAGAGAGAGAGGGGAAGAGAGATGTATAGTGTTTCCATACGTCTGTTCTCTGGAGGCTGACCTTTGTGTTGTCAGTCATAATTAATACGGGATGTAAATGGAGACCTTTCACCTCCTCATTCATATGGAGAGAGAAGGATGGTGTGTGTGCGTGTCTGTGTGTGTCCATGTCTGTGTGTGTCCATTTGTGTGTGTGTATGTGTGTTTGTCTCATTGATATGTAGTCTCCATGGTGTGTAGGCGGTCATTTGTCAGACAGCAAAGCAGAGCACAGCTCTGAAGAACAGAGAGAAACCCAGAGGCAGCGCAGAGAAGGAGAGCTGTTAGAGAGGAGAGTGTTCTGGCCTCGGCTCGCTCAGTCTGTCCCACCGGTGTCGATACTTTACCTGTGCTCTGCTATCTATTGATCCTCCTGTTCCAAACTGTTGAACTGCCACAGGTTGATTTTTTTTATTCTCTTCTTGTTTCCTCGTCTATTACTTACTCTCCTCCTCGCTCATTATCTCTTTACTCTCATAACTATTTTTAAGACGACACCATGTTTGTCTCTAGAGTTATGTAGTTGAGATGTTTGTCCCTGCTGTGTGTGTGTGTGTGTGTGTGTGTGTGTCTGTGTATTGATCTCTGCCTGGGCTTGGGGCTCCTCTCTGTGCCAGCTTTAGTGATTAATGGGGTCGTCATGGCGATCGGACGGAATGAGGGTACGGAACGCAGGCGGTCCACCCCTCTAGAACCCTACGCCCGCCTGGCACTCCACAGGCACACGCACACACACACACACACACACACTCTCACACTCACACACACATACACTTACATACAGTCTCTCAAAATCCCACATTTCTCATCTGGTTCTCAAGATGTACTCTCTCCCTCTGTCACTCCTGCATTCTTGTCTTCTTTCTTGTTCTCCCCACTGTCCCATCAGCCTTTTTGGTGACAGCCGATATTCTCCCTCTTCTTTCTTCTCTACATTTCCCTCCCATCCTCACCTTCCTCCTCTTTCAATCCTTCCAAACATAATCCTACCCTTCCTTTTGCACCTGATTTTCCACCTCTCTCCGCCTCCCCTCTCCTTTCCTCTCTGTCTTGCCCTTCTATCTCCCCACCTCCTGACTCCCTTCCTCCCCCCCTCTCCCTCCTCTCCTTCCCTCTCCCTCCCTCCCCTCCTACTCTCCCTCCTACTCTCCCCCTCCATCCCGATCTTTCCTCCCCCTCCCTCCCCTCCTACTTTCCCCTTCCCTCCCCTCCAACTCTCCCCCTCCCTCCCCTGATCTCTCCAGATGTTGTGCTGTGGCCCCTAGGGGTCCTGCTGCAGGGAGATGTATTAATACATCGTATCTGTGTGTGTGTGTGGTATGTGTTTGTGTGTCTGGTATGTGCGCATGTTTGTGAGGGTTGTGTAAACGCTTGTGTGTAAATCTGTGTCTATGTTTGTTATAAGTGTGTGTGTGTGTGTATTAATACATCCGATTGATCAGATCAGGACCCCTGACAGTCATCATCCTCTCCACCATCTGGCCCACGCTGCCGCGCCTTCAACCAAACACAACCTGACAGCTTATTAATCTGCTGTGTGTGTGTGCGTGCACGTGCGTGTGTGTGTGTGTATACGTCTGTGTGTGTGTGTGTGTGTGCGTGCACCCGTCAGCCAACCTCAGCCACCAGGACCTGAAGGGTGCAGAAATTAAGGTTATTACACAAATTGAGCCATATGGTCTAAATATTTCAGAGCTGAAATTTACTAGGCAATAAAAATGGCTGCTGCCTCAGTAATGGTGTAAATTACAGCTTAACCACCATGCTAATGATGTCCTTCTGCCTCCAGAACCACTCGTACATGAAGGACATTGTTTAAAAAATACCCTGGAAAAAAGAGGGGTTGAGAGAGAGAGGGAGGGATGGAGAGAGAGGGAGGGAGAGAGAGAGAACTAGCAGCATGTTTACAATCTGTTAGTTTATCATTAAGAACATGGCAGAGTTGAGAGAGAGGGCGGTGGAGAGAAGGGGGGGGGGGAGTACAGAGAGAGAGAGCGCGGGACAGCGAGGGGGGGCGAGCGATGGCCCATGTCTTGCCGGCGCCGTGCTGGTGGAACTTGCACGGTCTGACAGGCTTGGATGTGGTCGTTCAGCACGGCCCGGGAAGGGAATGAGAGGTCACATGACCTCCCCCACTGTCTTTACCTCTGCTTTGTTTTCCTTACTCTTTGTTGTAACATTTTATTTATTTTTTTACTCAATCTCACTTTTAATGAAACCTGTCTCCATCCCTCCTCTTTACATGTATCTCTT
>CM059305.1:9867500-9872500 GCA_030340665.1 Neosalanx taihuensis
CCGCTCTGAGAACCCTGCTGGACACGCCCACAGCCCCTGGGTCACCGTGACAACCCGACAGGTTCCTGCCCTGTGTGTGTGGGAGATTGTGCAAGTCATGGTTTATCTGTGTTGGTGTGCAAGGGCTGAGACTGTGTGTGTTTGGTGTGTATGTCTTCAGTATGTGTGTGTGTGTTTCAATATGATTAAATACATCTAAATGCTTTCTTCCAGGCCCCCCCTCACAGAATGGCGCCCCCCCAGCTCCACCACATTAAGGACCGCCCCTCTGAACTCCTGGTGTCATGGGCTCCGCCCCTGGAGACCAACGGGGTCCTAGTGTCCTACCGTCTGCACAGAGACAACCTGACCTTCTCCTTCAGCCTGGACCCTGAAGTGCTGAACTACACTGACCATCACCTGCAGGCCTTCACCTCCTACCAGTACTCTGTCACTGCCTGTAACACTGCCGGCTGCATCACCAGCCCCTCCGTGCACATCACCACCCTGCAGGCCCCCCCCACTGCAGTGGTACCTCCCACATTCCCCAGCATCACGGCCCACAGCATCAACGCCTCCTGGAGCGTACCACTGGTCCAGAACGGGGAAGTGACGAGGTACGTGCTGCAGGCCAACGGCGAGGAGGTGTACCGTGGACGGGGCTTACACGCGGAGATGACGGGCCTCCAACCGCACACTCTTTATCAGCTCGTCCTATTGGCTTGCACTAATGGGGGGTGTACCCCCAGCCCCCCCATCTCCACCATGACCCAGGAGGCCCCCCCGACCAGACTGCCCCCTCCTTCCCTCAAGGTCACCGGCCCACAATCCCTAGAGGTGACCTGGGAACCACCAGAACGCCCCAACGGTGTCGTCAAGGGTTACGAGCTCCGTAGGGACGGCGAGGTGATCTACATCGGCATGGAAACGCGTTACCATGACTTCACGCTGTTGCCGAGCGTGGAGTACTCTTACAGCGTCACTGCTAACAACAGCCGTGGCTCGGTGACCAGCGGAGCGGCTAAGGCTCGCACGCGCCCCTCAGCCCCCTCTGGTGTCAGCCCCCCATCTCTGCAGGCTCTGGGACCTGGACAGGTAACCAGGGGTTACTGTAGAGCACTGTGTTCTGGGGAAGGATGGGATGGAGACTAGAACCACTAGAGTGAGAGTGAATTAGCGACATGGGATCTAGACAGGTTGAGACTTTGTTTTAAAACATTGTTACAGGCTGCACTGTGGACTGTCAATATTATCATCATACAGCCGACTTCTACTGTGGTCAAAGCTTGTGTGTGTGTGTGTGTGTGTGTTTGTGTGTTTTCACGGGTGTGTGTGTGTGTGTGTGTCCAGGTGAGGGTGGCGTGGGAGCCCCCAGTGCGTCCTAACGGAGAGATAGTCAGCTACACGGTGCACCAGCGAGACCCCGCCCTCCTCGCCACGCTCAGCCTCTCCTTCGCGCAGGGAGACAGCGCCTTCTCTGGCCGCAGCGTAACACTGCAGGATCTGACACCTTACCACAGGTCAGAGACACACACACACCAAAACACACACACACTGACAACAAACCAACACACACACACAAAGTCACTGACACAACACTCAACTCACCAACACAGAGAGGAAGAGAGGGATGGAGAATGAAAGAAGGGACACAAAGAAAGGAGAGGGCGAGAGAGACAGCGACAGTGACGGACGATGTATAAAGAGAGAGAGAGACAGAGAGAGAGACAGAGAGAGAGAGAGAGAGACAGAGAGAGAGAGAGAGAGAGAGACAGAGAGAGAGAGGGAGAGGGAGAGAGAAAGAGAGAGAGAGAGAGAGAGAGAGAGAGAGAGAGAGAGAGAGTCTAATGGAGAGAAGTCAACCTTGAGCCTGTGGTCATGGTTCCATGTATCCTTCTACTTTGTCCCAGACAAAGGCGGTCGGTCAGAGTGTATGTATGTGTGTGTGTGTCTGTGTATGTGTGTGTGTATGTGTGTGTGTGAACGTGTGTGCATGTGTGTGGGTGCGTGTGTGAAGAGGTGAAGTACAGATAAGAGTCAGATAATAAAAGCTCATCAGCTTTATCATCTACAGATCACCACCTTCCTGAATGACCTTCTCTCTATTCAACTCCTGCGTGTGCATGTGTCTGTGTGTGTGTGTGTGTGTGGATGTGTGTGTGTGTGTGTTAGGTACGAGGTGAGGGTGGAGGCATGTACAGAGCTGGGCTGTGCCTCCAGTGACTGGGCGTCAGTGCTCACTCTCGAGTCGCCCCCTGCTGGACAGAACCCACCACTGCTGGATCTACAGACGGACCAACAAGGCCTGCAGACAGTCTTCCAGCTCTCCTGGTCCCCCCCGTCCCAGCCTAATGGTAGAGTCCTGCACTATGAGGTGTACCGCAGATCGGAGCAGTCCACTGGGGATCCCGGGGGGGCAGTGCTGGTGTACAGGAACGCTTCAACATCATGTCGTGATGCCGGACTTCAACCCTACACAGCCTATCAGTACCAGGTAAAACACCCAGAACAGCAGAATTAGTCGAAGGTGTAGATATAGAAACAGTAGAATATGTCTATAATAATCTGTGTAATAATTAAATGAGTAGCATGCAGTTACAGTAATGGAATGGCTGAAAACTTAGAATATACACTAAAACTCTAGAGGTGATTTCAAAATTGACCTCATGCATTAACACAGTGGTTCTCAATTCCAGTCCTCAGGACCCCCTGTCCTGCATGTTTTAGATGTTTCCCCCACACACTACCTGACTACTCTACGATGCAGCTCCAAAATCCACTTTGCCTTTGTCTAGTGCAGTGGTTCTTAATTCTGGTCCTCAGGGCCCCCTGTCCTGCATGTTTTAGATGTTTCCCCCCTTCCAACACACCGGATTCAAATGAATGTCCATTATCAGGCCTCTGCTGAGCTTCAGTCAGGTGTGTTGGAGCAGGGAAACATCTAAAACATGCAGGACAGGGGGCCCTGAGGACCGGAATTAAGAACCACTGCATTAACACATTAGCCTCATTTGTTCCAGAGACACACGCATATTAAGATGACCACACACAAACACCCCTCCACGTCACCCTACTCTCAGACACACACACACGCAAAGACACCTCCTCGCACGCACACACAACTTTGTCACACGTGTGATGCGTGTTGGTATGCATGTAGCGGTCGTGCCCTGTGCTAATTGACAGCCTACCCTTTGGAGCACAATAACATTAGCATTCTCCCTGCCAGCCACGCTAGCCGAGCACCAAGACACTTTGATTGAGTTTGCCTGATTGTTGCGTCTTATTTACAAGGTCTAATTTATGACAGGAGGGAGGCGGTGCCCAGGGGATGATGGACGGGGAAAGGGCCTATTAATCACTGGCTGACTAAGCGCTCGGGATTAACATCCAGCCAATCGAATTAGCAGGTCGCTTCTCTTGATGCTGCATGTGTTATAAATAGACCCTTTCATTTTGGCTTTTGATTTCAGGATGATGAGATGTGTACGTGGCCGTGTGTGTGTGTGTGTGTGTTCTTCTCTACTCTCATACAACAGCACATATTCTGCTATTGTTTCAGTTGACATCAAGATTGAGATACTAAGGAAGAGCAGGATGAAGGGAGTGAGAGAAAAACAGGAGGGAGGAGGAAGAGGAGTGAAAGTATAGGAGGGTTATTCCTCTCCTCCTTCCTCTCCTCCTTCCTCCCCTCCTTCCTCTCCTCCATCCTCTCCTCCTTCCTCTCCTCCTTCCTCTCCTCCTTCCTCTCCTCCTTCCTCT
Source organism: Neosalanx taihuensis (assembly GCA_030340665.1). NCBI lineage: Eukaryota > Metazoa > Chordata > Actinopteri > Osmeriformes > Salangidae > Neosalanx > Neosalanx taihuensis. The sequence goes on from CM059305.1 coordinate 9,871,242, forward strand.
CCTCCTTCCTCTCCTCTCCATCCCACACAAGGACATGGCTGTGCTGGTCTCCCTGTGCTGTGACCACATTACCCTAACGAGACTGGCTCCTCATCTTCTGTTGACAGGTTTACACCCCTGTTTAATTACCGCCCACATTCACACAACTTAACCTTTAACCCCTGTCTCCGTGACCACTACGCCGTCCGGCCAGCCAATCGAGAGCCCGGCACCAGGCCCGCAACTCAGCCGACCAATCCCGGGACGAGGGAAGGGAGTCTGCCCGGTTGCAGTGGGCGTTTGTTGCCATGGGGCCTGGAAACGAGATATTATTTGTTTCCTGTCCAGTGACCTCGGGACCAGCTCAGTATTCAGGGAGGGAGGAGGCTGTAAAATGTCTGAAACCTCGTCCCCCAAGGACAAGGTGACCTGGGGGAACCCCCAGCCACTCCCACCCCCCCCCCCCCCCCCCCCCTTCCACCTTCCCCAAATCCCCCCCCAACCACCTCCGCTACCGTCTGGGTGTCAGCTCAAGGAGACACTTCCTGACGCACTCACGGTCGTCGTGACATCGATCATAACGCCCCACGACAGACTCTTATATGAGGCATCATAACAGCCGGTTATTGTTCTCTTTATAGGACTGTGTCTCAGTCGTGTGTCCTCCTGACTCAGAGTCACACGCAGAAACACACACACGCTCTTGACCTTTCTCCTCATACGGGTGACAGAGTGACCTTTGCCTCATCTCCCACCCTGTTTTGGAGACTTCTATCCCCCCCCCTCTCCCTCACAGTCCTCTGTCAGACCAGACGTGGTGCCTCTTGTGACTATCATCTTGATGGATCATGAAGTAACAGGTTCTTAGTGGATATTAAGAAGGCTAGAGCCCTCACACTCAAGCCAGTGTACAACACTATCCCTGCTGCTGCTGCCCTCTAGTGGCAGCCTGTATGATGACCTGACCATGCAGACCGCTGGAATTACACCGACACCAGCCTGTCCCAAATATATAATATACACATAACGTCCCTGTGGTGTCTTTTGATTGACAGGTGTGGGCTGTAAACTCTGCTGGTCGTTCCAGTAGCCCCTGGGCCAATGGGAGAACAGGACCGGCCCCACCTGACCAGGTGAACACACCCATCTTCCTGCGGATTCTAGCAACTTCTGCGGTGGTGGACATCGTCCCTCCTGCCAGACCCAACGGCATCATCAGTATCTACAGGGTGTTCTCTCGTCACCAGGACACACACACTCTGGTAACACACACACACACA